>VBSM01002608.1:54133517-54169068 GCA_008086735.1 Cheirogaleus medius | reverse complement strand
CAGCACAGTTCACAATTGCAAAGTTGTGGAAACAACCCTGGTGCCCATCAATACGTGAGTGGATTAACAAAATGTGGTATATGTATACCATGGTGTACTATTCGGCTTTAAGAAACAATAGTGATATAGCACCTCTTGTATACTCCTGGATACAGCTGGAACCCATTCTACTAAGTGAAGTATCTCAAGAATGGAAAAACAAGCACCACATGTACTCACCAGCAAATTGGTATTAATGGATCAACACCTAAGTGGACATATAGGAATAACATTTATCGGGTGTCGGGCAGGTGGGAGGGGGGAGGAGGGCATGGGTATATACAAACACAATGAGTGATGCAGGCGTTGGTGGTATAGTCGTGAGCATAGCTGCCTTCCAAACATAATGAGTGAGATGTGCAACGTATGGGGTATCGTCATGCTTGAGGCTCTGCCTCGAGGGGGTTGGGGGGGCATGGGCAATATACATAACCGTAATATTTGTACCCCCATAGTATGCCGAAATAAAAAAAAAGAAAAGAAATAATAAAAAAAATAAACTGTAGTACGTCTAAAAAAAAAATTTAAAAAAATAAAACTTTCCTTTGGTTTTGCCTGCTTCTAACACTCTCTAGGGTAAATATACAAAAAGATGGCAATACCAAGCATGCTAAGGAAATGTAACAGATACCATAATACTTGTAAAATTTTCCTCTAAACTTTTGCTCCTATAGAAGAAGAAACATGAGTGTCAATTATTACCCTAATTATTCAGGAGATGCTTATGCAATTTATGATTTATTCAGATGCTATCCATTCTATTTCTTAATTTCTCTCTTGAATTGTTTATCTCTTTTTGAAGTCTTTATCTCCAAAAATTGTGCTTTAAAGTAAGATGTGGCTCACAGAGCCAGTGACATTTTTTTAAATCTAAGCATAATGAGGAACAAACAGCAGCCCATTGTAGAGGTAAATTATTGAAAGCAAAGTCTAGAATGTAGTTCCACATTGTTAAAATAAAGTTAACTGCTATAACAAGTAAACTCTGGCTTAGCAAAAAAGAAATATGTCTTGTTCAAAAAGATCAATTATCAGGAAAGAGAGGGCAGGGTAGAGGGAGTAAAAGGCTTGCTTCCCACAGTCATCCAGGGACTCAAGAATGGCTCTGCATGGTCAACATAGGGCTTTCAAAGCTATCCATGAAACTGACATCTAGTCAACAGACAGGAAAAAGAATATAAGCACATTTGCTTCTTAATCTCTTTGTGTCTTAACTGGGATCATTTCTAGTCACATTCCACTGATGAGATCTGGCTGAATGGCCCCACCTTGCTAAGAAAGCAGGGAAATGTCTCTTGCTGTGCAGTCATTTCCGGCAATCGCTCCATCTTGGGAAAGGGCAGCAGGCATCTTTAATTTACAACCAGCCTCCTGTCCCATACCACGGAACCAAATCTCTTATCCTTCCTCTGTAAATTGTGGATATTGAACCAGATGACCTCTATAGTCGCCCTCAGGTCATTGAAAGTTTTATGACTACACACACATATGCACACATATACAATAGAAATATGATTTTTTTATTATTTCAGGATTTAACTTCAATTTCACTGAATTTTTAAGAATTAAATGTGGACTGTTACTTTACCATCTATTCTTTGGATCGCTAATGCCTCTTTTTACCGTCACTAAAACCAACTGAGTACTGATTGTACGTGGCATTCGATGGCAGAGTGGGAGTGCTGTACTGAGGGCACTTCTGTGTAGAGGGCTCCATCCTAAGAACAGTATGTCCATCAGTTGCATACCACATGGTAATTCTAATAAAATGAATGCTAGTTGAAACATCAATAATGAGATTAGGTATCTCACTCACTATAACAACTAAGACCTAGCAGGAGCTTTACACGTAACGTATTTATTTAATCTTCATAACAACGTAGCCAGGGAACTGTTCCAGTCCCGATTTTACAGGTGAGGAAAAGGAGGCTATGGCAGGAAAAGTAGCTTTGGCCAATAAGGATCGGAGCTGACACATACACCCAGCCTCTAATACTGTTTATTAACAAACCAAGGTTCTTCTTACTGCACTGCGCATCCAGGTTTCCTAAGCTCTTTCCCATTTTATCTCCTCTGACCTGATGAGCCTTTCCCTGAGGCCTGTTTACTGCATGCTCTGCAGCTGCCTCCTCAATACATGGTTAATTTCCCATCATTTCCTGTGCGCAGATGTTCCTGAGGAGCAGGGCTACTTTCCCATCCCTGGCACTATCTCCTGCAGATGACTGGATTAAACACAGTAGCTGCTGGCCATCCTTTTGATCTGAAAAGATCTCCCCACTGGGATATTCCTCATGATGATGTAATTAGTTTCCTGGACATACCTAACAAATTTGTTTTTAATCACAAAGAATGAGTGAGGAAAAGAAAGAACCATTCATCTTGGACTGTGAGCAATTGCCGTGATCCATACGCACCATTTCACCCGCCTTCTGCAATGTCTTCGGTGACTATTCAAAAATTCGGGGGCAATAGGCTGCTCTTCAAAAGCGGTGGGGAACTTCATATTCATAAAAGGGTCTCGGGCACTACTAAATTGCTTTTGCAAAGCTGGCAAAAACATTAGAGCTGAAAATACTTTCAGCTCCAACTGTCCCCATTATTAAGAACAGGTGAAGCTCTTAATAATTTTTTGGAGATTGTGTTTGATTCAAAGACACAACATGAAACACTCTGTACAAACAAATCCAGCTGTTCAAAATTTCCAATCCTGTGGGTATAGCAATAGTGTAATATTTTTGTCCAGGATCATGTGTTGAGGTATTGTTAGGGATACTGTTTCCTAAATTTATGTGTCACATTTGAAAAAAAAATTTAACCTACATGATTCATCACTTTAATAATGAATCACAGGTATAATTAGAGTTCTGCCATTAACTGTTAATGCAAAGGCTAGAAAATGCTTTGAGCAGACAAAGAATCAAGATCAGAGATAGACTGTAATATTGTGTCCTGTGTACTGTCAGAGAGAAGAGAAATGGGAAGTGGAAGAGGAAGAAAGCTGAAGACAGTCTGACCATTCACTAGTCAAGCATACATCTGAGACCTGAACAGCACACAACACCACTCCTTTTAAATGCATGTTTATAACAAACATTTCATAGGAACAGAAGCAACACCATAGGTCATTCTTGTTATAAATGAAGGCAATGAGAAAGAACGTAGCCCACAGCCAATTTAAACATCTCTTTAATATAACATTTAGCTACTATCAGAAATAAGAACATACTGGGTACAAAGGTCAGTTCAAGAGGGGTGAAAAAGTTGGAGAGAGAGTTAAAAAAATCAATTGAGGAAGAAATACTTGAAGATATTTTAAATTTCTCTTTCAATGAGTAATATTCATAGTCTGTATTTTGTTCTTAAAGATTTGACTTGATCTTGTTGAGGTAAATTTAAAAAAAATAAAAATAAAAATTGTGTAATCAGTTATATGGATGGTCGAGCACCTGTGGGGCAGTAGAATCAGGAAAAAATGATTCATAAAACCAAATGCTAAATTTTTACAGACTACAGAAAGTCTGTCATGTTCCTCCACCATCCTAGAGACAATCTGAGAGGCAGTAATTAATTTATATGTCTGCTTTTCTCTTCCCAAATGACCCCATGAGGCCTGCTACTGCCTTAAAAAAATAAATAAATGAACACACAATCCATTTCTTATTACAATATTTTTTAGAGTTTCCAAATAGGTATTCTTGGATTCCTCATTTGATAGTGGAGCCATAGGGAAAATTAAATAAGATAGCATACATAAAATCACTCAATGGTTTATCTGACATGTGGTGGAAGTTCAATACATATTAGCTTTCTCACATTTCTCTATAATTTTGTGCATTCACAGGCATCCCTAAGTAGTCCAGGCCAATGATCAAGCTAACATGGCAAGATACCAATAAAAATCAAAACTGGAGGTGGTCTCCGAGGCAGTGTTGCAGATGGGGAGAAGTGGGCACTGGGCACATCCTCTCTGGCTGATAGTCACCAACTTGCCTTTGCTTTTCCCCTATTACTTTTCCTCTGTATTTCTGGAAATTTCTCACATTGCATGTATTTTTGGCCTTCCAAGAATCTACCTGTCCTCTGTGGGATATTTCCTGTATCTTAGTATTTATGACATCTATTTTTAGAATGGTGTAATAATTACTTCTAACTGAAAAACATTTTCTATTAGGGTGAGGGACAATATATTAATTTGATTAACAAAAATTGTCTATGTGTCAGGAGGCCCTGGGAATCCATTGTCTGGTCAAGCGACACCATCCTCCTGCCAGTCAGGGAACTCAAATAAAACTCTAGAGACTTTTGTGAGAAGACCAGTGTGTTAGAACTCCAAGACTGGGATTTAGAGGTCAGTGTGTTCACGTTCTGTTTAAATCATAATCTTGCTTCCAAAATAATAAGTTTAGCCACTGAAATATCACTGCCATGATTGCTCAGTCAGTTTTCTTCCTGACATTCAAAGAATAAATTGAATGAAAATGCATGAGGCCATTGTTGCAGAGTTTTCTCTGGAAAACAGACATTTTTGGTTTGAATTGTCATAAAATCATTTAGAAAAACTGGCATGTGTTCAACTTTGTGGATGTATTTGGATTAAAGGAGGAAATTATGATAAAGGGATGGAAATGTATTAAAATTGAGTTAACATCTACCTTCCAGACATTTCTCTGGGTGACATTCTAGCCCCTTGCCTGGGCTACAATGCCATGGTGTCTGCCTAGCTCACAGCAACCTCAAATTCCTAGGTTCAAGCGATCCTCCTACCTCAGCCTCCTGAGTAGCTGGGACTACAGGCAAGCACCACCACTCATGGCTAATTTTTTCTATTTTTAGTAGAGATGGGGTCTCACTCTTGCTCAGACTGGTCTTGAACTCCTGACCTCAAGCAATCCTCCCACCTTGGCCTCCCAGAGTGCTAGGATTACAGGTGTGAGCCACTGCATCCAGCCTCTGGGTGGCATTTGTAATCAAACTTTTTCCTCTACCTGAGGAATGAGTGATGTAAAAGTAAATCATTTGTGCAAATATAAAAGGCTATGTCTACACAAAGTAAAATGAATTATCAAGCAATATCTGAATAATTTGATCAGGGTAGAGCTCCAAATAATTCCTTATTTCACTTCAAAATTGGAGCGGGAGTCTGAAATATGTACCTCTATGCCAAAGCTCTCTACTTTACATGTATACCTGGGCATAACCCGCAATGTGAAATTAATGAATGAGTTATGAGGTATCAAAACACTAGACTTTGAAGCAAAAATCCAGTCAATCATAAAAGCATTTCAGCTTTGTGTAGACAAGCAGAGGTTATCCTTTGAAATAGTAATTATTTTAACACAAAGTTAAGCCTTGCCTTATCTTGTCACTATCTGCATTTGTATGATATGACTTTTGTGTGAGAATGGAGAACACTGAAAGTCCCCAGAGTCTTTGGTGACTAAGAAGTAATTCCTAGTGTCTCTACTTCAAATTCTACAATACATTTCTCTACAGTAAATTATCTCTACAATGAATTCCTTATTAAGTAAATCCCATTTGAACTGATGCCTGGTAGCTGAGACACAGACTATCAATCTAACATTCATTACTGGAGATAAATATAGTTTTCATTCTAAATACTATTCACTGGAGCCTGCTGTGACTATGTACCTGTGACTTGCCACTGTGAAGGCAAGAGGAAATCAAATCTTTAAAAAAAAGAAAAAATGAAAGAAACATTGGAAAGTGTTCTCCACAGCTTGTATATCTTTGATATGATTGTAATGAACAGATGAGTGGCAGTAACAGGACCTAATGTCCCAGCCTCTGCTAAAGACACACTAAAGACAATTTGGATCTAACTGTCCTTTTGTGCTACCTAGATTGCCTCATGAGTTATTTCTAACTTCATAAGCAATTTCATTATATTCAGTTTCTACTCTTAATTACATGCAAAGTAGTCAAAACATAACAGAGAACTATCACGTTTTTTTGTGATGCCTGTCACAACATAACTGTTTAAAAACAAATCCTGCACTGCCCTCATTTAGAATCTCCTTCCTCATCACCTGAACTAGCTGTGGAATATTCTCCTAGCTTGTAGTCTTTCTCTTTAATTCATCTTAGACCACTAGCAACAAATTTTATCCATGTTATAGCATTGTGGTTTATTACATGGATTGGTAGAAAGGAAATAAGGTCCAGAAGCTAAGGTTGCTGGTAGACAGTCACACAAAGTCAATGACCACTGAAGGAATGGGGCCACCAAAGTTGCAGGGGTTTTGTAATTAAGGAGAGGCAAAACTGAGAGCAAAACACAAAGCTAGCAATTCAAAGAAGAGTATGAATGTGTTCCTAAATTGAGGACTTCAAGAGCAGAAATCAAAAGCAAGAAAGCTAAGGGTCAAAGAGACAAGGTCTACAGCAGTTACAGGAGAACTGGAGGTGACTGTAAAGAATGCTTTTGCCAATATGCCTGACTTTCAGGTACTTACCATGATGTTGATTTAGGAAAACAACTGCATTTAAAGGACTACAGGAAAGGCAAGATATGTTTCCTAAGATATACCAGAAATATATGACTGCTCATCTTGAAAACATTTAACATTTTCTTATTACCTACTGAATAAACACACCAATTTAGCCTAGCATCAAGACCATACTTTATCTGAGTATAAAGCTACCACTCCATTTTCATTAGGAGTCTTCTTCATGAAGAGCCATATGCTTGTGCATGGTGTTTTCCCTGCTTGGAGCTGAAGGAAAAAAGCAATCTTAAGGTTTAAAAAGCCTACCAAGTGCCTAGCAGGATGAAAAAACAGCTTACATTGAAACACACATTGGTAAAATTTCAGAACATTCAGAAAAAAATAAAATGCTCCAAGAATTATTAACTCTCCTGTGCTCCTAGATGATTGTTTCATAACTTCTTGCTCCTCAAAACTTTAATTTCTCTTTCTCATACTTATTCCCAGATAATGATCTTGCTTTTACCTCACAAATAAAATTGAAGCAATCAGAAGACAACTTTCACAGACTCTGCCAACCACATCTATTTGCTACCAGCATCTATGCCAGAACCTCCGCCTCTTAACCTGTTCCCAAGATGATTCATTTATGCTTTTAAACCACTTTCTCTCTGTGTTCTTGAGCCCAACTACTCTTGCATACTCAAGACATTGTTCAAGTGAATATACCCTTTTTTTCTTGATTAGAATGTTCTTCTCTATTTAACCACTTCTACCAGTGTATGAATATGGTCTCTTATCTCTTCCATCTCAAAACACAATCTTCTCTTGACCCCACTTTACCGATAACCTAGCACCATTTCTTTACTTCCTTTTCAGCAAATCTATTTGGAAGGATTTGCCTTGCCTTCAATCCCTCTCCTTTCTTCCTTTTCCTTTTCTCCCTTCCATTCGTAATCATACTCCAATCAGACTTTCTCCCATCATACAACCACTCCACCAAAATGGCTCTTGTCAAGGACATCGGTTTTACCAAGTTACTAATTTCAGAGGTCTATTCTCAATTCTTATCTTATTTGTAACATTTGATACAAAACATTCATTTCTCCTCCTTCATATGCTCTATTCACTTGGCTTCAGGAAAATATATATCCTTGTTTTTTCTTCTATTTAAATAGTTGTTCCTTCAACATTCCTTACTCCCCTCTTTTTCTTCTAGATCTTTTATTGTTGGAGTACCTGTGTTCATCTATTTCGTGCTGCTCTGACAAAATACCACAGATTGGCTAATTTATGAAGAACAGAAATTTATTTTCTCACAATTCTGGAGAAATCTGAACATTAAAAAATGAATGCCAATTCTTCCTAAATTAATATATAAAACCATTCAATTCCAATAAAATTATAATCAGAAAAAGTTATGGAACTTAAAATGTCGACTCTTATATTCACCAAGATAAGAAAATATTCAAGAAAAAGTAAGCACTGAATTTGGGGAGCAGGATTTTCTCTACCAGATATGAAAGCATACATGAAACTACAGTGATTAAAATGGTGTGGACATGGCATAGCAAAATAAATAATTAAGTAAATGGAACAGAACTGAGTCCTGATACAGACTCATGTATATATAGGAATTATTTTTAGTGTTATGGGAAATCTCTGTACCTTCTGCTTAATTTTGCTGTGAACTTAAAACTGCTCTACAAAAGTCTATTAAAATTAAGAAATAATAATAAAATTAGATAAAATGTGCATTTCAAAACATTAGGAAAGGGATGCATTATTAAATTGTGATGCTAAATGCAGTTATATATATTTAAAATATATAAAATTATTCCATTTCTCATGATACAGAAAAAAATAAATTCTAGACATATTTCAAAATTAAATGTAAAAAATCTATTAAAGTAAAATGTATCTCCAAATTCTTTTCCACAGAGGGTGCACTAATTTGCAGTCCTACCAGCAGTGTAAGAGTGTTCCTGTCCCTCCACATCCTCACCAGCATTTGTTGTTTTGGGATTTTTTGATAGAGGCCATTCTCACTGGGGTTAGGTGGTATCTCATTGTGGTTTTGACTGGCATTTCTCTAATGATTAGAGATGTTGAGAATAGAATTTGGAGATATCTCAAAGAGCTAAAAATAGAAATACCATTCGATCCAGTAATAGCACTATTAGGCATCTACCCAAAAGAGCAAAAGATATTCTATAATAACGACATCTGCACCCAAATGTTTATGGCAGCACAATTCACTATTGCAAGGATGTGGAAACAACCCAAGTGCCCATCAATTTATGAGTGGATTGTTAAAATTTGGTATATGTATACAATGGAATATTACTCAATTATAAGAAACAACAGTGATCTACCACCTTGGATATTTTCCTGGATTGAGCTTGAGCCAATTTTCTGAAGTGAGGTATCTCAAGATCAGAAGAATAGGCTCTACTTGTATTTGCCATCAAATTGGCACTAACTGATTAACACTATGGTGCTCACATGGTAGTAATATTCTCCAGGAATTAGGGGGTTGGGGATGGGGTAAACTCACAACTAAAGGATATGGTGAGCATTGTAGAGAGGAAGGGCTTGCCTCTAACCCTCGCTTGGGTGAGGCAAAAACATAAAATGTAACCCAAATGTTTGTACCCTCATAACACTGTGAAATAAAATAAAATAAAATAAAATAAAATAAAGTAAAACGTGACAAACATTAAAAGGACAAGCTAAAGAGAGGATATTCTTAAGAAAGGCACAAAATGATAAAACTATAAATGAAAAGATTGATACCTTTGAAATTTTTGAACAGCATATAGAATACTTGCAATCAAAGTTAAAAGAATAGTAACAGGCTATGTTGAAATATTTATTATGTATATCAAAATTTTTTCTAAAATAAAGAATAGGGGGTGGGGAGGGAGAAAAAAAATAAAGAAAGAATATAACTACAAAAAGAAATATGTTAACAGAAGAAAGAAGAAATAGCTACAGCAATTGGTTCATCAAAAGTAAAATTTGTAAACAAATATTACATTTAATTATATTAGAAATCAGGAAAATAAAGAGTAAGGTAATAGTGACTATTACATTATGTTGGGCAATGGGTATGTTGATATACTGTTGGTGGTAGTGTGAACTGGCATTGATTTTTTAAAGGACAACTTCAGCAGAATTTATCCAAATTTTACAGAGACATACCCTTAGCCCAAGCAATTTTACTGAGTTATGTTTCTGAATAAAAATCCTACATATAAGAATGCAGAGAATGATGAAAAATGTTTGAAATATGAAAAAAAGCAAATAATAATTAATGGGAGAATATAAAAACAAACTTATAAAACTTTATTGAAGGATTTTAAAGATAAACTAAGAAAAACACTGTCTTCAAGAATAGCAAGGTTCAGTGTCTTAAACTGGTCAATTATGCCCAGATTAAATTATTAACATAACATAATTCCAATCAAAATCTAAACAGGCTTATGTTGTTGAACCTTACAATCTGATTCTCAAATTGATGAACAAAGGCACAGATAGGCCAAAACACTCCTGAGAAGAAAAATAAAAAATGTTGAATCTTATTTTATAGAAATGGTAAATAGAATAGTGTATTTTTGGTGAAGAATTAAACATATATAAGGAAACTTGTATATGACAGAGTTGGCATTACAGACTAATTTCAGAGTATTCAATAAATAATGCTAAAACAATGAAAACTATTCGTACCCTATAACACACCCATACACCAAAGTTTGGTCTTTGGTAGGCCAAAGACTTAGAGGAAATTGTTAAAATTTTCAGAAGAAAATATTAGAAAAAACATTTATAATTGGGAGAAGAGAAGGATGTTCCACATAAGACACAAAAAGTAAAAATTGTGAAGAAAAAGTTTTTTTAAATGTGACTTCATTAAACTTTTAAAATTGTGTGCATCAAAAAATCACCATTAAAAAATGAAAAGCCCAAACAGGAAAAAAGCATTGGAAGTGCAAGTGACTGGCAAAGGAATGGTAAAGAAAATATAAATTTATAAAATAAATGAGAAAAGGACAAATTAATGGGAAAATGGGAGAAGGGGAAATAAACAGACATTTCACAGCAGAAGAAACAAAAATGACAACCCCAAAGGCTGAGCAGTGACCCAACCAAGCCCCAGGGCTCTACTTATGCCTTCCCTAGGCTGGGAGGCAAGTGCAAGTCAGTTTATCTACGGAGGGAGCATCTGGCCCTCCAAACCCAGGGTCCACTCAGGGACCCGAGCAAACCTCAGTGTTCTCCTTGGGTCCTCTCCAGGCCAGGAGGCACGTGCCGTTCAGCATTTACCGCGGAGGGAGCGTCTGGCCCCATGCAAGCCCAGCGGCCGAGTTAAGACTCCGCCAAGCCTCAGTGCTCTGCTTAGGGTTATGCCAGGCCAAGAGGAAAGTCCAAGTCCTTACATACCTGTGGAACATAACCTCTGATCCCGCCCACCTGTGTGGCCCAGTAGTGACCCCGCAAACCTTGCCGGCCTCAGAGCCAGGAACGCAGCCCTGCCAAGCTATAGATTCCACACAACAGTACCACCTGGAAAGGGAAGACAATCTGCGATTTTGCCTGATCAAAGGCGATTGCAAAGCCCAGACGGCAGCTCTGCCTGACCGCAGAGACCAGACAGTGGTCTCCCCAGACTGCAGAACACAGCTAGCACTTACCATTTGACCTTAGAGGACAGGAAGTGGCCCAGCCCAGCTACAGAACCCGAAACCAAGGTCTGCCTGTCCAAGGTCACTATGAGCCTGCCTATGCAGCATCCCAGGTGAGACTAAATAGTGAAGATCTGCCAGATACGAATTAAAGACAAATAAAATTAAAATACTTTCGTACATCTTTTTTAGAAAACACTATGAGGGAGTTAAAAAGAATCAGGAAGTCAAGATATACCAAATGGATGTTCTTCAAGACATATTGTAAGAAGAAAAAATTAAATTCCACAACAGTACTTTTGCTATGAAGTTATTTATTTAAAAATCAAACAAAATGCTTGTTTGTTTATGTATATGCATGTACATATGTATTTCTGGGAAGATAGCATGAGAGAGCTCTAACTATAGTACAAAAACAGTATGAAGAGTCTCTATAAGGATGTGCAATGAATACAAATTTGGGGAGAAGTGAACAAGGTCTAAAGCAGAATTTTGGGAAATCTACATTAAGTACGGTATGTGAAATCCCTTTGACAAGTTCTTTAAGAAAATATACAGTAAGGAGCCCTAGAGTATACTTTATTTAGGAGATGGCTTGTACTTTCTGTGAAAGTGACAGAATCATCTGGAGCCCAGAGGCAAGGCATCTCCTCTTGCAACAGCGCTGCTCAGACAGAGATGCAAGAAGAGACAACATTAGACAACAACAATGCAAAAAAGAGCAACATCCAGAACCAAGGGGTAGTTTTTACATGTGAAACATAATGCCCGCTGTTTCCATGTCTTGTCCTCTCACTCAGACCTCAAAATAGAAGATGCATATTAGTTTAGGTACATGCTAAATTTTTGTTAACAAAGAGATTCAAAAGTGCAAGATGGAAGCTTCTCCCCTTCTTGTGTAATAATACAAGGTAGATATCTAGAGCGAGAGGTTATACCTCTTCTGCCACTTTTAACAGATGAGTTTCCTCTCTGGGTCCAAGGAGGCAATTCCAGTTTCATCATCTCCCAGCCAACACTAAGAGGTACAAATATAGGAGATTACATGTACAACGCTTTTAAAACCAAGACCCAAAAGTTCTTCCACTCATATTTACTGACCATAATTTAGGCTTATGACCTCAACTGGCCGTAAGAAAGAATGTGAAATGTGGTATCCAGCTGGGCTGAGGATGTGCCCAGCAAAACTGTTACTATGAAAGAACAGAGAAACAAATATTGGAGGGTAATGAGAAGTTTGTCACAAATGGCAGCAACCATCATATTGAAAATTAGGCGGATTTAAAATATAACGTATCTTTAAAGTTATTTGTATAGATAAAGAAAATATATTTGAGGCCACCACATGGCCTCAAACAAATAGTTTAACAAGTTGTGATTACTGTCAAGAAACAATTAGCTAAATAAAATCCTCAAAATAAATTTTCTCTAATTAAAAAAAATCCTACTTCTGTTTAAATCTTCTCTAAAATGGAAAATGTTAATAATAATGACCAAGTATATAACAGAGGGAAAAAAGTGAAGTTATGAATAATTCTGTGCCTTTGGAATCAAAATTCATAATCACTTGATTCTCTTGTCCTTTCAGCCTTCAAATCCCCAAATATAACAGCTTTTGTATTTATTTTTTATTTAAATAACATAAATTTATAAAGCACTAAATTTATTCAAGATGCAAAGTTGAGTCTACATGCCAACACTGAGCTGGGGAAAAAAATACTCATTTTGTCCTCTCTATGACATTCTCAGTTATTCTGAAAGTGTTTCACCGGATTCCCAAGTGCAGACATGCTACTGTACAGATGAGTCTAGAAGGCTTGTCTCATGGTCAAACAGCCTCTGCAGACAAGCAGCTTGATTTTATAAATGGAAAGACTCGTGGAACATGTCAGTCATAGAGAAAAGCAGGGTGGGTTTCTTCATCCTCAGAGACTTTTTACTATATGGATTTTACCCCATTGGATTGACCAGACAGGGAAAAAGAGGATTTCAGAAAGCCTACCATTATGTGAAATCCACTTCAATAACAGAATCTTGGAAATGGGAAGAAGAAAAGCAATTTGCAAAGCCATCTCCAGATACCTAATATTTTTTTCTTTTTTTTGAGTTTGATTTTTGGTTTTTTGCAGATCTGCAAACTCAGGTTCAAAGAGGTAGAATAATTTACCTAAAGTCACACGGCTAATAATATCAGAAGTGGATCCCCTAGAACTTTTAGGAAGCAATTTCTTGTGATCATGTTTATAAATTATCAATTGTTCATTTAGGCTTCTTTTTTTCTTTTTTGGTTTAAATCCACATTGCCATGTTTAAGCAATTCCCCTGTATACTTTTGTTACCCATTTTGTTTGAACGAATAAAAATGTTCTATATCCTTTTGGGCAGTTTACTTTCTTGACAACAGTTGACTTATGGGAAAATTTAATTGGTTATAGGAGAATGTGCTAGTGAATATGAGGTTTAGTTAAAGATTTAAAATAAGTATTCTGACTCTGGAATTTCCCTTGAATTCTTGAGAATGCCTGGAAAATTAGAAATGAGGTGCCAGAGCTTATGTAGCTGTCTAACTGCAGAGCATGTACTCAGAGGAAGTTGGCTCTTATTTTTCTAAGAGTTCTTTCCCTGGTTTCCGGGACCTCCTCAGATTTTGGATTTCATCTCGGGAGTAAGGGCAGGTGACCCTGAATTGTCTGAGGAGTAGAGGCAGCAGCTATTAATAAGTTGTTGTAGACAGAAGCTCCAATTCAACTGGTCTGTAGCACCTGCAGCTGCTGCCTACAGGGTAAAACTTCTGACCCCTCCTGCAAAGGCTTCCTGTTCAAAGCAATGCTTACCAGTTTCCCTTTGCCTAGAATCTTTGTCTGATCTTTTTCTTGCAAATCTCCACTCTTTTCCTGGAGAGTATTCCAGGAAAGATAACACTTGAATTGATGTCATACGTTTGCATTTGATTACAAATTTATTCCTGTATGTTCTTACAGCTGAATTTAATGAGGATATCATAGAAAGAACAGTAGGTCCTGGGTGACCAGCAAGATATTATTCGGAAAGGGGAAAATATATTGAGGCTGGAGAGCACAATATGGATAGAGTAAAACTGCATTGAATTAAAAATAGAATATGTAGACATGATTTATTCTATGATTCAATTGCCTCAGTTATATACATTGAATCCTGGTGATTGATTTTGTATGTATTTATGTAATATATTCCTCTTATTGTGGGACACAGTTTAATATTTTGAAATACTAATAGAAATATATAAATACAAATATTTTATTCTTCTACGAGTTGACAATTATCTTATTAGTGGTATTCCAGATTAAATCATCAAAATTTCCTGACAATTATAACCATGTATACAAAATTATTAGAAGCTCTATAGGTCTGCTTTATATGAATGATATTTTATGATAAGAGATTAACTGTCATTAAATGATATATGTGCTAGAAGAATCAAGGTTAAGATCTGGCTTGGTGTGATTCAGGCATTTAATATCATTTATTTTCTTCATTTTCTTTTTTCTTTATTTTTAATCTTTTTTCATTTTATTGTATTCTTTTTCTTAGAAATCAGGTCTGGCTATGTTGTCTAGGCTGATCTTGAACTTCTGGGCTCAGGCAATTCTCTGGCCTCAGCCTCTGAAGTAGCCAGGATTATAGGTGTGCCCCCTTGCATCTGGCTTCCTTTATTTTCTTAAAGATAGATGCATGTACAACTTGGATTTAATTTTATACCTATATCTAAACAGTTTATTCTCAGGAAATTTTTCTATTTAAGAGTGTTCATTTCAATTCAACACCGAGTTGAAATGACTTCCCATTTAACTCAGTTGACAACAGAGGCTTCCCATTTAACTCAAAGTAAAAGCCAGAGTTCTTACTGTGGCCTATAAAGCCCAGCATAAACTAGTCTACTGTTAATTTTCTGATCTCCTATCCCACTACTGCCCTGGCTTACTCTGCTCTGGGAATGTTGGCCTCTTCACTGTCCCTTGAACATATCAAGTATGTTCCTAGCCAAAGTTTTATTCTGTCTTTTTTCCAAGGACTGTACTCCCTCAAACATCTCCTTAGCCAGCTCTTTCATCCCCTTTAATCTGTGCTTTTTATTTCTCAATGCAGCCCATCCTAGCCACCTTATTTCATACTGCTCACATACCCTTTATCCTGATCTAGTTGTTCATTTTTTATAACACTTGTTATTTTTTAACATGTTGTTATTCTTTATTATGCTTTTATTTTGATAAAATATAAATTTCATAAGGTATGGTCTGTGCTTTGCACCCTGATGTATTCCAATGATCCTGAAAAGTGACCAGAATATGATAGTTGCTCGAAAAAACATTTGTTAAATGAATGTGGTTAAATAAAAATCCTTCTATATTCTTATATTCTCTCTTTTAACACTCCTACCATAACTATGTATTTATATTTATCAACATATATTTTTTATTGTGTTCAATAGACTTCTGAATTCATTTGACCAATATTTATTGTGGGAATATAAATATGAACAAAGCAGATAAACATTATGTTGTAGGGAAAGATGTGGTCAATCAAGCAAATATAATGTAATAACAAGAAAAGTTATGAAGAAAACTAAATCAAGGAAAGTCAATACAGAAGGGGCAGTAGAGGAGGAGATATTTGAAGGAAGAAAGACCTGAAAAAAATGAGGGAGCAGGCCATGCAGATATTTGGGGAGAGACGTCATGCCAACAAGTACAAAATCCCTGGACAGAAACATACGTACAGTCAAAGAAGATCCAGGGGGTCATCATGGCTGGAATGTCATGAGTGATAAAAGATGAAGTCAGAGGGAATGTCCACAGGATACAGGTTGTGAAGGTTCTAGCAAGACTGCAGTTTGTTCCACGGTGATGAAAAACCAGTGGAAGATCATGAACAAGGGAATGACAGGATCACTTGTATGTGTTCTTTATAGACTGCTTCACTTTTTAATAATAAATGTGTATTTTTGTATTTTTCTAAAAGTCAATAAAAAGTATATTATTAAAGAGTGAAAAGGCATAAATAAGTGTGGTGGGTGTGGGGGAAAGGGGTTCATAATGAATCACCTTAAACTTTAAATCATTAATAACCTTTAACACCTTCATTTGGCTCTATACCATTACATTATGTTAATATATTAGAGTCTGATGGATATTTGCATGATTTTTAATTTTTCACTAAATAAATATTTTGAACAAGATCACTGTTTTCAAGAAATTTTCATATAGTTAATAGAAACAAACAATAAACAAAAACTTAAATAATATATCAAGAATTGATACATTTTGTGAAGAAAATAGAACAGGTTATGGGTACAGAGAATGATGGGCAGAGTGATAGGAAGGTGTACTTTTATATAAGATGCTCAGGATACAGATACTCAGGGAAGGGCACTGTTATTTAAAGTGACATCAAAGCAGAGACCTGAAAGGAGTAACAAAGCAAGACATATAGATATTTGTGGGAAGAGTATTCTGTGCAGATGAAACAGAAAAATGCTAATGTACCAGGATTGCATCTAGTACCCATTTCTTCACATCTCTCCCAACATTGAGTTTTTTCATTTTGACCAGTTTATTAGCTTTATAAAAGTTTTAATATGGCTTTATTTTACTTTCCTTTTTTACTTGCAAATAAACCTTTGAGCCAAAACTTGAACAATATTTTAGGAGATTTTTTTCTTTAACCAGTAAGGTAATAAATTCACTAAACAAACACACGTGCATGCAAAAAAAATGGAAAAAGGATGTGAACATCCTTAACTTAAGTATTCTGAAACTTAAGTATGTTTTGCTCAACTGTTTAAAAAGCATAGAAGCCATATGTATTTGCAATGCTAGGAGACATTTTGTGGCACATTTTGTCCTGAGACAAGGCTGAAAATATCTAAGGTTCATAGATCATTTATTACATGCCAAGAATTATTCTAAACCCATGCAAACCAATATGGTAGCCACTAGTCACATATATCTATTTAAGTATAAATTATATATATATATTTAAGTATAATTAAATTAAACAAAATTATAAATTCACTTCCTCAGTCAGATTAGCTATATTGCACATGCTCACTACTTATATCTGGCTAGTGGCTATATTGTAAAATGAATGCATCATCACAAAAAGTTCTATAGTAACCATTTTAATATTCTCAACAACCATAAAGCATAGTTGTTAGTATTATCCTTCATTTATAGATAAATAAAATGAGGCAGAGAAATTACATAACTTGCCTAATTTACATTATATACTCAGTGGAATCTAAATAACATATCTACCTATATTTTCTCAGAAATAAAATGTCAATATCCAATTATTCTAACTTACTAAATTTTGCCTGAAGATAGAAATTTTACCACTATGAAACACAATAATGAGACCCTCTCAGATATGATACAAAATCACCTTCTAACTTTGCTTTTATGCTGTTTCAAATCCAGATTAAATATCTGCCTTGAAGAATGCAAAACTTAGAGTGGAATGTTGTCCTAATAAAGGAAAAAAGTGAGTATGCTTTATTAGTCTATTATACTGTAGCACTAAATGGAGGTAACATTGTATTTTATAGGATATGTTTTATCTACATATACTTGTGGATTTTTGACTTATAAACTGGTAATGTCTTCTTTGGATTTTCTAGTGACATGACAGAGTTATAGCTAGAAACAGATGTTCCATGCTCATAATGGCTGTGAAAGAGTTAGGGGAGAATTGCTAAATTGTCTCTTCATAGGAGGATATCATATCCTTTGTTATTAGATATAGGGATGACCCCATGGTCTTTGATTTAAATGAATGACCTTTCTTGCAGAAAATGCATACCAATTTTTAACACTGGACTAGCCCATATATGTTTACTACAAAACTTTTTTCATGATAATGTTTAACCTCTTTCTAACCATGCTCCCACAATCTCAAATTCTCACTTTAAAGATTCACCTGTTAAAAAGTTAACATGGTTTTGTACTCCAAGTGCTGATTAGTTTTTGGCTACAGAGAAAAGTGAGTTGACTATATAAAATATAAATCCAGAAAAGATCTGATAATTCAGGGCATATCCAACAGATTACTATATATTGGTAATTTTCTTTTTTCCTGGATTATATTTACTGAGTGGATGTGACCTCTTTTTTTTCAGTTGTGAAAATCTGTTCCTTCTACATTATTATTCTCAGGAAGTTAGACCTAATATGATGGAATTATACAACAACGAAGCTGGGAAAAACTCCCCCACTACCAAGAAACTACTCAAATTAAAAACCCTAGGGTTCATCTTACTAATTTTTTGACAATTAATTTACTTTTTCAGAAAATAAATATTAACTATTAAGTATAAGGCCTGGTGCTTGCTGCTTGGGGCAGGACGGATTGAAATATAAATACCTTTTAGGCTCTGCTTTCAAGAAGACTACAATCTGACATAATAGATAAATAATATGATTTCAAAAAATGTAGTTAGGTAAAGGGGAAATCACTTTAAATAGATTCATTAAGAATGTTACATTGAAGATGGTCCTGGAAGGATGGGTATGATTTTAACAGGGCACAATAAGAGGAGAATATTTTACAGAGTAAAGAAGCAGGAGAGATTGAACGATAGCAAATAGTTAGACATAGCTATACAATGTGGGTGAAAAGAAACTAGGAAATCAAGTTGAGAGTCGATTAGAACTGGCAGATCTCAGGTGCATGGAACAGATAAATTTGGTTGCCTACTCTCTCCTGCATAACCAAGTGATATTTAATTCTACCCTCAGAAATTCTCAGCATCCTATGCCAGTCATGCATCCTTCTCCCTCAACCCCTATTATTAGGAGTTAGTTTAGGAGAAACTCATGGCCAATTAGATGAGAGGGTTGGTTGCTTGCTTTGGGCCTACTGACAAATGTCACTTTGTTATTAAACATTAGAAAGAAATGGTCCTTCGTATTCCAATGTTGAATCTGCATGTGATACTTGAAATTTCTATAGCTGTGAAGCCAACAAGAGAAAGAGAGTATAGACTCAAAAGAACTGCTAAGTAGCAAAGGTGGGGGCCTACCTATGAATTTCTTAATGTTTGAGATGTAGTAAGTTCCTGTATTTCTTAATACATTAGAATTGGATTTTGTATCTTTTGTATCTTAAGGCATCTTAACTGATATACTCCAGCTAAAGAATTTAAATTTATCTGTATCAGGGCAATGAGGAACCACAGATATTTATAAGTGGAGGATTAGTATAAGATTAATCTGAGCATGGTGTGTGAGATGGATTTAGTCAGGAAGAAAGTGGATAGGAGAAATCGGTTAGGAGACGGCTACAGTTGTCCAAGTAATGCAATTCTAAACAAGGGTGAGGCCATGGTTAAGAAAGCTTTGGATAGATATGAAACAATGTTGAAATGAAAGTGGACCAGCAAGAATGTTTGCAGATAGGAAAAAAAAAATGGCCAATAAAGAGAGAAAGGGGGAATTAAACTACAAAATAAACATGTTCTTGGCCAAATTGACTCACCCAAATTGACTGCCAGGAGCCACAGTATATACGGCTTCCTGGAGGAGAATGGTGTGGACTGTAACAATCAGTTGCATTTAGCAGCAGCCAGCTTAACAACATATCCTCCTATCTCCTTCCTTCCTCATTCCCTTTGTCCTCTACTGTGCTTCCTCGCATTGCTTTGAACCTTCTAGTAGAGAAGTAACACAAAAGCTCTGGCCACAAGCTCTGCTTTCAGGGGAACCCAAAACCAAGACACTGTCCTAAAAGGAAAGTTGGACTAAATAATACTAAAGTACCTTTCACATTTAAGATTCTGTGATTCTAATAAACAAAATAATGTGCTTTCTAAAAGCAACTGCCCCACAGGGGAGGTAAGAGGATTTCCCCTCTCAAGAATATTATTAGAAGTTAAATCCTATGATTCCAGATCAACGAAGGGCCTCTGAAGTTCCTTTACTTCATTGCTCTTTGGTTGACTTTAATGATTTTTTTTTAGGTATCAGATATTAATGTATTTATTCACTCATTTAAGAAATAATAATCTCGTGTTTACTCTATGTCAGAAATTGTGGTCGGCTCCAGGAATACAAACACAAATGAGCTCCTCCACCCCTTCAAAAATATCACGGTCTACTGGCATAAACAGGTATCAGGACAAATCTTTGAAAAAGAAAATATGTACCATGCTACAGGAATGTGTAAACTTTTATAAAAACATAGATAAATGATATATCTTTAAAATATTTGTACTTTACATATATTTTACCAATTCCTGTTTTAATGCTTTTTGATGTCCCTCTGTTACTACTGGTCTTGGGCTTGAAAATGGTTTTCCTATTCTGGAACATTTTCTCTGATGGTTTCATAGTGTTGGAATATAACCTGTAGCAAGAATTCTGGCATAGTCTCAAGAGATACCTCAAAAAACATATTCTAGTCTCCACCTGGAAGGCTAAGAAGAGTAATGTGAATAAATATAAAGAAGGCAAGAGGAAGCAATACTGAAATTTCCAACATAGCCAGGCATAGGTGACAGAAAAGTAATGGAAGCAGCCAGGGTTCTCGGAGAAGATACGCATTTCACAGTCAGACCTACAGGCCTTCCCAGTGCCATCAGTTCCAGACATTTCAGGAAGGTGGCAAATCACTGCTCACATGGGGGAGAATGAGGTGAACCCAGAACTCAGTGCTTGCAAAGGAAAAACACAAGGACCCCAACTATGGCAAGGAACTGTGAATGGCACGTGTGTTAATAATTCCATGTAGATGAGATTAGTTATATGGGAAATACCTCTAGGATTATAAATACTCAGAAAGTAAACTTTAGCCTTGAATGACTAAATCTCTGAGAAAAAAAAAAACATGAAGAACAAGCAGGGACTTCACTTGTCAAACACAGCAAATATGCAGGGTGTCTTCCCCCTTTAACTCCAGAGATGTCCCATCAAATTTGATAAAGAAACCATTTGACTTAAAATAAATTGATTTAGAATAGTTTTCACCTGTTTCAGTTTTCAACTGTTTTTTAGTAGTTGTCACTGAAAACAGTTTCACTTTCAGGTTTCCAGAATGCCTATAAAAGCACTGGGTTCATTCATTTAGAATTAAAGAATAATGTTCTTGTCTCTAGCATTTAGTGAACAGCTTTCCAGACAGTGGAGACAGACCCTGCATATGCAAGAGGGCTCACATATCCGACTCCCATATCTCCAGTGTCTCTGTCATGGGGACACTTGGCTGAGCTGGCAAGGGACATCATGAGGCAGTGTAGGCATTCTCTTGGATAAATCGCAATGACTATTAAGCAGTCTTGCCTTTTTCCTCTGTAAAAATTTGCCTCCCCTTATGTAAAAGACCTTCTTTTCTTATTCCCTTTTGACTGAGGATCTGGTAAGTTCATTCATAGTGACACAAATTTATGATCAGATATTCCAACGGTGTATTCCTCTAATACTAATGTATTGGACAATGGGTAATTTATTACCTCTCCCAGGGATGCGTCATGCGTCCTTTAATGACAGAGATATATTCTGAGAAATGCATCGCCACGCAATTTCATCGTTGTGCGAACATCATAGAGAGTACTTATACAAACCTAGATGGTATAGCTTACTACACACCTACACACTACGTGGTATAGCCTATAGCTCCTAGGCTACAAACCTGCACAGAATGTTACTATGTGAATACTGTGGCCAACTGTAACACAATCAATGATGAGTATTCCTGCATCTAAACATACCTAAACATTTTAAAAAGTACAGTAAAAATAGGATATAAAAGATAAAAAACAGTAAATTTGTGTAGGTCATTTACCATGAATCAAGCTTGTGGGACTGGAAGTTTCTCTGGATGAGTCAGTGAGGGATCGGTGAGTGACTGTGAAGGCCTAGGACATCACTGTGCACTACTAAGACCTTAAAACACCATATACTTAGGCCTCACTAAATTTATTTTTTAAAATATGTCTTTCTTTCTCTAATAATAAAGTAGCTTTAGCTTACTATAATTTTTTAATATATAAACTTTTAATTTTATTTAACTTTTTAACTCATTTGTAATAGCACTTAGCTTAAAACACAAACACATTGTACACCGGTACAAAAATATTCTTTCTTTATATCCGTTTTCTATAAGCTTTTTTCTACTTAACAAATTTTTTTTTTACTTTTTATTTTTTTTAACTTCAGAATATTTTAAAACTAAAACATAAATATACATTAGTCTAGGCCTACACAAGGTCAGGATCATCCATATCACTATTTTCCACCTCTACATTTTGTTCTACGAGAAGGTTTTCAGGGGCAATAACACGCATGGAGCTGTCATCACCTATGATAACAATGCCTTACTCTGGAATGCCTCCTGAAGGACCTGCCTGAGGTTGTTTTGAAGATGACCTTTTTTTTTTTATATGTAGAAGGAGTACACTCTAAAATAACAATGGAAATTATAGTATAGTAAATGCATGTTTACCAGCAACATAGTTATTTATTACCATTATGACGTGTCATGTACGGTACATAATTGACTTTGCCATGGAGTTATATGACTGGTGATGCAGTAGGCTTGTTTACACCAGCAACATCACAAACAGGTGAGTAATGCACTATGCTACCACTTTACAATGGCTACAACACTAGACCACAGGAATTTCTGAGCTCCATTATAATCTTATGGAACCACCACCATATATGCAGTCCGTCCTTGCCCAAAACGTCATTATGTGGTACATGACTGTATTTGCAAGTTTTTTTCATTCAATGAGGAAAAAAAGTATCAACTACAGAATTGCAGGCCTGCTAAGTAGTAGAAAGAAGGATTTAGGTTATAAGGGTGCAGCTACCGTATTCCCCCAAAATAACACCAAGAAGTTATTCTCTTACCCTGCTTTCACAATCAACAGGACTCACTGTATTGCCTTTGCTGAATGACAAAAGACCTAACCGACTGTTTTGCAAAAGAACTGCAGAAGATTCACATAAGGAGAAAGTACATTTTCACTCTGCTTTGAGGAGTCTTTACGGGAAGAAGAAGAGAAATAAAGTGATTTTGCATCCAACATGATGCAATTTTCCTTTTTGTTAACAGAACCTCCCCACAGGAGATTCTTCTTCCCCAGTCTACTTCCCTTGTGGGCTACAAGGAATAAGAAAGCCAAGTTGCAGAGATCAAGCAAATGGGAGGTCCGAATCTGAACAAGGGTCCTGAGATGAGCAGGAGGCACCAATAGATCATAAAGAAAGGGTTGGGCTCCATTTCAAGCCAGCAGTTTGTTGAGCCAGAGGCTCCCCATGGAGTCCTTCAGTCATGGAATATTCAACACTTATTAAGACCTTATGGCCTGGGGAACAGGGACACAAAAATGAAAAAATAAGATGTTTTCCAGTTGTTCAAAGCCTGGTGGAGTAGCTCCTCAGCCCAAGGGCAGAGCTGGAGGGAAGAAGGCTGGGCCCCATGGTAGGTGCAGAGGAGTCCTGACTGGTAGGGAAAGGGCAGGGATGAAAATAGCCCCTGAAAGCTTTTGCTTTTTACTGAACCTTAATTTCAAGTGAAATGCTCTTGATATTCCTACCCATTCTGCTGCCTGATTTTACTTAGAACTTCAGCTGTATATTAGGAAATTCAGGGGGGGTGCGTATTTAAAGCTGAGAATAATACCCTTTTGATTATACTTTGCAATTGCCATCTCTCCACTGCCCTTTTTTAAGTTTAAGTCAAATACATTTTACTTTTTAAAGAAAATGTATTTTCCTCTTTTTATCCTGCTGCCTCCATCTCATTTCACAAAATGTTAACAGTCCTTCATTATGTTGCACACCGTCTCCAACAAATGTCATCAGAATTGCAAAGTTATTCAGTGTCTTGTGACTATTTTGCAGTATTTACCCAAGTTTCCTTGCAGATCTATTCATGAATAAATTTTGCATGCTCTATAAAGCTAACTGCATTCTCAGATATTGCCATTCATAGTTTTATGAGATACTAATTGTAAGTTGATGTTCTCCCTGTCACATATATGTCCTTATTGATTTTAGAGTATTTTCTTCAGAAAACAGCTAAATGGGAATAAAAACAGCATGTAAACCAAGTAGCTGCCAGCAATGAATGACATGCTTAATTACTGCTGGCTGTGGTCCTTTAAATTAAAGAGATAACCTTTGGTAATTAAAAACACACACATTAATTCTTCCCAACACATATGATTTGCAAAATGCAAGGAAGTCAACATCCTTCTACCAAATCTATTATCCTTTTATTTCCAGTTTAACTCTGGTTGACCGTTCAGGTTTTATGTTTAAGCTCAGTGCTAATGCCTCTCTCATCTGCATCCTTGACTCTTGGAAATGACCAGGAGCGGTTGCTAAGTAAGTACAGGGTCCATCAGTGTGCCTAACTGGCTTGATTCCCAGATGCTCCTGCCATCTGTTGGAGACGGAGCCCAGTAGAAACAGAAGGTAGACCAAAAAAATGCACTTTTCCTCATGTCTTTTAAAAAGTGTGTTTATCATGCTTTAATAATTAGCCATGTAAACAGGCTTTAAATCACGGCCTCAGATACTAAAATAAGCACTGCATTCCCCGCCCCCCCTGCTGTAGGGAAGCTCTGCATAGTGATATATTTAAACAAAGCTTCAATCTCTTTGTCCCCCAGATCCATAAAATATGACATTGACCATAAAAACAATAAGTCATAGAGAGCAAAGCACAAGATGAGAGAACAGTGTTTGCAGAAGGAATGGGTCAATTAAAAGAAAAGGAATGAGAGAAAATGCAGTCTGTGAGTAAGACAGGAACTAGTTTTTTCTCACCATGTGCTACATAGCTCTTGGTAGAAGTTACCGTTGCCATTTAGGTGAGTATATAGAATAGGAGTCTACTCAATATCATGCTTATACACTTAATTAACAGGGATTTTTAAAGCACTCATTTTATTTTCTGAACCATAGGAGTTACAAAGGCATTGGGCTTCACTCCTGCACACAATATACTTAAAACTATACATCAGAGCCCTATACCCATAGTCCTCAAAGCTTAGTGTGCATCTGAATCAGCACATATTTATGGCTGCAGAGTTTCTGATTCAGTAGGTCTGGGGGGCCCCAGAATTTATATGTCTAACAGGTTCCCAAGTGAGGGTGATGCTGCTGTTTTAGACTTTACACATTAAAGGTAAAAAGTAAGAATTCAGGGAAAGGAGAATCTAATGCAGACTAGGAAGAGAAAGCCTTTGAGGACCATCAAGTTTTATAGCTGAATGGGACCTTAGTGTTAGTAGTCTTTAACTATAACCCCCTGTCAATTAACAAGTTATAAAACTGAAGCCCTGGGGAGTTACCTGACTTGCTCAAAGTCACTTAGTGGGCTAGCCCAAAACAGGAGCAGGGAAAAAGCCTGGCTGCTTTTGTCATGACTCTCAGACCCAAAAACATACTTGAGAAATTTGATCCCTGGCATGCTAGTTTTATTCTCTGTAGATATTTTCCTTTACAACAATGAGTGAAAAGGGAGGAAAAAAGAGCCTAGCCCCTGGCATGTCCATGTGGACCGGGGAAGAATAAATGTCCTATCCTGTCTCTCCACCTGGTGAGAGGGCTGCTTTAGAGAGGGAATTTTGGAGGGAGGCAGAGGACCTTGGAATACAAGAGGGAAAATGCATAGATATAAGAAAAGATGGTGTTCTTAAGGGCATATCATGTACTTCTTTTGAGATTCCTGAGCAATTCATGCAACTCTTAGTTTGCCATCAAGGAAGTCAACCCTCTCTAGTGATGATCTCCATTATGTATCAAACAGAGGTCTCCAAAGCTGAGAAGTGGAGAGTTTTGCTGCTATCAGGGAAGGGAGAGCAGGTTACAAGAATGTCAGAAAGTCACGGTCCACAGATGGAAGTTTAAATGAGAAAAAAACAGACAAAAGTTCGGGAATTTGGCAAAATATGCCAGTAAACTTTAATGCTATTACTTATGTTTTTACATTAATTAAATATTTTAGTAAAATATTTGTACTGAGTATGTTTGCAGGATATAATGCATGAAGAAAATAAAACTGAGTGGTTCGATGCAATAAATTTCCCAAATAAAATGGTAACTCCATAAAAAGTATAACGTGAGCCTCAGGGTAAAAACCTTGTTCTGTTCATGATTAAATCTCTGGCAGCTGAACATAGTAGGTGGTTTATAATTTGATTAAAGTTCCTTTCAAAAACTTTGCTCTACTTTATCCCTAAGGAAGAAATAAGGAAAGGAGTGGGGCTGCTTTTTGAAAAAGAGATGTAAAATGAGAGAATCAAACCCCTCCAGATGAGGTGCTTACAGTAGGAAGTGAAGTAAGAGAAGGCTAAAAGGGAAGGAACGAACACAGCAGTGTAATCAAATGGTACTTCTGTGGACACTCAGTTTCCCTGCCATTGCCACCTGGAGTTTTCTCCAAAAGTTATTTTCTGCCCAAGACTTAAAAGGTTCTACATGTGCATTTGTTAGAAACACCCTTTCCTTAGAACCAGCAGCCTTAACCCAGGTAAAGTGAGATATGCAAAGGCAGCCCAGTGATGTCAGAAGGTGCTGCGTTCAAAATCTGAACCCAGGAATGGGGAAAACTCATGCTAATGGATTGGCTTCATCTGCCAGCTTGTTTTTTTAATGCCCCTCTTAATTTGGTCTAACTTTTCATAGGAAATCTGCAAAATGGCAAAACTTTGTTCTTCTTGTAAATTGCATAGGGCCTTGTGACATGAGTGTCCCAACGGGCTGAAACAATCATCGCAACAGCAACCAATTCCCCTGAGAGTGGTGGACATAGATGCTGAGTGGGGTGGCCAAAGACCAACGTAGTTATCTTACAAAAATGCTGATTGTCTCTTTATAAAAGTAATTTTCCCAAAATATATAACACCAAGATGTTGCTGCATTTAACAGCAAAATGTTTGCTGCCTATAAACCCTGAAGGTGTGTTATGCAGATTAGTAAAACCTTGTAAACTGCCTCTAGCATTGCAAAATAAGAATTCCCTCATGTTACAAACACAAGGTTTCATTTACATGGGAGAAATTCCTTACTAGTCAGGGCTCATTTTTTCACTAATCAACCATTACTTAAATTTTGGTTCTGCATGAACCATATGCCCCTCATGTAACTTTGCACAGCAAAGGTTGAGTAAACGCAGCCATAAAATTCCACCTTGCTGTGCAGCTCTCAGACAGGCTGAGCAAACCCAATGATAAGAAATGGGCAAAAGACTGTAGCAGAGGCTACCATAGTTCAACTATTTTCTAAGTTGTTTCCATTTGAAAACACTTACATTTTGGAGACATAATCAGCCTTTGTCGCTAGTTGCTATTTCTGTGTGGTTCTGAGAGGTCTAGGCTCTCTGAGGGCACGTCTGGTCACACTAATGGCTCTCCCAGGCAGGGGACTGCCCCATCTGCCAGAGCCTGCAGAGACAGGGGCAGTGCAGCTCTTGCCCCCCAGAGGCTCCCGGCTCATCAGCACAACCTTCTGTGGTCCTGGCCATTTGCCTATGCAGAGAAGGGCACTGGGACAGGGGCATAGTGCTGTGGGTCAGCCCAAGGCATGGATTTAATGAAAGGTCTGCTGGAAGCCACATGAAACAGCAGCAAACCCGCTCAGCAAGGTAACTTGGAGGGCATCTGTCACATTCTTTCCCCTGATGGTTAGCCCTTGACATGCCCAGAGAGAACTCTTTGCAGCATTTTAAAATATCTATTATATGCCTCCCTGTTGCCCACCACAACTCTGAAACCATAATTCAAAGCTTGTCTCCTCTCTTGAGTGTCCACAAGGCAGGTAGTCCATGCCCACCAATGCACTGAGGAATGGGCAAGAGGTGTCTTTTGAAGCCAGGGCTAGGCAGAGAGAAAACAGTTCATGCGTCACACCAGCACCTGCAGTAGAGCTCCACAGCCAACTGATAAATTTCCCTCCTGCTACTTTTCAGAATAACTTTATGGACTGAGCAGCTCAGGAGATAAGGAATTTAAATATGCAACTTACATATACTTGGAATTTTCCAAATATACAAGTTTGAGTCACATTTCATGACTAAATTGAAAGCCATCAGGTACTTTAAAAAATACTTAAACTAATGTTCCCCCTCTGTGCCCAACTCCTTAATTGTTTCTTTAAGTCTTTTTTTAAGTGAAACATATTTTCAAATAATAATTGTTTTAGGCCATTGAATAAAGCATATTTGATGCTTTGGCAGATCTCCAGTTTGCCACCAAGGGAAGGAAACAACAAAACAGACTCAAGAACACTCTGTAAGGAACTCTCAAACTTAAAATGCTATAACCGAGATAGAGCCAGTGCCCCTCGTATCTTGAATGAGTTGGATGTTAAACCAGTAACAAGATGAAATAGAGAATGCAGGCGATCAGATGTTTGGGTTTAAATATCTCTTTTCCTTAGTATTGTTCCCAGGGAGAAGGGAATGCTAAACAGATGCCAAGGACTTACAGCCTCATATCAGAGCTACCCAAGCCCCGCAGAAGATTCTGTCAGTGCACCCAGAAATTCTCTCTTATGTATTCACCAGAATTTATTTTCAGTTTATCTGATTGATGTACATTCTTATTTAATATTTCCAGTATGCATTTACATGATTCATTAATTCTTGAAGTGAATGTTAATTAAGTACCCATAATGTGCAGGTTGCTGGACAAGAGGAAGTGATAGACACAGAGAACAATCACTCTAATCAAAATCAGAAATGTGCCTTATCACACAAATAGGTGACCACCTGTGCCTACCACCTGTTAAAGAAAAAAAATTATTCAGTGACACTTGATAAAGCTTGGTCAGGAAGAATTTATTCAGGATTATTACTGTGGGCATAAGGACCACTGCAATCGAATTTTGAAGTGGAGGAGAGACTAGATTCTACTCTGAATACAGCATGGGCAAGTGGGAATTTGTAGCCAAGGAGCCGGGTGGGGGCAGAGGATGGAAAATTAGTGAGAGGAAAAGTTAGAGTAAGGACGATTCTTGCAGAAGACAGGTCAGGGTGATCAGACATCCCTTGGGGGATAGTGAAGGATGAAGATCCCGATCAGATATGGAGGGTGATTAGATATCAGGAGAGGGAGGTTCTTGCTAAACTGACTTAGCAGGATTCTTGCTATAATTGGATTTATACACAGATAGGCCTAGGAGAAGGTTCGCGAACCTAACTAAAATGGGGCCAAGCAAAGAATCTTTGTGAACCTCCAGGCCAGTTCCTGCTGTCTGTGGCCACAGTGCTGCTTCCACCTCTCCACCTCCAGTAGAGGTTGCCTCCCTTTTCTCCTTCCTTTCCTTTTTCTCCTCATAGTACTCACTTTCCTGATATTTTCCTCCTCTCCTCACAAGTTATTTAACCCCAGTTGTTTGGGGGTTAAACCAGATGGTATAAAGTAGATAAAGGACATACTAAGGCCTGGGATTGATGTCAGCTCGATAAATATTTAGTGGATGGATGAATGAATGAGAGAAATAGGGATCATGATCTGAGTGATTTCATGGTCTAAATAAGATGACGAGTGATATGAATGCATATATTTAATAAGGCTAGAAAGCAATGTGTCATAAAGAATTTGTCATAAATGCAAAAGAATTCCTTATGACAAACCTATAGGGTAAAATCAAATATAATAGTTCCATCTGTAGTTATTTTAAGACCTGAAACTCACCGGCATCACCTAGCAATTGAAATTATAAATACATGGGAGTCTGCAGAATAAGTTAAACAGCCAATCTCTCAAATTAGAATGCCTGGGTGCACATATTGCCTTTG
Source organism: Cheirogaleus medius (assembly GCA_008086735.1). Classification (NCBI taxonomy): domain Eukaryota; kingdom Metazoa; phylum Chordata; class Mammalia; order Primates; family Cheirogaleidae; genus Cheirogaleus; species Cheirogaleus medius. Next base: position 54,139,109 of record VBSM01002608.1, on the reverse strand, counting down.
TGATTTGCCACCTGTAGAAAGTTGGGCAAAGTATTCGTTAGGTAGACAGCGAAGGATTCCGGGTCTCCTAGGGACAAAAGTGGGTGCTGCTGTGATTCATCCCCCACACAGTGGGCTTTCAGAGAGGCTCATGGGAGATCTGCATGTGCAGTAAGACTCAGGTCATGCAGCTCCCAACTGTCCATCAAAGTGGTTCCATGGTGACATCTGAACCACAAGGGAGGTCCCTATCCAGGCACTATAAAACAAGACACAGACCACAGCCAACTCTTTTGTGTGTGTGCCCTTCCTTTTGCTCTCCCTTTGCTTCAACAATGGGCTCGGTCTGGTCATCATCTGTGGCATATGCACCTTGCTCTTGCCCTATAATCTTATCTTTCTCTCCTCAATAAACCTCATTTTTGTGTTTGCCCTTCATTTGGTGTGTCTGGTCATTCTTAGCACCCTAAGAACTGACATTTTCACATAGTTTTCTATTCCTCAGCTTCCACAGCTGTAAATAGTGACACCAGTTGCATACAGGCATGGTGAGAATGAATTAGGATGCTCCATGCAAAGCACTTAGATCACTAACTTCTCAATAGATATTAGCCATTATTATTACTGATTTACTATATTACTATACTCTACATGAGGGGTGCCTCTCACACAGGTAAACCAAGAGATTTTTCTTTGCCTTTGTTAAGGGCATACCTCAACTTCCTTTGATTCCCCATGGTTATGCTTTCCTCAGCAAGTCTTTCCTGGGTGGAGACTGTCTGGCTAATGAACACTTGATTTCATACAGCTACATAATAAACCTGACTCGGGTCCAGCAAACAAGCCAGCAACACACGGGTCTTGAGGGAAGTGTCCTTTGCACAGAAGGAGAAAATTTGGAGAATACATTACACAGTGGAATATGAAGGAAAACCCCTAGAGGTCCTGTATGGATGTCAAACAATTGTATGGAGCACTTACTAAATTGCTTGTAATCACCTACATAAGAAGCCATCGCAAAGTTTAAAGTAGAAAAGTGAAAATATAAAAGTATGTATTAACTCCTGTGCTAAGGTCTCATACTCTAGAGGGAAACCTCACCTCTCTTTTTGAACGAGGAAATTAATATCTGTTTATTGAGTACTTTGATAATGTAAATTGCAATCATGCCTTTCAACCAAAAGAATATTGATTCTAAGTGGTGATGGTGAATAAATCTCTGTAGAGGGCTGTCATTTTCAACTCAATGGCTCCCACTGAAGCTTTTTAAAAGCTTTACATTAAACTAAGCCAAAGGCAGATTCAGAAAATGATTTTAAAGAATTTATTTCAAAATGGATGAAATAACAATAGATGAAGTAATAATAATTTCATAAATCTATCTTGAAAGAAAACTAGCTAACTTATCACTTTTCAAATAGGAAAAGATTGGAAATTCTCCATCATATATATAGTATTTTTGTGCTTCTAAAAATTAAAAATGGATGAAGCAACTTTTTTTCTTCATAAAAGTAGAAAAATAAGTAATTTTTAGACTGAGATCAAAGCTTCCAGGCTTGAATCTAGAATAAATTTTAATCCCCAAAGCAATGGAGAATGATTTTTAAATATTTTAATCATGTCTACTTTAACAATAGGAACCCACTCAGCTGCCAAAAGGAAAAGAGTATCTGATATGATCTTGTTCCTGCCTCCAAAGTGGTGATTTTTCAAGTACTCAAGAAGAGTTAAGTGAGAGCTGTTACATTTTCACACAGGAAGACCAACAATATAAATGCAGAAAAGAATCTCATAATTACTTAAGGAAACTTCAGGCAGTGGGCAATTAAAGATTTATCATATTAACAATGAGAACCTTCCAAAAGTGGAGGGAGAAAAGGCAATTCACAGAACATACAGTTTCTGTGAAAACAATGGCATAATCAAACTTCTGACCCAGAAGTCAGTAGATAGTTGTGTTGACTTATCAGAGGCAGTTGACTCTGAATCAAATATGGCATAAACTCAAACTCCATTCTGAGTACCAAGAGTGGAGCTGTTTAAGATTTTGTAACCATGGAACATTTACAATGTTGACTGCTTATATCATGCCCAAAAGTGGTGGTAGGAGGAAGTTTTGACTCCCTTCTTTCCAATTCACTGGGCAGGGGAGGAAATGGAATTCCCTAAGTAAATGGACTCCAGCTAGTCATGCATTTAGTGCCTCAGGCTAACATTTTCTTTTTTTCTTTCTTTCTTTTTATAATGGTAAAACTGTCCATTTAAGTGACTACTAAAGGAAGCACTTTTTCTGAACTCATATATTTTTTTTACCCAGTTATTCAAGAATACTGGTAAAATATAAAGCTATAGTAATTCTAAATATTTCTAGGCTCAAGCTGTAGGTCCACATAAAAGTCTAAAATTCATGTTTGGGAACAATTATTTTGAATGAATATCCATATATATTATGAGTGGCTTTCAATGCATAAATTGTCTGTAATAATATAAGTATAGTGGAGTCTAAAATTCACTCATACCACAATTTATATAGATCTCTTAATTTGTCAATAAATAATCTGGTTTTCTTACTGAGCCCCTACTGGCTAGTTTGTTGGAAAATGTAGTTCAGGGTACTATATTTCAATGTAAAATATAGTTTAGTCCAGTCATTTAAAAATCTTTTAAAATAATATTATTCAGCCTATTTTGAAATGTTCTGTCTTTAGCTCTCATCAGCAACATTGGGCATGTCTGAGATGTGGGGGATAGATGAGAGAGCTATGACTTCTAAAACTCTATTGTTACGAGAAGAGTAGACTTCCTCAGGCAGGGTCATTGGCTCCTCTCATCTCTAGGGCAATGCTAGCTGGTGGCATTACCTCCTTCTCTCAGCTTTGTTAGGGCCTGGTACCTGTCCCTGGCAAACAAGGTCTACCCCAGCCTCTGAAAGGGACACAGACTCACAAAGTCTTTGGCACATCTCCATTTAGTCTCCCAAATGAGTGTTGTACTCTCTACTTTGGCTATAGGATCACATTGCTCTAACCAATTTGGTCTCACAACAGACCTCTTTTTTCCAACTCAGCTGCATTCCTGGACATGCTCAGAAGAATGAGAACTCATGGTTCTCTGCCACATCACACAAGAACAGAAAAAAGCCCCTGAGACTGCCTCTCCTCCAGATTCACGTCACTTACCTATCATGGGGTGTTCTGGACTCTTCCTCATAATCCCCTGAGAATGGAAGGAGATTTCCTCTACTTCATAGTCTGCTCCTCCTGGATTCCAACTCCATGTTCAAGCCTTAATGACAATGAGAGGTAGGGGTATTTTCTCTACACAATGAGAGATCTCTACAATAGGAGTGACAGAGTTCAGGACACACTACCCCAAAATATGGCACTTTGGCATTTGAGAAAATAGCAGAAGCAGGAGAATATTTCTGACTTTCTCCCACCATTCTCCGCTGAAGGAGGCCATAAAAGAATTCTCTGACCTTCCTCTAAAGGAGGTCATAAGACCCCCATTTCACAGTGATACTTCCTATACAGGGAAGAAAGGGATGAAAACACAGAGAAGAATCTAGTAGGTTCAAACAGGCCTTGCTAAGTTCCCTTCAATTTATTACTACTAGATCATACCTCCTTTTATCCAATCATACAGCTACACGATTGTCCACTCTTCATCAAACCTAAGTATAAAAATACACAGCTAACATCATACTGAATGGGGAAAAGTTGAAAGCACTCAGAACTAGAACTAGATACGGTTGCCCACTGTCACCACTTCTATTCATCATAGTGCTGGAAGTCCTAGCAACAGCAATCAGGTAAGAGAAGGAAATTAAGGGTATACAAATGGGGAAAGAGAAAATCAAATTATCGCTCTTTGCTGATGATATGATCTTATATCTAGAAAACCCCAAAAACTACACCAAGAGACTCCTGGAATTGATAAATAAGTTCAGCAAGGTCGCAGGTTACAAAATCAATATACACAAATCAGTAGCTTTCCCATACATCAACAACAGTCAAGCGAGAATTAAATCAAAGACTCAATACCTTTCAGAATAGCTACAAAGAAAATAAAATACCTATGAATATATTTAACCACGGAGGTGAAAGATCTGTACAAAAAGAACTACAAATCACTGAGGAAGGAAACTGCAGATGATGGAAACAAATGGAAAAACATACCATACTCATGGATCGGCAGAATCAACATTTTTTAAATGTCCATACTACCCAAAGTGATTTACAGATTCAATGCAATCCCCTTCAAAATACCAATGTCATTTCCTACAGATCTAGAAAAAATAATTCTACACTTCATTTAGAATCAGAAAAGAGCCTGAATAGCTAAAGCAACCTTAAGTAAAAGGAACAAATCTGGAGACATCACATTACCAGACTTTATACTACAAGGCTAAAATAGCATGGGACTGGCACAAAAATGGAGACATAAACCAATGGAAAAGAACAGAGAACCCAGATATAAAACCATCCACATATTGCCATCTGATCTTTGACAAAGTAGACAGCAATATATACTGGGAGAAAGAATCCTTATTCAATAAATGGTGCTGGGAAAATTGGATAGGCATCTGTACAAGTTTGAAACAGGATCCATATCTCTCTCTACTCACTAAAATTAGTTCAAAATGGATAACAAACTTAAATCTAAGACATGAACCCATAAGAATTCTAGAAGAAAATGTTGGAAAAACTCTTCTAGATATTGGCCTAGGCAAAAAATTTATGAAGAATACCCCAAAGGCAATCACAGCAACAACAAAAATAAATAAATGGGACTGGATCAAATTAAAAAGCTTCCACACAACCAAGGAAACAATGAATAGAGCAAATAGACAACCCACAAAATGGGATAAAATACACAGCTGATACAGAAAATATACATCCAATAAAGGGCCAATAATCAGAATCTACAAAGAACTCAAGCAAATAAATCAGCAAGGAAAAAATTAAACAACCCCATTAAAAAGTAGGCAAAAGACATGAACAGAAACGTTTCAAAAGAAAACAGAATAATGGCCAAAAAACACATGAAAAAATGTTCAACATCTCTAATCATCAGGGAAATGCAAATCAAAACTGCAATGAGATATCGCTTATCTCCAGTGAGAATGGCCTTTATCAAAAAGTCCCAAAACAATAGATGCTGGTGTGGATGAGGAGAGAAAGGAACACTTATACACTGTTGGTGGGACTAGAAACTAGTACAACCTCTAAGGAAAATAGAATGGAGATTCCTCAAAGAACTAAAAGTAGAACTACCATTTGACACAGAATTTCCACTACTGGGTATGTACTCAAAGGGAAAAAAAAGTCATTTTATGAAAAAGACACTTGCACCCAAATATTTAGCACAATTCACAATCACAAAACATGGCATCAACCCAAGTGTTCATCAATTCATGAGTGGATTAATAAAATGTTGTATATTTATACTATGGAGTACCACACAGTCATAAAAATGAATTAATACCTTTTGCAACAATCTGGATGGAACTGGAGACCATTCTCCTAGGTGAAGTATCGCAAGAATGGAAAAACAAACACCATTCTGTGGGTTGTCTGTTTGCTCTCTTGACTGTTTCTTTGGCTGTGCAGA
>VBSM01002608.1:54115624-54133417 GCA_008086735.1 Cheirogaleus medius | reverse complement strand
GCTATACGGGGTCTTCTCTGGTTCCATACGAAGTGTAAAATTATTCTTTCTACACCACAAGTACTCACTATTAAATTGGAACAGATCAGCATTCATGTGCACAAATGGAAGTAAAACTTAACAGAAATCAAGCAGATGGGAGGAGGGAGATGGGGATGGGTGAAATCATACCTGATGGGTACAATGTACACTATCTGTGTGATGGCCACCCTTACAACTTTGACTCAAGCAGTCCAAAACAATCCATGTAATCAAAGCATTTATACACCTGTAATATTCTGAAATAAAAAACAAATAAACAAAAAAAATACAATTTTTTCTATTTCTTTGAGTCTTCATTTCTGAAGGCTCTGATATCACCTAAAAGTTATATTAAATAAATTTGTGTGCTTTTCCCTTGTTAATCTATCTTTTGTTATAGAGGTCTCAGCCATAAACCTAGCTAGGGCTGAGGAAAGAAATCTTTTCTTCCCTATAGGAGACTTTCACACTAGCTCTTAAGAAGTTAACATGAAAACTCAACATAATATATCAAATTATTTCTTCCTACCCTTTGTCCCTCTCATGCCCCATCGCACCCCCACCTAGTTTTCAAGTCTTGCTTCAAGGATTAAGTAATCACTTTCCTCTAACTCTGTCCTGTGGTGATGAGCCTCTGGGCTATATAAACTAATTCCTTTTACTCTTCCCTCCACTTCAATACAGTTGATCTTTTGACTTGTAGATCATTACACTGACTATGCTGCTAAGGTCAGGCAGGGGTACTGTATGAGACTCTGGATAGGGAAACTCAGATTCCAGACTTCTGGGTTCTAATTTAGGGCATAATTTTATTTTCTACTTTTGGAATAATTTCTGATGGTATGTTCTTAGATAATTCACTTAACCTTTTCTCTCTGGAAAAGAGAGGGTATAATACATTCTTCCTATATCTTAGTGTCCTTGCAAGAACAGAATTTCTTGGGGTTGAAAGCATTTGGTGGGTAACAATTCTTCCTTCTCCAAATCCAAAATTGTTGCATTCCACACTGGGCACATGTAAAGCCACATAAGTGACATAAGCATTTAATAACTTATTCTATTTGCAGTTTTGCTTCCAGAATCTAAATCTTTGCTTAAAAAGACTTAAATTGACATGATCATAGATCATCAACTACCACTTTACTATGAAGTTGGCTTCCTAGAATCTATTGAAACATTCTCCGGTACTTTCAAATCACCATAACAAAAGAATTGGATATCCACTGAGCCATATGTTTAGTTGGTTTATTGCTGAGAAACTGGCTTCAAAATCAGGGTCTTGTCAAGTCATCAGATCATGTGCATAAAGGTGTTAGTAAATAACAAGAGATGTTTCAGGAGACTAATGATTTAGGAGACCTATGTTTTACAAAATTGAGAAAATAGTCATGGTTCTGACCCAGAAGACTGCTTATCTGCAAAGAAGACCAAGTCTCTGAGACTCATCACTCTGGGTTGTAAACTGTTACACAGAAAGAACACACATTAGTCAATTCTATATTTTTCCTTCTAGTTAAGTGTCAAGTCACCGAATAGTACTTAATATAACCCAGAATTGGAGAAAAATGTTTCAATTTTTAATGAACAAAAGACTTTGGTCATTTATAAGCTTTCCTGTGTAAAAATGATTATGTGACATACAAATGTAATATATAATCTATTAAGAAAATTATTACCTATTAATGTTAAAAAAAAGTCAAGATGAACATACATACCACATATTTGTCATAAAGACAAAGGAGAAAAGAAAATCATTGCTTATTTAATTATGTAAGGCAAAAAAATGAGTTTTAGGGAGGGATAATTACTTGTATTAAGGTACCTTAGCCACCTTGTTTTATCGATAGCAATATCTTCTAATCATACTCATACATGCCTATATTTCAAAATTTTTTGAATGATAAAAAATGATCACATTACTTCAAGGCCCACAAAGAGATATAACTATTCAAATCCATCCGTGAAGTATCTTGGATAATAATTCATCTCAGTTTATAGAATGGAAAATACTTGTAATTTACATTTGAAATACATAGAACCATGAATGAGAATGGAAGGCTATTTCTTCCTTTTCATGGTAATATGACTCTTTGTATAAGTTTTCTTTGTAGATTTAATGATTACCCTTTAATTTTTTATGATTTAAAAAATTAATTAAAAGAGAAAGTTTTATTACCTTTTTTCTGAATGATAAGAAAAAAAAAATAAGAGAATGATGCCGCGTAAGCTCCCCAGGTGGTTCTAATAATCACACAAATTTAAGAAGCCCTTGTAGGGGCAGAAAGGTGTGGAAGCTTTCCTCACCATCGTAAGGGTCATGGCCAACACTATCTAACAAAAGACAGGTTAACAAGGGGAAAACATAACAAATTTATTTAATCAAAGTTTTATATGACATGGGAGCCTTCGGAAATGAAGACCCAAAGAGGCCCCAGGAAAACTATCTTTCATGCTTACTTAGGTTCAGTGAAGAATGGACAGTTGTGTAGAAATGTGATTGAACAAAAGGATATGCTCTAATGATAATAGACTGAGGAGGAAAACCCAGCAAGTCTTGTCTGTTCAGATTCTTCTTGGCTTCTCTATGTAGCATTCCTTCCTCCTGGGTAGAGGGCAGGACCCCTCTGGAATGAGGGTCTTATGACCTACTTTTGGACAAGGTAGGTCAAAGAGTTTCTGTAGGGCCAACTCTCACAGAGAAAGGTGGGGAAAAGTCATTCTGTCCTTCTTGCTTTTGAGGCCCTCGAAATTTTCTTCAGTTCAAAGTACTCTGGGGTAGGATTTTCTGAGCTCTAACACCCTCCTCTTATCTGGCTATTCCTGGTTGTAACCAAATCTCTCTGTGAGAGATTTCCTTTCTATTTCCTTTCTATTACCACATTTCCTACATTTCCTTTCTATTACCACATCTCTTTTCTATAGGTTACATTACCTTTCTATATCCTATTCCCTTTTTGATAGCCGTACTTCTTTTCTATAACCTACCTCTCCTTTCTAAAACCTCTCTCTTTTCTAGAGCCTAGCGTTCATCCTCTTAGGAGCTTAAACTTAATGAGGTGTCAAGTATTCCCCCTCCCATTCCCATTGCTAGTTTCCACATGTGATTTTATCTCACAGAGTACTTGTGTTTTAATAGAAGACTCCAGAAGAATAAAAACGCTTTTAGAACCAAAATAATGAATCCCTGATAGAAGTTAGACACTTCAATCAGTTAGTTCTGGTCTTTTCTATATAGTATACTGCTTATGAGACTCTATATTTTCATTCTGAATGTAAGGGAAATAAAATGACAACATCAAAAACCTAAAGATTTAAACTTTATAAATGAATATTCGTTCCCAGGGAATAATCCTCAGTCAGGAGACAAACATCTGGAATAACAGAATTTTTAGTTTAATTTACAATGGAATTCAAACTATTTTTTAGTCCTTTTTTATTGAGAAGGCCAGATGCAATGCATTACAAATTGTTTGCCTAATTCAAACCATAAAGAAAATTATCTCTCTTCCATATGACATCAAATTTAGAAGAGGGAAGTAGGGTGTAAAGCAATAATAACAATTCCTACTTTTAAAAAACTGAAGTTCTTTTAAGCAGTTCTTCTTATGCCACATGAACTAAATTGTTTCTCTTTATGCGAAGCTTTTGATTTTGTATTTTTCCTAAAATAAGTTAATACATACTTATTACTCATTAGAAGATTTTACTCACAATAAGGCTATAATATATATGTAGCTTAAAATGTGTCATCTAAAATGAAAATCTAGTTTCATAAATTTGGTTAGAAGAACTTTTCAGGGAAATGAGAAAGTTTTTGTGATTTTGACATGACAATATCATTTGTACATAAAATAGATTTTTCTAAAGTGAGTTTTATACTATTTTACTTTTTTGAATATTCTTTACGCCATGGATTGAAATGATTTAAATATGTGAAACAGATCAGAGAAAATTCTTCCAGAAAGTTGTAGTTTAATAGGGTCATCCTCCTTATCAAGTTCTTCACTGACTTGCACATTCTTCCTCTGGTCAAATTGACTAACTATGAGGAAACTAAACTGACCTCAATCTTAAAGTTTCCTTGGAACAAGGTAGCATTTGACAAACTTACACACGGGGTCTACAGAAGTTTTTCTAAACATCAAGTGAAAGAATCAGATGATGGGTTCCCTGTTACCAGATCTATTAGTCTCTTTTTGCTAGAGTAGCAAAGGAAGCCTTTTTTAATAAAAATAATTTAAAATATTTACATTAACATTTTACATGTTTTAACACATTTTGCTGTACCCAGCATTGTGCTAATTGTTATAAGGCTTATAAGAAGTGTGTAAAATCCAATCTACGTCACTCTCTTAATGGGGATAATATAAAATAAAACATTAAATAAAAATAGAGGATAAATATGATTTAATTCTGATTCATTTAGTATATGTTATTGGAATTTAGAGTAATGTGTGGACAAGAGATGGCAGAGAATATTTCATGAAATACATGGGACATGAATATGATGTATTGAATGGCCAATAAATAGATCAATTTGGGGGACCTAATTTGGCATAGTCCAGTATTTCCAGGACAATGATTATGTAAAGGGTCTTAACTGGAAGATGAACAAGGGCTGATTCGAGAACTGGTGGTTCAATATTCAAGGTGAAATGGCACTCAAAAAACTATCCCTAGGAAAAGCATAATTCTGATTAAAGAATATCAATAGTTGATGGTCCTTGCTAAAATGAATTTTGAAAAGGTTAGCCAGAGATTATGGTTATTTTGCATGATAAGGTTCATGTAAACCTGGCTTTATCCAGCATTGCCCAAGTTGCATTTAACCCTCTGAGGTCCTGTAGCCAGATATCTGGATGAAGTTGACTCTAGAGACTAAGGAGTTTAACCTGCAATGTACACACCCTGAGAACTTGCCTTGAGTGCCTTTGCAAGCTCTCTTCAGCTTGAGACTTATACTGTGCCATCCAGGATCTGAGAAACAACTCCCAGCTTCATGGCCTTCGTAATTCTTTCTCATCCATCTTGCCAATATATTAATAACCGCTGCAGCTTGGGAAGCAAAGACTTGCTTAAGTGAGGATGAAAAGTACTGCCCTTTCCTTTTGAGTCCATGCCTAACACGAATATCAGCCCCTAATACTCCATTTCAGACACTTGTAAAGGGTGTTGCCATTCCTCCTTCCATGGGACACCCATGGCAGACATTACTAATCAATTACACCGTTCTTTCCAACTGAGCTCAGACAAAGCCTGGTTTACAATTCTCAACTCAGGGCAGGCAGCTGCTCCCATTTATTCATGGTTGGCATATGACATGGAGCCTGTTTGGCATTTCTGGCCTAAATACCCCTCAGAGAGGATGGGACCAGGGTAGAGCTGCAGTGCAAACAGACATGGGCACAGTCAGATGTAAATCCAGGAATTTTGAGTGTACATTTACTGAGTGAGGATCAAACAACATATGCTATTAGGGAAAACTGTCACTGTGAAAATAAATTATAGATTTTGAGAGAGTAAGAAAGTGAGAAGAAAAAACCCTATGTTGGGATTGGGGTTATCATTTGTGAATGGCAGAGTATAGTAAAAACCAATTATCAAAAAAAAAGTCGTAAAGAACCTAGAGATTGATTTTATCATCAACGTTCTAGAAGCATGCTTAGCTATCACAGGGAGGAATGACTTGTGGAAGTCACCCAGATGGTCAAGTCAGGCCCAGAATTCTTGATCCAGAACTCATTGACCATAAAATAAGTGAGCTTGTTGCAGTGTCACCTCCAAGATGAAGATGGCGCCTGTCTCAGCCTCTTTTCTCTTTAGAGAATCAATTCTTTAATGGCTTCTTTCCAGAACATCATGGTTAACACATAAACCTTTCACCTGGTACGCAATGTTCTTTAAGTAGTGCAAAGAGTTGGCTGCAAAAATTCACCCGTTTTGCTTTCAATTCATCTAATTAAAAATAGCTAAATCTCCAGATGCAGCTGACCATTGCTAACTAAATGTGGCTTCTGTTGACATTGATCCTGGGCAGTCTTGTCACCGCCAATGCCCTGAGGGTCTGTGCTCCAAGGAGGAGAGATGCAGAAAGCCTATTGCTGCAGGTGTAAATAAAATCAATCTGCTCATTTTGGCAAATGTCTTATTGACCAGAGCTGTTAAATATATGCTTCTATCTCCACCTTCATCAAGAATATGGATACCTTTATGCTTGGAACATTAAGTATCAAGCAATACGTCTGCATTCTTGTCAGAATGGCTACAAGGACCAGTAATAATATGGCAGCCTATAAACTTAAGCATAGATGTGTTAAAGGAAGAAATCAATGCAAAGGTTGGGACAAAAATGAGATAACATGAGGCACCGATTAGTTGAAGGCTAAAAACTCATGCATTATAAATTGCAGCACCATTCCCACTTGCGGCTTCCTCTGTCACTGTAGGCAGTATTGAAGCTGAATGAAAGAATCAAGATTAGTAAATCTCCTGAATCTCAATTTATGCTTTAAATCCAGGCAGTACAATCCTTAACTCAGAGGATGGCCTAAGGATTAAATGAGATGTATGGAAATTTCCTCTTAGCACCAGGACTTAATGAACATTTGTTTTCCTTCTACTCGTAAGTGTCTTTATCTGCAGGGCAGAGTGGGCATTCCCTCAAATGCAGATGGGGCTGTGATCTAAGATTTATCCATTAGAATCTCTTCAGTTTTAAAGGAAAGAAAACCCAGTGCAGACTGGCTTAAATAATAAATAAATTTATGGCTCCTGTAACCAAAAAGTTCAGAAGCAATATTGGTTTCAGGCAAGGTTTAAACAAATAATGCCATTAAGAAACTGCTCTGTTTCTCTCCTCCACTTCCCTGTTAGTTTCATCTTCAGACTTCATAAGGGGTCTCCCAGCAGCTCCAGGCTACCCTTCATGTAGCAGCAAAATGGACTTTTCTAGGCACCTCCAACATCACCCTACACTGTCTGAGGGAAGAGGGGTCCCTCTTCAAGATCACAACCCAGGCCTAAGGTTTATCATACAGTATGCATGGTCATCTCTGAACTAATCCCCATAATCAAGGACATGGGAAATGTTGTCGAACTAAATGAACTGTGGGTCTAAGAAAAGTAGAGAGATGTAATAACCTAAGGCATCAGGGTATCATTGCCAGTAAAGGGGACAAATAGCTGGTGAGACCATCAGTTGCCTACTAGAAATGAGAGGCTTTAAAGGCAGACCTGGAGACCTACAAGTATAGAAATAAATCCTTGTTGTTGTAAGACACTGGGATTTGAGATGGTTTGTTGCATAGCATTACTGTGGTTAAAGGTAACCAGTACAGTAAACAATAGGTGACTAGTACAGGGTAAACATGATAGTGGATAGACATGATTAGTAACTATGGAAGGGAGGAGACATAATCAAACTTGGAATAGATCTTAAAGGTAGAATCCTTGGAATTTGCTAATTAATTGATTGAATATATCATATGAAAAAAAGAAAAGAAATGAAGAACATCCCATGTTTTTGGCCTGAGCAATTTGGTCAATAGTGGTGCTATTTATGAAGATAGAGAACTCTGAAGGAAGGAACAGGTTATTGGGGAAAGGGATAAACATTACAAAGCCAATTTTAGCCATGTTAATTTTTATTTTGAAATGCCTTTAGATTTGCAAATGGAGACACAGCAGAGGGTGTTGGATATAGGCACTATCCATGCAATGGCAGATTAGACACTCTCTAAACTCTTTTCCAGTTTTCACATTTTGAGAGTCCTTATCCTGTCCACAATCTTTTTATTTTGAAAAGTTTCGACATGGACAATTTCTGTTTGCAATGGTTAATTCTTAAGATACTGCTTTTACCTGAATCAGACTGAAAGCCTGCAATAAGAATCTTCATAGAATATCATGTCCTCTTGACAACAGATAGTCCAGCCTACCGTAGGTTATGGATCAGCCCATCCCACTTGCCATGCAGAGATAAAACTCATTTGTGCTCTGTGGGCTGCCTACTCCCCCAATGGATGATAGAATACTCACTCATAGGCCTCTCTTTTGGCACAGAAAATGTAGGCACAATACTGAGTATTGACTCCTTGGAAGTGACTACCCCACCTGTATGATGTATGGGGCTTATTCTGTCGTTGCCAGTATCCAAGATATGTCCTGGATGCTGACGGCTTCTCCATGGGCTTCAAATCCAACAGTCATGTAAACTCTGACAGCCAGCAGCCAGCAGGTTGTCCCATAACTGTCACCAGCCCACACAACCTTAACAAGACTCCATCTTACTATCACAACACGTGTGAGAAATAGATCTATGTTGTCATGCTAAACAGTGACTTTCAAACATCTCAATTAAGAGGGAAGGAAAGAACTAAGGGACAGGGAAAAAAAAGTCTGAGGCAATAACAGAAAGTTGCAGGTGGAAAGAGCTTAACAAATACAGTAAAGGAGATTCAACATTTCTTACAATATGATTAGACATCTGAGCATGGAGAAAGACCTGAGAGATTTTCCTAAAGAGGTCTAAATGTTAAAGTACTCTAGGTCTCAGGCCTTAGACATCTCCTTTTCTCTATTTCCACTCACTCTCCCGAGGTGCTCTCATCCCCTCCGGTTGTTTTAAATATCATCTGTATGTCAACGACTCCAAAATTTATATCACCCTGAACTTTCCCCTGATTTATATATCAAATTGCCCACTTGACATCTCCTCTTAGATATCTAAAGGGTAATCCAAATTTTATAAATTTTAAACAAACCTCTTTATTTCCATGACTTCAGCCTCTTTGTCCCCAACCCCAATCATCTCAGTAAAGTCACCTCATTTACCCAGTGCCTCAAATATAAATATAAAAGTAGATTTCATCCTTGATCCCTCCCTTTCCCTCACCTCACATAGTCATTACATCAGTAAGTCCTATTACATTAATTCACAAAATATATCTTAATTTTGTTTCCTCTTCTTTGCATCTACGCTGTCACCACTCTTGTACAAATCAGCATCATCTCTCACAGGACCCCTGGCAAACGCTCTTAACTGGTGTCCCTGTTCCCATCCTCCAATCAGCAACTAGTGGAACCATTTTAATGAATATCAGATCTTATCGTTTCCTGTTTGAAATGATCAAGTGGCTTCTCATTGTTTTTATGATAGAATTCAAACTTCGACAGGACATAAAGCCTGCAGTTGACATGGTCTTCGCCTATCTTCTCTCTGACCTTAGCTCCACCACCTTCCCCCTTGCTCACACTCCACCACGTTGGCCTTTCTTTTCCTGGAAAGACCTGGTGCCTCTGGTGTTTCAGGACCCAGCTTAAAAGTCATCTACTCACTGGCACCTTCTTATCTATCCTCTTTGAATAGTGAAGTCCCCAAGCCCACCTGATGCTATCATGGCAACCTATTTATGTTCCTCATATCATTCATCACTTTTCCAAATTATCTCATTTGTTTATTTATTTGCCTTTTTTGTCCCTTCCTACCAGAACACAAGTTCCAGAAGAGCAACAATTTTGTTTACTGTATTTTCCCACCATTGCATCCCTAGTCAGTGGCACACAGTAGATGCCTAAAGAATGTTTTTTAAATGAATCATCGATTTCAGTGATTCTCAAAATTTAGTCTGTGGAGTCCTGGGTTCTGCTGAGGCTCTTCAGTTTCAGTGGGAGCAGGGAGAGAGAAGGCAGAAGAGCGAAACAGAGTACAGGTCAAGTTTTGAGCCTTCCATTGATTCAACTGGAGCACTTTTGCTTTTATCTGTTTATGCAATGGCTTCCATGTAAGATTTTGTTTGTTAAAAAATTTATGCTATTAAAAGTATGTGACAACCAGGAATCCCTTGCCCCCTTTCGTCTGCTACATGAGCTACTTGCCTGTGTCCACAAAGCTTAACAGTAGCTCACTGTAACCAAAATCCAGCTTCCCCTGACAAAGATGCACAGGCTTTCCACAATATCTAGTGTGTTCCAAATATCTCAAGTCCAAAATGCAGCTGTTGTTTTTAATTCTCATTAAATAATAAAATCCCATTGTCCTCCTTACCATGAAAAGCAACACACTCTCCAATATGCTGGATTTTCTCTTAAACCCACTACAGAACTTTATTTTAAATGACAGAACTGCTGGTCTGAACTGAATCATAGTTAGCTATTTACCTGTGGTTTTCTAAGCAAATAGTTAAGACTAAAGGAAGAAACCAAATGAGATTTCTTCACATTTAATGTCTTCCTCTGCAAATCAAGCTGCCAAGCAGCAGAATATACCTTAGAGTTACAATGTAGAATAAATGTCAAACAGATTGTAAATTATGATAATCATTTTATAAACCAATGTACAAGGATTAATTAGAGAATATTAACTTTGGCTTAATTTATAAAGGCATTTATGAATATACTATAATAAAATATATGCCCCCTGATTTGCTATACTCAGTAGTCTTGAAGGGGTTTATTACAATACGAAAAGGGTTAAACTATCACTTTCTCCCAGTCTATTAAAGATTAAAATTTATTACATTTACTAAAATACAAGTTGAGATGAATGCTACAAGGCCCATTGTGCACAAACCAGATTTGAAACAATGTTTAAATCTGGAAAACTCAGTTTATGGGGAGCCAAACTCTTTCCGCTCTATGAAAATATATGTGGTGTTCAATATGGGAAATAGAATACAATGAAATATTAATAAAAAATTAATAAATAAGTAAAGAAACTATAAAGAGAGAGAATATTTAAGAATACTGGGGAAAATTATGGTATTGTGGAAGAGCACTTCCTTGGAAGTTAGAAGCTCTGCACACACTGGACAAACTGACATACTATGCTAGTTCTCAACAATTTAAGTTAACAAAATCTCACAATAGTGTATAGCACTTTGCACTTTCAAAATTGTTTTCAACACCTCTCTTCATTACTCTTACACAGGTTCTATCAAAATAAGGACTTTTAATTTTTTTTTAGAGATAAGAAAATACAGATTTTCAAGTTTTTCTGATATTCCAAGATGTTTTGACCCCCAAATTAGGGATTTTTTCCCACCTGATATAATGAAATTATAAACACATCTTACCATAACATTTAACATTTTAATATATTTATTTCTATAAATTGTGAATAGTGAGATAGATGTCAGAAAGATAACAAAATTTTGAAATAAGAATAGTAATAAATGCCAACTAGAACTTTAGTTGAGTAATTCTAAGAGTCCCTAAGTATTTCTAGTCACCACCTGAAGCAAATCTTCATGTTAAACTTGGTAAAAAATTAAAATTTACAGTTATATATGAAGAATTAGTTTAATATGTCTACATTTAGAGGAAAGCAGGATGAATATGTTATTAATTTACTAAAATGCAAATAAATGTACTGCAATTGTCCAACTTATTTTTACAACATTAAACTGGACTTTTCCTACTTAAAACAACTAGTTACTTGGTAAAGTAATGGTTTCCAAGACTGGTAACAGGAAATAATTAAGACTCTTTTACCAGTGTGGGTGCTTAGGCTTATCCTCAGCTTTACTTTCATTTGATTGTCTGCCTTGCAGGCAAATGTTGCACCAAATTTTGTTTCTACCACCCATTCATATGACACAGAAATGAAAAATAATGCATTTAACAGGTGAAGTGAGGAAGTTAATGCAGTAATTTAAGTCTCTGTGCTTTTAATACAGTAGGATAAAAAAAAATGTCAGTTGGGTGCAGTGGCTCACGTTTGTAATCCTAGCACTCTGGAAGGCCAAGGCAAGAGGACTGCTTGAGCTCAGGAATTCAAGACCAGCCTGAGCAAGAGTGAGACCCCGTCTCTACAAAAATTAGAAAAATTAGCTGGGCATCGTGGCACACACCTGCAGTCCCAGCTGCTTGGAAAGCTGAGGCAGGAGGACTTCAGCCCAGCAGTTTGAGGTTGCTGTGAGCTATGATGATGCCAGTGTACTCTAGCCAGGGTGACAGAAACAGACCTTGTCTCAAAAAAAATGTTTTCTAGAGCTCAACAGTAAGCATAATATCAAAACACCCCTGGTTTAGTAGTATGTCTGCCCATGCTATATGCATGTACAATACCAGCCTTACCCATCTTGCAACAAACTAATCTGCTTCATGGATGTTACTGAATTCTCCTCCTTTTCAAACTCTCTTTTCAGGACCTTCTAAGTAATCTCAAGTTCTTACTTTCTAGAATCCTCTGGGTTGAATGTGATTCTTTCTTAGTATAGCCATTACCAAACTTTGAAACCCACATTCTTGGAGCATTAAGGTTCCACAAATATTAAAGTAATTTCTGCCAAACACTGAAGAGCTTTTTTGGGCAAGGGAGCTAATTAATAGCCTTTTATTTATGCTAGTCCTGTTCAGATTTGGTTTGTAGTAAAAAAAAAAAAAAACATCGGCTGCTTAAAAAAATATTGCTTATCATTTATAGTACCTCGGCTCTAAATTATCAAAGAAGATCTTCAGAATAAATTTACATGAATTCACGGCTTCAAACTGCACAGGGAAACTGAAAAGCATTTTTTCTCCTTAGAAATCCCCTGCTCCCCATTTGGATGCTCCTTTGGGGTGAGCAGGAAGTGCTGCTTCACAGGAAGCTGGGATGACCAGAGCAAACCCGCAGGAACTTGTCATAATTCAGACAAGGGGATTTAAGCCCAGTGAAAGACGCTAAGCAACCCTCACTGACTCTCCAACACATGGCATTTCTTCCCCTTTACTTTTGGCTTTATATCTTTAACTTGAACATGACTTAGATTTAACCTCAAAATTTGTAATTTATTCTTCTTTCATGTATATTTTGTGAAATACATTCTAAACTCAAGATTATTGCTTCCTGAGAACTGAACAAATTGTCAGGATGCCTGATTGAGACCCTCTATTTCAGAATGCATTATTTATCACCAAAAACCCTAGAGTGGGTGTCTTATAGGACAATTAATGAGTGACACAGTTTCTATATTCTAAAAGCTTAAAATATAAAATAAAATTGATTAATAACATATGCCCTACATATATGAAAATGAATGTGTAAACATAATTAACCTCCATATGTATTATCTATATCTCTATATAATATTCACATATTTATATATAAATGTATACAAATAGTTTATATTTATATACATGTATGCTTTTAAAATGGTCAAATTCCAAATTCCAGGTAATGTTATAATTAACCAGATAATATTGTCATCCATGTTTTGAAGGGAAAAACTGAATGATTCTTCCATCAGTTTAGAAGCTCATTCCTAAAAGTAACAGTAAACTCAGACTTAAATTGATTTAGATAATTTTAAAAATTGTATTATCTTACCAAAAAAAAAAAAAAATAGAAAGCCCAGACTATGTTGATTCAGTGACTTAGTGAGGTTATAAAAAGCCACAGTTGTCTTCTTCTCTCTGACATTCCACAGCATCAGCTAGGTCCAATCTTTTTTCAATTGAGAAGGAAAATATGTGTGTGTGTGTGTGTATTTTTGGTGTACAACATGGATGCTTTTACATTATGGGATTGTTAAATCAAGCAACTTAACGTACATATTCCCTCACATACTGTAAGGGAAATTGCATGTGTATAGGCAACAGGTTTCTTAGGCCAACCTAAAACGACTGCCACAGTGTTTTTTCCGGCCCAGGCCCCCTGGTGAGCCGGCCTTACAGGGAGGCGTGAGTCGGCATACTCATGTAACCAAGGTGTCATCTCCTGTGTGAATCCTTGTGATCGTGCTTTCCCGTGGCATGTTGCCACTATTGTTCAGAGCCATATGTAAGCGCTCACCATGTTCTCGGCCACGCTGTTCACCACTGCTAGACAATAAAGAGCATGTCTCACCTGCCTGCTGCCACTCGCCTTTTCTTCCGGTTCCCGAAGCCTCGCGGGAGCACAAGCTAGCCACAGAGCATCCTCCTCACACTTGGCGTAGTCTGGCCGCATCCGGAGGGCTAAGTGTCCCCTCCATGCCAGCAGGGGAGGACATGTGGCCTTCTATGGGCTTGTGGCAGCCAGTGGCAGCAGTCTTCGTCGTGGGCCCCTGCCAGGGGGTGGGAGCGGTAGAATGCACACCTGCCGCCCTGGAAAAGGCCTTGAAGGCCTCAGAGGAGTCGCCGGGGCCTAGGGAGCAAACATCAGCTTGTCAGGTGGGCTGGCTCTTCCTTACAGCCCCCTGGGAGCAGCATAAGGACACCCTGCTGCAAGAAGCCCAGGTAAGGGAGTTACAGAAGACAGAGGAAAATTTGGAAGCCCACCTGCAGGAATTGGAGAAAGTTAAACGAGCGGTCCCACCTTGGACGCTGACAAAACTGCAAGCATGGAGGAGACTGAGGGGGCCCCACCTCCTGCTGACCCCCTCTGCTGAGAGCCTGACCTGTCGTAAAACAGAAAATGGAGTATGAACAGCCCATGGGTGGAGGGGGTTGGCGCAGGCGCACCTACAGTAACGGGGCATCTCTTGCTCTGCCTACACCCCCACTGGCAACGTCCTGGGGGGACTGTGCCTGCCTGGTTGTTGTGCTTACGGGATGAAGGGATGGATGGCGTCCTGTGCTCCCCAAGGGAGATGGAGCAATTGGCATCCATAAGTGTACGTCCTTCCCTGAGGCAGAGGCTACAGACAAGTGGTCGCCGTGGCGAGGGCGACCACTCCTTGCTTGAAGGGCTTATGGCTGCCGCCGGCACAGTATGGGATGATGCCAGAGAACTACCCAAAACCATGATTAAGTGGACTTCATACACGGACTTAATTCAGACTCTTCAGGGCTTGGGAATGCGCCAGGCCATTTTTACAGTAGATAACTGGCGGCCCTAAGAGGAGCTCTTCACTCTACCATGCGTGACCTAATCTCAGCCACAGCTCCCCCGTTTGTTTGGCTCGCTGGCAGCAGTGCTCACTCCCTATGTGGGGAAGCAGATGCATGAGGTCACCACTGCCATGGTGGCTCTGGGAGATGCCCAAGAGCAGAAAGGGAGGAAAGGATGAGTGTGTGTGTCACAAGGACCCAAGAAGGGCCCATGAGCACAGGCCCCCTGCAGAAGAAGGCAGTATGAGGGGCCCAGAAGGTGTCTCGAGCCCAGATGTGGCTAGACCTCCTACTAGCAGTAGATAAAGAGAAGACAGATAAACAGCCTAATAGGTATTGCTGGCTTTGTGGAATCAGCTGGCTCCCCACCAGCAATTCATGAAAGCACCCAAGAGGCCGGAAGCTGAGATGCACTCCAAAGAGACCCACAATGTGCAGCTACACGATTTTATGGTTGAAACGCCCTCTTTGATATAGACTAGGGATTAGGCCAAGGCACCAGTTAGAGGGGACCCTGTATGACTGGAGGCCGCCTGTGGAACTTGCTATTCATTGGTCCCCTACGAATATGCAGCGGGTTTTGGCCTTAGTGGACACAGGAGCTGACTGCTCCCTAATCTATGGAAACCCTGAGCGGTTTGCTGGATAGACAGCCTACATAGATGGCTATGTGGGCAAACTGTTGAAGTTAAGCAAGTGACTATTCCATTGGGGATAGGGCATTTGGCCCCTAGGTCTTACACTTTGTATGTGTCCCCATGAAGGAATATATTCTGGGTGTTGACATTCTGTATGGCTTAACCCTAACCACCTCTGCTGGTGAGTTAGGGTTGGGAAGCCTGTGGTGGGTGGCCACTCCCATCACCCACCGCAGGCTCTACCCACACCTCTTCATGTGGTTCGCACCCGGCAGTATCATTTGCCCAGGGGGCATGAAGAACTTTCACAAACCACATTGAAGCTGGAAAAGGCCAGCATAGTGTGCCCTGCTTACAGTCCATTCAACTCTCCTGTTTGGCCTGTTAAGAAACCAGATGGAACTTGGTGAATGACAGTAGACTACCAGGAACTGAGTAACTCCCCCACTGCGTGCCACAGGGCCATCTATACTGGATCTGATGGATCGATTGGCTTTGGTGCTTGGACAGTGCCACTATGTAGTGGACCTGGCCAATGCCTTTTTCTCCATAGACATAGCTATGGACAGTCAAGACAAGTTTGCCTTCATGTGGGAAGGACGACAGTGGACATTTGTGTTGTTAACGCAAGGTTACCTTCACAGCCCAACCATATGTCATGGTCTGGTGGCACAGGATTTGGCCACATGGAGTTGGCCATCCTCAGCATTTCTGTTTTGTTATATTAATGATACAATGTTAACCTCTGATTCCCTTACAGATCTAGAAGCCGCCACCAATCTTCGAAGCTGGTTGGAGCAATGGAGTTGGGTGGTGAACGACTCCAAGATCCAGGAACCTGGCTTGTTGGTCAAATTCTTGGGTGTTGTCTGATCAGGTAAGACAAAAGCAATCCCCGAGACAGTTATAGATAAGATACAAGCCTTCCCCCAACCCACTGCAGTGGAATAGTTACAAGTGTTTGTGGGGCTTTTGGAGTATTGGTATATATTCATTCCCTGCTTGGCCCAACTGTTGCAGCCATTGCATTCATTGTGTAAAAAGGGGGCACAGTGGGACTGGTCCCAGAGTCAGAGGCCTCTTTTATGGCAGCCAAGAAGGCTGTTGCACAGGCCCAGATGCTACAAGTGGTAAACCATACACAGCCATTTGACCTCAATGAGACAGTCTACTCAAGTGGGATGGGCTTTGTGGCAACACCAGCATAAGCAGTGAGTCCCTATTGGGTTTGGTTCCAGATTTGGAAGGGCTCCCAGGAAAGCTATTCCTTGGTGGAAAAGCAGCTGGTGGCTGTGTATGCTGCCCTTCAGGCCTGTGAAGCTATAACTGGGCAATCTAAGGTGCTGGTGGGCACCGTGTATCCCATAGCAGGATGGGTGAGGTCATGGATAACCAGCCCATGATCAGGGGTAGCCCAGACACCCACTCTGGCAAAGCGGGAAGCTTACTTGGAGCAATGAGCAGAGTTCGGCTCCAGCCCTTTAACTGCAGAGGTGCAGACTGTACTATGTCCTGTTGAATTTGTGTCTGAAGCTGACCCTCAGGCCATGGTAATACCTAGGGAACAGAGCCCGTACCTTAAAGGATGTGGCCCCCCTCCAGCGGAGGCCTGGTATAGCAATGGATCCAGTCATGGCCCCTTAGCCCAATGGACAGCAGTGGCTGTCCAGTTGAACCATAATGAAATTTGGTTTGAAACGGGGCAGGGACAGAGCAGCTAATGGGCTGAACTGTGTGCCGTGATCATTCACAAGCCGTCCCCTTTGCATGTCTGCACTGATAACTGAGCCATGTTTAAGAACCTCACCGTCTGATTACCTACATGAGAAGCCCAAGGTTGGCTAGTAGAGCACCACCTGGTATGATTGGCTTTATCTTTTCACTTGTTTAATGGAAAGGTGCACTTGAGGTGCACATGGGGACAGCCATATGTCCCAGGGAAGGTCCTCCTCACCTTTACCAAGAAACCACACAATTGGAATGTCGTGTTCTCCCACTGGCACCAGATGAAATGGACTCCATGGTGATTCTACCTGGCAGCTATCCTTTCCCCTGGGAGTGGAGACATTAAGGTAGAAATAAAAGTGAATGCCCTAGCAGAGCGTACTGCTCAGACCCTGAATCAAAGCAGGCAGGCCTTAGCCCTCCTGATAGATTAGATCACTCAGATGAGAAAAGTAGTTTTGCAAAACTGCATGGCCCTTGATCTCCTCACTGCAGCTCAAGGAGGCACATGCGCAGTCACACGTACTGAGTGTTGTGTGTATACCTGATCACCAGGAGGATGTCTCCTCTGCATTGAAGGAAGTTGATGGTGAGGTACAGGCCATCCAACAGTTAA
>VBSM01002608.1:54089322-54115524 GCA_008086735.1 Cheirogaleus medius | reverse complement strand
GCATGTCTCACCTGCCTGCTGCCACTCACCTTTTCTTCCAATTTCCAAAGCCTGTGCAGGAGCACGTGCTAGCCACAGAGCATCCTCCTCACACATACTTGCCATTTTTTGTAGGTGGGATCACCCAAAATCTAGTCTTAGCAACTTTCAAGCACACAATATATTATTAACCATAGTCACCATGATGTACTCTAGATCTCTTGAACTTATTTCTCCTTTTTAACATTTTGTGTTGATTTTTATTGTGGGATAGAGACCAATGGCCACTATAGCAGCATCTAGTGAAAGATAAAGGAGACTTCCCCAATTATGTAATTGACGTTCCTTCTTTCAAATTGATTGGGCCAAGTAATATCATTAGCCATGCTTGGACTAAGAATACAGAGTGGTTCTAATTAGCTGATTAGCTCAAGCCTGGGTTCCTGGACAAAGCATTGGCAGTGGGCATGGGATAACTACAATTAAACCTATCAGAAACCAAACCTGAAGTTAGGTTTGGCTTTAGCATCCTCTGAATCAAAGAGGTTAACTGGAAAAGGGTTTATACCTGCATAAAATTGAGAGTCTACTAGAAAGGAAAAAGGGTTAGAATGGATAAGTGGATAGGGAACAAAGAAGATTCCCTATAAGTCCATTAAAAAATGATGACAACACTAAAGAAAATGCCATATATTTGATTATCATCATAATAAAATAGTCACAATGTCTGACCTATTCATGTTCAGTATCTAAACCAGAGATCTCTGAACCATGGCTTGGGAATTAAGAGAGACTAAGTTCCCTTCCCCATTGCCAGGTAAGCCTGCTCTGTCTTGGAATAGACCTAATGCTGTGGCACTAAATTCTCTGAGTTACCACGAAGAGATGGAAGATCCACCATGGAATGGGGAGCATTGCCTTTGGAGGCACACTGAACAGAATTCAAATCGTAGATCCTCCACCTGAAATCCATATAACCCGTGTAAAATATTTAGCATCTGTGAGCTTCCCTTGAATAATACATATGTCAAAGGGTTTGTAATGATTAAAGGAGATAAAGTAATCAATGTGCCTCACACAGTGCCTGGAAGGCTGCAGGTACGTAGTAATTGTTGGCACACCCCAGGCATTTGGTGGCGTGGCCAGTACCTACCATCTGCCAAGACTGCCTCCCAGACTGAAGGGACCTAAATCCAACCTCACCACCACCACTGCACACACACACAGACACACACACACACACACACACACACAGACACACACAGAGGCACAAATTTAAGGCTAGTCGGCAATGCTACATCAGGGAGCACCACTACCCTAGCATGAGGATTGCTGACACTAAGATAAAGCAGAAGAGGTGCCTCCAGTGCACAATTTAATGAGGCACTTGTGCAATCCTGAGAGTCTTCCAAGGCACCTCTCTTGCCTCACCCAGTCCCAACCCTAGTGCACTCCTGCTCCTTCCAAATCCACATCCAACCACTTGCTCATCACTGAGTTCAATACACTTTCACTTCCATTGAGTCATTTTTGGTATTTTCATTCCTTCCTTATCCAAGAATATTTTACTTCTGCTAGTTTAATTTCTTTTCCTGAACATAGTATAACACAAAATTGCAACACTTTCCCCCACCCCCATCTCCACCCCAGCAAGAGGGGCTTTGGTGACTGTGAGAATGTGTGAATTATTCTTTTTTTGAAGTGTTTTGTGCTTTGTGGATGAAAGGTGTTTCGTGAGTTCAAAGCATTCCCGTTATTATTTGTCCACTATTCAGGACAATAAGGGTAATTTGGCAACAGCTTTTCTCCTTGGCAGAATAAAAGGCTTATGGGAATGGGGGGATTATGTTCATTTTATTCAAGGTTAAGGTCACAGGCGATGCACAATAAAAAGTTCTTTGTTTTATGAATAAATAAAAGATTTTTGATTTATCCCCTTATTTCAGAATACCAGCATACATTCATTTTTTAAATGTTTGAAATACCTTTTCCACAGCATTATAAGAAAACTTTCTCAAGTTACAAATTTATTATCCACAGTTTATATTTCACAGTCATGAATCTTTACTGTCCAAGCAAACTTTGATGCAGATTGTGGTATTCACCATAAATTATGTCATTCTCAGTGATTCATTACATTGAGATGCATTTGTTTTTTTGAATAATATAATGACTGATATCCTCAGGTTAATGCAGGAACACTGGACATCACTAAAATAAGAGTGATCAGAATTTCAGGACTATTTGCTTCTGGTAGAAAATTAAGAAGAGGTCAGTCACTGGGGAACGTAATTTATTTTACTCACATCCCAGAGTTTTGTCCAGTAATTCTTCAGCTTGCTCTGATAATTAAAATTCTCTGCCACTGCTGGAAATTTACCTCTCATTTGTCCCAGAAAAAGTTTTCAAGAAGGTAAATTTTGCTCACATATAACACTAGGAGCTTTATCATTTATGAGGAGCATTTTTTTGTTGGTTATTTTAAGGTATTTCATTATGCATTTCTGTTTTAATTAATGTCAGTATAGATTTTTTTTCTCTTTAAACAGCTTTCTACATTTTAGAAGGTAAGTCTTTTCTGTTAAAAATGATGGCTACTTCATACCTAGAAAAATGCATCAATTTCACTAATGTTTGGTCTAAACTCTAGGAGTTGTGAACACAGATATTCACACATCAGTCTGCACGTTGTCCGTGTGTTATCTACTGCTCTGTGACTACTCATGCACCAACAGATATAATTAGAGAAGATGAGGGGGTTTCTAACAAAGCTAAAGTGAATTGAATTGCCACTTTGTCTAAAGGAGATCAAGTAAGTCTTCAAATAAGATTACATGAATTTAAGGGCTACCCATATAATTAAATGCACAGTTTTCTACCCTTATACAATGACTCCTTGGATAAAAATTCAGCAATGTATTCCTTTTCAGACATTTATTTTTTATAAAATAATATATCAATACTTTGACATAATTATAGAGAATATTATTTCCTCATTATATTTCTGTCTCTGTCTCTTTGTCTCTCTCTCTCTCTCTCTCTCTTTCTCTCTCTCTCTCTCTCTCTCTCTCACACACACACACACACACACACACACACACAGATAAACACTATAACCTTATTCATCACATTGCTTCATCTTTCCCAAGTAGCATAATACCATAATACCTCTATAATACCTTGCTCTTAAGGCAACTCCAATCTATCTCATGCTTAAACACATGTTTACATTCTATCTATATCCAATGAGTACATAGAAATCATCCCTGCATTCTGGAACTGGTTTTCAGATTTCTCCAAAAGAGCAAACCATTCTTCATTTGAGTTCAAAGTAATCCTCCATGTCCAAATCTTTTTAATTCTGCCATCTTGGATGATAAAAGCTTCAGTCTTCATCGACCTTCAGCAAGTCTCTTCGATTCGTTGTCTCTTACTATAGAACATGGTTCTCAACTTCACAGGTGACTAGTGATGGAGATATAATTTATAAGAGATCTGGAGTTTCGAGGTGAAAGTTTACAGTGGCGTTTCATTTGTACACCTCTCTGCACTCATTACCTAATACTCCCTCCAATGTCATTGTAGAGCTGAATTATAGACTCCATGACTGTAAATTAGGTGGGCACACAGCAGAACATATATTAAAGAAATGAAAAACTATTTCCAAGTTCATTCTCATAGAATGTCTTAAATCTTTAGTGACATACCTGAGGAAACGTCAACAACAAAACAGCAGCTATCTCAAATTCCCCTCCACTCTAAACTAGCCTGCGGCAACTGCAAAAAAAAACTCCCGGGTTGAGATTCAAAAGGGATTCATCTAAACCTAAATTCTGCAATGTCCATTTCTTTAAACGTGTACCTTATTTAATACCAATTTTGGATGTAAATTCTCCTTCTATAGAAAATATATGCTTTTTTCCTTTTAAATTCATAAAGATCAGTTATACAATCACAATGGAGAGTAGCCTTGGTCTTGTCATTTATAGCAGCCAGAAAAATGTCGGACAGTCATTTGTCACTTAATGACAGGGATATGTTCAGAGAAATATGTTGTCAGGCCATTTCATTGTTTTGTGAACATCATAGTGTGTACTTACACAAACTAGATGGCATAGCCTCCTATATACCTAGGCTATATGGTACAGCCTGTTGCTCCTAGGCTGCAACCTGTACAGCATGTTACTGTACTGAATAAGTTAGCCAAGTGGAATACAACAGTGAGTGTTTATGTATCTAAGCATATCTAAACATAGAAAAGGTACAGTAAAAATATGGTATTGTGATATATGGGACCACCATCATGTATGTGGTCTGTCATTGACCAAAACATTATACAATGCATGACTATATATTAAAATCAATGTCCCTACTTTTGAAGCCATAACTCAAACTTTTAACTGTAATGGCTAATAGTTTTAGCACAGCAACTTATTAATTAGTCCATTTAACTGAATAGTAAACTTTTTTAAGTTGGGCTTTATTGATCATTTATTTTATTCTAATTGTTTAAAAGTGGAGGTAGCTATTTTGTAACAGATAATTTGAATTTTTCCCCCAGGACAAAGTGGTTGCATTCTTTCTTTGTGTTATAAAATTTAAAGCCATGATTATTATATATCTTTACATCACAATGAACCCAAACTCTCTTTTTAAGGAAGGGTTGACTTAAGTATGCTGTGATTGACTGACTCACCTCCTAGCAGAAGGTGGCCTTCTATTTAGGAACCTATTATGGCCTTCTATTCAGGTACCTATCCTTGTAAGAGCAGAACGCTAAATTTTTGTAAGATGATGTCAACCCTACCCCAGCTCTGACAATTATTAAAGGGCATGATTCTGAACATTTACCTGGCAAAATTATTTAAGTATATAGGGTTACATGTTAAAAGTTTTTTTATTCATAGAAAAGATTGACTGCAAGTTTAGTTTCAGCTTAAAAATTATTGTTAATTTATTAAAGTAAAGAATGAAAAATCCTCATTCTTCCTTAGGATTAGAAATTTAGGTTACCAATCATACCATCAACTTATAATAGATTTTAGCAATTATTCCTAAAGAGCCTTTGAGTAATATTTTGTTATATTAACAGACTTAGCTAACACCTTAAAACATGTTAAACAGTGTTTATTCAATTTGTGACTTTACTTCCTTCTTAAAGTTCTTTTCACTGACTTAATAAATACAAATTATCAATTTAAGTAACTTATAAACATAATTAAGTTTATAAATATGAATCTAATAATATCGCAACACTGTTTATTCAGTTGGTAAAATTTCTTAAAATCCTAAAACTGAATCAATTATTCAGTTACACATTTTCCATTAGTGTTACAGGGATGGCTAAGTTGATGCCATATTCTCTTACATATTTATAACTACTCAAAATATCAGTAATACAAAATTTTTAAAACAAAATACTAATACTATGACTTTTATTTTCTTAAGCTCATAACATCTTTATTATTTTAAATCTGATATTTACTATTTCAACAGAATAGATGTAATGAACATATTACTCCTGAAGCAGAGTCATAAAAATGAATACCTGTGAACCTACCACCTCAGCCAAAAAGTAGAACATAGTGAGACCTACACTAGATCTACCTATAAGTTCCACCTCTAGCCTATCATTCTGCTTTAGGCCAGGTTTAACCAAGCACCGTCAGTATTCCATATTTTTAGTTTATCATGATTTTGCCTATTTTTATGTATATAATACTTAGCATATATATGTATATATATATATATTTAAACAAGACATCATTTAATGTTTCTCTTTTGTGGCTTTGTGCAATTATTTTTTATTGTTTGTACATAATTCTAAATCATCCCATAGTTATAAGATGCATTCTCATGAAAGAAGATCCCGGTAACTATAGCTATTCAATTCTTATTGTTCTCACACCCAGAGACATTCTTCTACTAACTACTATACTGAAATCCTTTTTGCATTCCCTATATAAGTAGGTTGCAAACTTGAAACAGTTTAGTATCTTAAAGCATATTATGGAATTTTCTGCTTAGGAAAGTTTGTGACTCTTGCCACTATTAATCATTTGATTAGATTTTATATTTTATCTCTTAAGCTACATGGACATATACTTATCTAACTTTCAAGGCATTTGGACTTCATCATATCCTAAAATATGTAAAACTTCTGTTGAATTTTAAAGACTTTTGAAATTTATTAGATCATGCTTTATCTCATGCTTAAAGACCAAATATTACAGTTATTTACAATGATATTAGATTGATACTAGGAGCTCTCAAATTGCTTTGCTCACTTGGAATCCTTCTCCTCATACCAAAAACAAAAACAAGACAAAACAAAAAACCCTACCCTAACGTTAGAACACAAATCACTTTCACTCTACCAATCTTCATAAGGTAAAATTCTACTATTTTATTTACTCTTCATGGGAACAAAGTAATCTATTTACATGTATTTAGGTTATAGGTGTTTACACAAAAGGAGATCAACTAAGCTTTGTACCTTCAGGCCCACATTAGATATTTCCACCTTTACCCTATTTAACCTAGAAACTGAAAAGGTTAGACAGGAATATTTTGAAAACCCAAATATCTATACATAGATACACATCCTTTTATTTCATTTTAAACTTAAGGGTTCTCAAATCTCAGCATATTTAAGTATTATAAAATTGGATCATACACCCAAACATGGATATTTTACTTTACTGGAGAATTAAGAGATTTTCAAAAGTAAATTTAACTGTACATGATTTTATCTGTAAGTACTAACAGTAGAACCCAGCTTTTGCTTAAGATGCATTTCTACTCTTAATGTTGATTCACTCCTTTTAATTACCTTTCAGATGTTCAGTTGAGAGAAACAATGTTAGTCCAGACTGGGCTGTAGCCCTTCCATTCATTAAAAGAAAACCTTAACTGAGGGAGTCCATGAATAGTTTTCAGGAAGTCCTAACATGTCCCCGAATTATATGTAAAGTTGGATTTCTATGGGCATTTTTCAGGAGAAACAGCTTGCTCCTTTTATCAGATTCTGTGAGTCATCATTTTCAAACATTTTTTATGTCATGGTACAAACGAAAAATTATAGTATCTGTATAGCACATTGGGGAAAACTAGAGGGATTTAAGAAAATTCAAACGGGAATTGATTTTAAAATTCATTACTTTTTGATAATAATTGTAAGCATGAGCTGCAAAATATTAGAGAAGATCATAATTATTAAATGTGAATAATATGTTCAAATAAAGTACTTTCAAACATTTAATGAGAAGCCTTAGGTTGCTTCCATGAACATAACTTTTCAATATCAAGTTTAATGCTTAAAATGGCTAGATGCAATTCTTGATCAAGACTTTTTAATAATGATGTATTCAAAATCTTGAGAGTCACAATAAATGAGAAAATTGGTTTCTACAGTAAGTAACAAAAACTGTAAATCCAACCCAAGATGAAGCAGCAGGGACCAGATTTACCTTACCACTTGAAACAAACAATAATTCCACATGAAATATATAAAAGAATGATACCCAAGACATTGGACATCAGACAACAAAGAATAGTGATACCCGAGAGACAGAAAAAGATGAGGTGAGCCCTGTGATTGTCTCAGTCCACAACCTTGAAAGAACTTCTGGGAGGGACATAGATAGGGAAAACCCAAGCCAAACTCAGAGGACTCCCTCCCAGAGTTGAAGAATGGAGGTGAGAATCCAGGGAGATCAAAGCAGCTGGATATCATAGATAGAACACCAGAGAGAAGAGAACCACACACAGTGAGAAGGCCAGAGATTTGCAGATGGTCCCCTACAAGTATTCAGCAAAGTATTTATCTGTGTTTGCAAGTGAAAAAATTACCAAAAGCCAGGAGGAAGACCATCTAAAATAATAAAAGAAAACTAATAATTCACAAGGCATTCGGTAGAATAATGAGGAAGGTCTTGACCCATTAGTAGGGAACAATTAGCCTCAGACTGAACACTGTTCAGGATCCACCTAAGGAATCATAAAATTAACACTCAAAATAATCAAACTACTTTCCAGAACAAAGTACAATAATATTTATAAAAATATTCAGCATCCAAAAAATAAAAATTTACAAGTTTTGGTACACAATTAAGATAATCCACACACACACAAACTCTATTAGAACTAATAAATTCTGTCAAGTTACAAGATACAAAACCAACATACAAAAATCAGTTGCATTTCTTTATACCAATAATGACCAATCCAAAAAGAAATCAAGAAAACAATCCCATTTATAATAGCTACAAAAAATGAAATAAAATACTTAGGTGTAAATTAATCAAGGAAGTAAAATACCTGTGCAGTGAAATTTATAAAACATTGATAAAAAGAAATTGAAAAAGACACAAATATAAGGAAAGATATCTTGTGTTCATGAACTGGAAGAATTAATACAGTTGAAATATCCATACTACCCAAAGTGCTATACAATGCAATTCCTATCAAAGTTCCAATGGCATTTTTCACAGAAACAGAAAAAACAATCCTAAAATTAATATAGAACCATGAAAGATGCAAAATAGCCAAAGCAATCTTTAGAAAGAAAACCAAAGTTGGAAGCATCACACTTCCTGATTTCAAATTATATTACATTGTTGTAGTAATCAAAGCAGTATGGCAATGGCATAAAAACAGACACACAGACCAAGAATAGAAAGCCTAGAAATAAACCCAAGCATGTATGGCCTACCAATTTTTTGACAAGGACACCAAGAAAACACAATAGGGAAGGAATAATCTCTTTAATAAATGGTGTTGGAAAAACTGGATATGCACGTGTAAAAGAATGAAACTGGGACCCTTATCTTATGCCATATATAGAAATAAATTCAAAATGGATTAAAGACCTAAAGGTAAGGCCTGAGACTGTAAAACTCCTAGAAGAAAACACAGGGGAAACGCTCCTTGACATTAGCCTTGGCAAAGAATTTTTGGTTACCAATATCAGACTAAAACAATAAGAATGGAAAATCACAGACCAATATACTTCATAAACACAGATGCAAACATTCTAAACAAAATTTTAGCAAATCAAATCCAACAATGTATAAAAAGCATAATACATCATGACAAAGTGAGGTTTATAGCAAGAATGTAGAGTTGATTTAGTATTAAAAAATCAATCAATGTATTTCATCTTATTAACATACTATAAAATTAAAATATACTATCTCAATATATGCAGAAAAAGCATTTGACAAAATCCAGCACTTATTTCTGATAAAACCTCTGAGCCAACTAGAAATATAAGACAGCTTCCTCAGCCAAATAAAGGACATCTACAAAAAATCAAACAAACAAAAACAACCATAGCTAATACCATACATATTTAACTGTGAAAACCTGAATGGTTTCCTCCCAAGTTCAGGAAGAAGCAAGAGTGTTTGCTCTCACCACTTCTATTCAACCATGTACTACAGTTTCTGGCCAGGGTAATCAGGCAAGAAAAATACATTTAAAAACATCCAGGTTGACGAGGTAGAAATAAAACTGTTTTAGTTCACAGATGCCATTGTCATCTATATAGAAAGTCAGATGGAATTGATAAGAAACCACTTGTATGAAAAGATGAGTTTAGCAAGATACAGGATCCATATATAAAAAATAATTATATTTCTAGATATTAGCAACAAGCAAACATAAATTGACATTTTAAAATAAAGCATAGGATCAGAAAATATGCCATGTTTAACAAAAAGATGTGGAAGACCAGTGTACTGAAAATTACAGAACAATGCTGAGAGAAATTCAAGATCTAAATAAATGGAGTAATATGTCAAAAGAGTCAATATTGTTAGATGCCAGTTCTCCCCAGATTGATCTATGTATTCAATAAAATTCCAGTCAAAATCCAGCAAAGTATTTTCTAAAAATTGACAAGCTAATTTTAAAATTCGTATGGAAATGTAAAGGATATAAAACACCCAAAACAACTTTGAAAAATAAGAACAAAGGTGGAAAGCTAGTGCTTCTTGATTTTAATACTTACAAAGATAGAGCAATAGAAAGAGTGTGGTATTCATGTAAAAATAAACAAATAAAACAGAATAAAGCATCCAGAAAAAGCTCCATGCATATATGGTCAATTTATTTTTAACAAAAGTGAAAAAGTCATTTCAGTGGATAGTCTTTTTGACAAATGGTGAGGAACTTATCAGATTTTCATATGCAAAAATAAAAACAGAAAGAAAAGAAAGAAGAAAAAAAGAATAAGGAACAAAGAAAAAAGAAAGAATATTGAAAGAATAAAGAAAAAGAAAAAAGATACATACGTACTTCACACCACATATAAAAATTAACTCAAAATAGATTACAGATCTAAGGGTCAAACCTATAATCATAAAACTTCTAGAAGAAAGCATGTGAAACTCTCTATGACCTTAGGCTAGGTAGAAATTGCTTCAATATAACATCTGAACAACAATCTATAAAGAATACATGGGTAAATTAGACTTCACCCAAATTTAAAACTCCTGCTTTCAAAATACATTCTTAAGAGAATGAAAATAAAAGCTATAGGCTGGAAGAAAATATTTGCAAATCATATATTTAATAAAAGGACTTGTGTTCAAAGCACATAAAGAACTCTCAAAACCCAATAATAAGAAAAAAACAGCCAAATAAATAAAAATAAGCAAAGATTTGAATATTTTACCAAAAATAAAATACACACATGAAAATATGTTCAATACTGTTAATATTAATAGTGAACATGTGTATTTAAACTATAATGAGATGCCGCTGCACAACATAGTGTGTAAAGTTGTGAAAATTTACAAGACTGACCATACCAAGTGTTGAAGAAGATGTAGAGGAACTTGACTCTCATACACTGCTGGTAGGAATGGAAAAAAATGGATCTACCACGTGAAAAACAGTTTATAGTTTCTCATCATCAGATTAAACATACACCTATACACCAAGCCAATCATTCTTCTCCTACATATTGATCTAAAAGTAATGAAAGAGTATGGCCATACAAAGTCTTGAACATGAAATTCATTGCAGCTTTATTTATAATAGCCCCAAACTAGAAACAATTCAAATGTACATACCCAGGTGGATGAATAAACAAGTCTTGATACAGTGATACAATGAATTGTTACTCAGTAATACAAAAATAATAAATAAGTAAAATTTAAAAAAGTAAAAAGAGTAGTAATTAAAAAGAACTACAACATATGCATGAATCTCAAAATAATTATGCTGAATGAAAGAAGCCAGAACAAAGAAGAAAGAGTAAATACCCTATGATTTTATTTATATATTTATATGTTCTCTAGAATAGGCATTAACAAACTTTTCCTGTAAAGGCCCTGAAATATTTAGAGACCATAGCATTTCTTTTGCAACCATATGACTCTGGCATTATAGCACAAAAGCAACCATAAACAACAAATATATGAAGGAGTATAGCTGTGCACCAATAAAACTTCATTTACAAAAACAGTCAGTTGGCCCAAAGGCCATGTAGTTTGCTCTCTACTGTTCTAGAAAATGCAACCTAGTCTATAGTGACAGAAAGCAGATCAGTGTTGGCCAGGAAAGAGGTGAGCAGCAACGGTAAGAGGGAAGGATACAAGGGGGAAATTTGAGAGTGATTCAGATGTTCACTCTTCATTGCAGTGATGGTTTTGCAGGTATAGACATATTTCAAACTTATCAAATTATACACTTCAAATAATTGCAGTTTATTTGATGTCAATTACACCTCTATAAGACTGTTAACAAAAAGAAAAAAATCTAGGACTATTTTTCACATCCATTCAAAAATTTACAACAGTTGACGTTTTTAGTTCAAGAAGCTAACAGCTCTTGTTCTTTCACTATCCCATGTAATGTTGAAATAAATTTCAAATCCAATCACACTATTTTATACTGAGTTTTGGGTGTTTTTGTTTTAGTTTTTGTTTTTTTTTTTTTTTGATAAAGCTCTCATTTGCAGTTTGTTAGTCATCATGCCGCCATTTGGAAGGGCACCTCCACCACAAACAGAAGTATTTGTTATCTGAGAAGAGAGATATTCAGGTGTTCACCTGAGCAATCCCTTCTCTGCCCTGTTCCCCACTCATTTTTCCTCACTTTCGAGTCTGGGCTGTACACAAGAACACCACAGCTACAGCATCTTCATGGAGCCCTTTACAAATGGGCAACAGTGTGCTCTACAACAGGATGCTAACAAAAATGGCAAGGTGGTAGCACCTTCCTGGCCAGGTTTAGGGAGTTTGGGAAGAGAAATGACAGCTGATGCTCTTGGTTTCTGCTATCTAGTCAGGTCACTGTCCAAAGTGAAGCCACCAGCCTGAGGCTGTGGCTACCCAAGAAACAATTAGCTGTCAGGAAGACTTAGGTGACCCTATTAATCTAATCACAACATAAAAGAATGTCCAAACTGTGAAGCTCTGTTCTAAGGCTGTGGCCTAAGAAGAATTAAACATAAGACATACATTCTTGACTCTTGTTCAGATTGGCTGCTACAAAGATTGCCATTGCATAATTCTGCCTGAAATGAATTCATTGTACTCTATAGAGAATAGTGAGAAAGAGAAAAATCCCTTTGTAATGCATTCCAGTGAACACTGCGTAAAAGCTCCCAAGAATTTGTGTGATTTAGGGTGAGAACACGGGCTGGGAACCCAGAAAGATCTGGGTTGGAATCCCAGCTCTGCTTCTTACCAGCTGTGTGACTCGAAGCAGTTCATTTAATCTCTCTGTGCTTCAGTTGTCCCATCTTCAAAATCAGAATAACTACCAGCCTCCTAGGAAGAATAGTTGGAGCCATGGAAGCAAAGTACTGAATTAAATGTTAGTGATTAATACTATTATCATTTATGAGGTCCCCTTAGAGAAATTTTTCTCTGGTCTCGTTGTCATTAGCAGTAGTTTTTTCAAAAGTTGCTTTATTTTACTTTATGGACCCTGTGAGTCTTGTAATTTATTTCCTCTTCATGTTGGGTTTAATGTAGCCCATTTTTTTAGCAAATGTGCTTATTTTATTGCTTATTCTGTGCACTCTCCTGTCTCTGGCTCCTCCTGTTTTCCTAACGTATCATCACTCTGCCTCGTTTTCTTTCTTTTAAATGTATTTTATTATGCTGTATTTTATCTATCTTTGCAAGTCACCTTAAATGCTGCTGCTGTTGTGGTTTGGTATAGGCTGGGGTACATATGAGCAAAGTGAAATACTGAAAAGTGGTTTACATAATCAAATTTAAGGACATCTATTTAATGTTTCCTTATCTTTAAAATATATTCTCATCTTTAAAGTTGGAATAATGACATTAGCTCTATCATATGAACATCAAGGATTAAATAATGCACATGAAGCAGCATGCTTCCTGGCATATACCTAGCAGTCAATAAATGTCAGCTCTTATTATCCTGAAATATGTGCTCTGCTTTTCTGATTCCATTGTTTACTTTTGTCTCATTGAGTTTAAGCCACACACCTTCAAATAGTCTAAGATCCTCATTATAGTGTCCAATATCTTAATTGGTGTCACTTCTTTTCACTCTTGACTCTCTATATCTAAAAAAATTATATCTTTTATTTTAAACAATTGAATATCAGACTTACTGTGAACATAAATTCCTCAGGGCCAAAAATAAATATATTTTATGGTGAAAACAACCAACCTCTCACGCATCTCAGACATACTTTGAATTATTTTGAATGTGGGGAGTAGAACACAGTAGTAATTGATGTACGTTTGTCCCTGGTCAATATGGACAGGTTGCATTCAAAGATCCATTATAAGGGATATTTAGATGTGCAGAGACAGGCACTCCATTTCCATAATGAGATTGAAAGCAGACAACAGGCAAACTCACACTGTACCTCTAATTTCCTTCACGCTAACTTTGTGGCTTTAATTGAGGTATTTAATCTCTCCCATAACTTGGTTTCTCTATTTGTAAAATGAGGAGGTTGGTCCACATAATCTAAGGCAGCTCTGTCCTATAGCAGAGCTTCTCTATTCCAAATCACACACACAAAAAAATTCTCTCTTTTTAAATATTATCTTGAAATTCACGCAGTAACACAAACTGTAAAATGGAGAAAAAAACTTCAGATTGCAGTTTTTATCACATTTCAAAGAAAGGTTTATGTGTTGCTTCTCTTTAGTGTCTACCAGCCTACCATACATACTTCAGGATGGGTGTGTCAGGAACAGGGCGACTATAGTTCTCAGCTTGCCCACCGTCCTGGTTTATGCCTGGTGTTCTAATATAACTATAAATAGTTTCTGCTTTTATTCTCAAAAGCTTCCTGTCCAGGATGATAAATTACATGATCACCCCAACCACATAGAACCACTGAAAGTTTTTTTGATAATAGCCACCATTTCTTACATATACAGTGGGCTGAAATAATTTTCATATATCATATGTCTTAATATTTACCAACCCTAAAAGCTAAGTATCATTATGACCATTTTCAGATGAGGAAACATTTCCAGAGTTAACTGCAAAGCTAGGTCTCTCTGACACCAAAGCCCATCAGTATATCTTACTGACTAGAGTCCAAATGTGATAGATGAGCATTTCCACTTATTAACTGATTTTATGGTGATATCCAGATTCACCATTGAAAATGAAAAAAAAGGATGTTTGTAAATATGTTGATTTATAAAAACTGCAAATGAAAGACTTTTTGACATTACTTTTTATTTATTGTAGACTTTAAACTTTAAAAGCCGTAAATTTCAGCATTCCTCTATTTTTAAATTCCAAACATCCGAGCATTTGGGATATTGAAGAATTATTCACAAAGTTCTGATTTCCTTAAGTTTACCATATTGTCTGAACACTAATTTTCCCAAAACATTTCATTTGTTAAAAGGAACAAAGGAGAAAATAACTCATCACCATTAGGAGACAAAAATACAGTGCCATTGGATAAAAAGCCACGATGTTCATAAAAAGGATCTGAGTTTTCCCCTGATTTTATTGTGTAATTTTCTTTCTGTACCTTCTCTCACTCCAAAGCCATTATTGAGATTCTATCATTTGCCAGGTAGTTTTGTAAAGCACTTAACAGTGTATAAAGCCTTTTCCTTAACATTGTCACCGCTATTGAAATCAACCTCATTCTGGGTCAGAGAAACCTCTCTCTTTCGATGGAGAAATCCTAAACAAGCTTGAGTGTGGAAGAGCCAGCTTCCAACTTTCTTCAGAAACACCAGTATAATCCGTAAGAAAATGCAGACTACGATGATAGATTGCCTGATTTTGCCAAGTTTTAAATTTTCCTATCAGCGGAAGTATTTCAGAGAAGGTCCATGTTTCTCATTGTATAACAAAGACACAAAATGACACCAAAAGAGAAAATGATATCAGCTAGCATGAATTTAGAATTTAGGTAAAAAGGTATTTATGTGAGAATCGTTCTGCTAACACTGATTTCCTTAAAATCTAGCTATTTCTTTTTAATTGAAAGTTGTAAAACAAAATGATATCTGATTTACATTTCACATTTCCACGTAACTATAAACTTTTATAATGGTGAACAGATGTTGATGTGAATTTTATAAAGCTGAGAGATACTTTCCAAATTCATGTCAGAGGAATGTCAAATTGAAACCAGAAAAAGAAATACTAAAAGATGAGCAAAATTGCAATACTAGTAGGATTCACTTAATATGACGATGTCTTTTCCCAACTAAAACCCTAAGTGACTAATAGTTCAAAGACGTCTTCAACAATGTGAATTTAAATTTATAGACACAGATTGAAACCAAGTTTATAGCCACACAATTACTAAATATATATACATGCACGTATGCACACATACACACAAATATAATTACAGGTTCTTAAATATACTATTGTTACTGGATTTAAAAAAAAAATGTTAACTACAAAGTTGTCATGGATTGAGCTTTAAATAAATCTTGACATCCATGATAGTGATCATTTCAAAAAGAAACTAGCAGCAACTAGTCTGTCCCAGAACAAACACTGCCAGACCTTGCCTCTGATAAATCTGATCAACTAAAAAACAAAAAAATGTGAACATGATAGAGCTGGCGTGAACTCAGAATTGACCTCTTAGACTACTTTCCACCTCCAGTCCTGCATTCATTTGAATTAATATTAAATTCATAAGGAACAACTCCCAGGAAGACAGGAGCCAGGCAAAGAGATAAACAAGAAGTTTATCAGAAGGACATTCTAGGAATAAAAAAATAGTCTCTGCTAAGAATGCAAATATTCAAAATCTTTTCATAGGCCCATGTTAAAAACACCAAAAGGAAATTTAGGACAAAAGCAACATGCCGTTTCCCGAACTTCCTTTAAGATTATGAATATATTTGACCTTGGCATCTTAAGTCTGAGAACTTTAATTTGAGTAACAGACCAAATCTGAGATTTTCTTACTTTCCTATTTTCCTCCCAAAGTTCAGATTTATTATGATGTATTTCAAAAGAGTATGCTGCTGATATTTAAAGAAACAGATAAGGGCACCGGATATTGCATGCAGAATATCATCTGTTAACTCATAGATCAATAAGATTTAGTAACAGGCTAGGCTAGGCTCTGCTAATTATGTTTGTCACAGCCTGATAATACATGTTTGATGCCAAACTATTTTCTATAGCTAGACACAAACATTACAGGGGTCCTTGTTGAGAGTTTGAACTACCACTTATAATCTCTACATAAAAATCCTAATAAGCAAAATAATTAAGTCTTGAGCCAACTTCACACTTTAATGCCATTTTATTGGGTGTTCTATTTTACTTCCAATTGTGGTTTAATAATTTCCTGTTCTCTCTGCTCACGTCCAAGGAGTCATCTCACGGTATTTACTAGGCATTCATTGGTCCTAAAGGGTTGCCATAGTCTTGACACACAAGTCATAAAGCATCTATGCGGAAGCAAATGGTACTACAACTGCTGCTATTTTACATACAGCAAGAATCACCCAAGGGGCTTAGAACAAACATAGCATTGTACAACGCAGGGCAGCTGGTTGGCTAAATGTGGCCCCCAGCTGTCAATGAGACAACTGATGATAATTAATTACTAGAGATTCAGAATCATTCTGCTTGTGTTTAAGTCCCTGGTCATAGGACAGGCTCTCTAGGAAGGTCTGTTTCATTTTTTCAGGCCACTAGGGGAAATTTTGGGCATGAAGGCAGAACAACAGATGTATCAGCAACGCAGATTTACCTCAAATCTTGTGGTAAAATAAATTTGTGGAATGTGAATTACAGATCTTTTTTTTTTTTTTTTTTTTACATTTAAGAGGAGTTTTTTAAATGGTGCACTGAGTGAACTTGTTTTATTGCAGTTGATATTTAACTACCTTTATTTCATAAGCATGCACTTAAACATTTTTTTATAAAAGTTTTAAAGTAAATAAAAGCCTCAGTGGAATGTGAGGGAAGTCTTTAGTTTAAAAAACAGTTGTGAAATAATGAAAAATTCCTTGAAAGGCATTTAGAAAGTCTCTAAATCTAGATAAAAATTTACTCCTCCCTAAGGAGAAACCTATAATAATGTGTGTCTTAAAAATTGCTTGTTCTTTTCTAGAGTTCTGCCCTGTACTGCCTTTGAGCCTTTCCATACACTTTCCAATAATGTCTCTACGATTTTCAGTCTCCTGTCTCCCATGGACCGTGCAGAAATCTAGGATGCCTCTGGGCATCTTTAGCTATGGCTGCATGACCACTGAGATTGTCACAGGCTTTTGAGTCATCACCTGTAAATGTCCGATGCAAAAAAGTATTTCTTTCAGTGATCTCTTAATCAGATACTTGTGCATATGTATGTGCGTGTTCTGACCAGTTTTCATATGTGAATTACTCCTGGTCTCAGCACAGATAATACAACCATCTTTTCAATATATAGGAAATGTACATGCTTTGACATAATATTACCAGCTTTTAGGCCACATTATGTTGATTGTATTTATCTTTTTATCACCATTCTCAACTGTGGGAGACAAAAGCTTTGAAAAGAACAGAGTGTTAATTACACTACAACACTATTAGGGAAAATGAAGAAAGTATATTTTTAAATATTCATTTTTTCCAACCAAGCAACAAAAAAAGAATGAAGCTTTGTTTTATTTTGCTTTGCTTTTATACTTATCTAGCTGGGATTTTGTCAAGTCAAGGTTAAAAAATAAATCAAAAATAAAAGATCACTTATAAGTACTCCAACAAGATTTTAAACTTTGTTGAGCACATATTATATCTGCTCATTCTCATCTCTCCCATTATTCCCTGTACAGACTTGCCTTTCTATGATATTAGTGTATGAAGTATAAGAGACCAAATATAGGAAATTCTCTTTATGAAGCATTTCATACTGTCAGGAAGATTAAATATCCTGTACAGAAAATGAATTGCTCTCAATTCACCACCAAAATCATTGCCATGGCCATCACTGCAGCATCACAGCAGTTATTTGGTCCAATTCCTATTTTCCTCTTTCTTATTATGGAAAGAATAGGAAAATTATTTGTACTTGAGATTTGTTCTGAAGCTTACCTTACAACATGTTCATTTTGTTTTTCTTTTATTTAACACAGGTATATTTTTACCATATCTTTGCAGAGAGGCATATTAAAATGAGCAAGTTAAAAAGCCAATAAAAAATAAAACAATGAAAAACAGGAATAAAAAATAAATTATAATAATTTAAATAATAAATAAATGATAATAAAATAGTAAAACAAGAAAAATCTATCTTTTTATTGGCAACTAAGATGAAACAGTTTTGTCATTCCTCTTTATATAATAATCCAATTGTTGTATGGACATTAAATAAGAAAAATTGTTAGGTCCAGAGTTGATCAAAAAAGAGTGCCAGATTTGCTCTTTTGACAGATTAATAAATATTTGAATGGAATAGGAAAAAAAGGCCACACCATTCAATTTTATTTAGATTTACTATAATACAAGAAAATTTGACTTTTCAGTCCAATTTTCTTTTGGTATTAGCAAATAAAGAATTTATACTACTCAATTTTTTTTAACAGTTTCCACTAATATCCATGGAAATCACTTATTGGGACATTTTGCCTGGAGTGGAGATTTTACAAAGGGAATTTTTTTTATGTTATAAAAAAATACTATCCCTGAAAATGTCTAGTAGAAAGAAAAATTTTCTCATATTTACTATAAGGTAAAAACCATCAAGTAGATTCTCATGAGTATTTCTACACTAATTTTATTGTATAATTTGAATTCTATTTCTAGAAAGAACCTTAGTGATGCCTAACTCACTGCCTATGAGCCTCACTCAGGTTGATCAGATTATATCCTGGACAAAGGAAGAACATGGAGATTTCAGTAATTTTTATTCCTATCCATCTCTTAAGGATTCGTTAAAAACTATGTTGTCAAATAGAATTTAATTGCAATGCTAATAAACTCAAGAAATGTCGAAGGAATGCTAGAAAGGGAAAGGAGTCATGAGGTGAGGACAAAAAGAAAGAGACAGCAGATAAAGGAAAGAAGAATAGATGATGCATGGGAAAAACATAGAGGAGGAAAAGAAGAGAGATTGAAGTCAGGAGAAGATGGAGGAAAGATCAAAACTTGTAGACTTGCACTTTATTCATCAGGTTGGAAGGTGAAACCTTCCAAGGAATGGCCCTAAAAATCTTTAGCACAACATAGTATGCATGCATGAATGAGTACCTTAATGGAGTCAGGGTAGAAACATGGGAGCTGCACTATGTCTTCCCACAGGGAGCTGGTATGCATGTCCTTCTTGATGAGTTCCAATTGTTTTATTCCAATATAATCACAAAGCATTTTACTAAATGACATTCCCAAATCCAGCCTTTCACTTTCACTGGGTGACTTGGTGGGAAGGTTAGGATGATTGTCTTCCAATTAAAATATAGCCCAATTTGCATCTACCCAAAGGAACAAACGACATACTATTAAAAAGATAGCTGCACTAGAATGTTTATAGCAGCACAATTCATAATTGCAAATGTGGAAACAACCCAAGTGCTCATCAATACATGAGTGGATTAATAAAATGTGGTATATGTATAGCATGGAGTTCTACTCAGCCACAAAAAAACAATGGTGATATAGCACCTCTTGTATTATCCTGGATGGAGCTGGAGCCCCTTCTACTAAGTGAAGTATCCCAAGAATGAAAAAACAAGCACCACATGTACTCACCATAAAATTAGTATTAACTGATCAACACTTAAGTGCACATATAGTAATAACAGTCATCAGGTGTCAGTTAGAAGGAAAGAGGGAGAAGGGGATGGGTGTATTCACACCTGA
Source organism: Cheirogaleus medius (assembly GCA_008086735.1). Lineage (NCBI taxonomy): Eukaryota > Metazoa > Chordata > Mammalia > Primates > Cheirogaleidae > Cheirogaleus > Cheirogaleus medius. The sequence continues at coordinate 54,095,256 of VBSM01002608.1, read as the reverse complement.
TGGGTGTGGTGCACACCATCTGGGGGATGAACATGCTTGAAGCTCTGACTTGGGTGGGGCAAAGGCAATATATGTAATCTAAACTCCCGTAATATACTGAAATAAAAAATAAATATATAATAGCCCAATTTGTGTGTGGATTCCTGTTCCCTGGGCTTTGAATACTTATATAAAAATAACAGGTAGTCCCTGCTATAGGTTATATGGCAAAAATAATATATATACATGTAAAAAACCTAATAACATTTACCAATACATACTTCAGGAAAATGAGATTTCTCAATGCTTCCAGAATGAAGATGAGAAAGCTCTGACAGAAAGTCTTTGAAAGAACCGGTGGACTGAAATAACAAGTGCAAAGGAAACAGCAGGTAGGAATGTGCAAATGAGAAAATTATTTCATAATCATATCTGCATTACTGACTAGAGCAGAAGGCCCAGAGGATAATAATGTAAAAATGAATAGTGGACATCTGTTGTTTGTGACTTTCCAGGATTCCATTCCCCTTCTTTTCTAATAGCATCCTGATTTTACTGTGGAGAAATACCCTTCTCCCATTTCTAAATTGCAGTGGTTTGGGTGAGGCTAAGGCTCACAAATTGAGAATGTGACTCAAGCCTGGCCAATGAGAACAACACACACCCACCATCTTATGGATTAGTTCAGGGATGGGCATGTGACTGAAACTGACCGATCAGAACAATACCAGGAAGTGTCTGAAGATTTCTGGGAAAGACAAACTCTTTCCTTTGGTTCTACTCAGTTGGTACAGTGTAAACCTGGAGCTTCTAGTGGTGACCTTTGACACTACCAGGGGACAGCCTGTCTGAGAAAGAGGTCAATACAAATGGAAGAAATGATCATACATGGAAAAAAAGAGACAGATTCTTGACAATCTTTTTTGAGATCTCTGGATCCAATCATGCCTGAATTTCAGTATCCCCCAGAACTTTCAACTATATGAATGAATAAATTGCCTCTTCTGCTTAAGTCAATTTGAATGAAGTGTCTGTTACTATCAACCATAAGAATCTTGATTAACACAATGAAATATATAAGAGGGAGAAGATAGAGGACTTTGAGTTCTACTCTGAGGCACTGGGACACAAGACCCAGGAATGTATATAAGTATCACACATTAGTAGGAATGGGTTAGCCTAAGGACTGGAAATTGCAAGGGTTTTGGAAAAATTTCATTCAAATTCTAGTTCTTTAATTAGCAATGTAAACTTGAACAAATAATTCAATGTTTTGGGGCATCAGTATTCCCATTTGTAAGTAGGGATAATAGTGTCTACCCTAGAGGATATTTGTGACTATAAAAATGAGATAACATATACAAGAGAACACAGTAGGTGTGCAGTAAAGACTATTTCCCTGTCTTATTCCCTACTAGAAATGCCATCAGAATTTATACAGAAGAAATTACACAGCCTCTGGAAATTCAAGTTTTGGTTTTTTTCCAAATGTCCCAGTGTGGCATATCCTCCCATGCTCATGCTCAAAGTTTATATACGTCCCACTACAACCTTCCCTATCCTTTCTCAATGTAGTTTTATTCATGCCAAGATGTTACATCAACCAAAAGAATCTGTGTTTTAGGGAGGGTCACTTAAAAACAGAAATATTTAAACCTATAAGAATGATTTCCTAAGGTTGACATTTTAAGCATGTTGAGGCAAGTTCATTGAGACAGGGAATTAAGTTCACCTACATGCTAAGGCAGCAGGTGGCAAAAAAAAAGGTAAAAAATCAACCCATATATATGTAGTATCTTTAGATTTAGAGAAAAACGATTATCAGGAAATAATTCAGACTTAAAGCTGCTTGTCATAGAGTTACACAGTAAAGCATGTTGTACATTCAGACATGAAAATAATATCACCAAAAAAAGAACACACTAAAACATTAAGATAAATATAATCATGTGTCACTTAATGGCAGGTATATGATCTGAGAAATCCTAGGCAATTTTGTTATTGTGTGAACATCACATAACATACTTACAAACACTGAGATGGTATAGCCTACCACACACCTAGGCTATATGGTATAGCCTATTGCTCCTAGGCTACAAGCCTGTGCAGCATGTTACTATAATGAATGCTGTAGACAATTATAACACAATGGTAAGTATTTGTGTATCTAAACATATCTAAACATAGAAAAAGTGCAGTAAAAATATAGTATAAAAGATTAAAAAGTGATACACTTGTATAGGACATTTACCATAAATGGAGCTTGCAGGACTGGAAATTGCTCTGGGTGAGTGAGTGAGTGAGTGGTGAGTGAATGTGAAGGCCCACGACATCACTGCACACTACTGTTGACTTTATAGACACTGTACACTTAGGCTACACTAAATTTTACAAAATGTTCTTTCTTCAATAATAAATTCACCCTTCTTGTAACATTTTTACTTTATAAACTTTTTAATTTTCCTAACTTTTTGACTCTTTTGTAAAGACACTTAGCTTAAAAACACAAACTTTGGGTAGCTATACAAAAACATTTTCTTTCTTATCCTTTGTCAATAATTTTTTTTCTATTTCAATTTTTATTTTACTTTTTAAGCTTTTCTGGTTGTTAAAAACTAAGATACAAACATACACGTTAGCCTAGGCCTACACAGGGTCAAGATCATCAACATCACTGTCTTCCACCTCCACACCTTGTCCCACTGGAAGGTCTTCAGGGACAATAACACACATGGCACTATTATCTCCTATAATTACAGTCTTCTTCTGAAATATCTCCTGAAGGACCTGCCTAAGCCTGTTTTACAGTTAACTTTTATTTTTATAAGTACACTCTAAAATAATGATAACAAATATAGTATAGTAAACACATAAACCAGTAACATAGTCATTTATTATCAACAAGTATTTTGTACTTTACATAATTGTAGGTGCTATACTTCGTACAACTGGCAGCCCAGTAGGTCTGTCCACACCCGCATCACCATAAACACATGAGTGATGCATCGCACTAGGACGTTACCATGGCTACATCACCACTAAGCAATAGGAATTTTTCAGCTCCATTATAATCTTAGGAGACTACGTTTGTATATATGGTCTCTATTGATCAAAAAGTCGTTGTGTGGCACATGACAGTATTGAAAACAACTATGTCACTTAAAAATAATTTCTCCTGTCCCACTTTTCCCTCACCCTTTTGGCACAAAATTCACCACCTTTAGCTGACATAACTATACTGAATAGACAAAGGTACCAGTGATCTCTTAATGTCCAAATGGAACAGACTCTGCTGATCTAACTTGCCTGACCTCTCTAGAACTTTTGCAGTGCCACTGTCATTTTGCAACTTTGTCCATCCCCCATTTCCCTGTTACACCCTTGCCTCTTCTCTTCCTGGTCTTCATTGCCTGGTCTTCTTCAGTATCTTCCTCCTCCATGTGAGCTAACTAAGCTCATGCATTCAGTTGCTACCTACTTGCTGATGATTCCAAAACCCATACGTCCAAATTAAGAGCCTTGAATGTGATGAAGGACATCTCCACCTGGATTTCCCATGGATGTTTCAAACACAGATTGTTCCAGTCCTTCTCCTTCTCCTGCATTCTTTGTCAATAGCACTTCTGGCCACCACATGCCCTAGCCAAACACTTAGGAGTCGTTCTAGATTATCTTCTCTTTCTCAGCCTAATACCCAAGTAGTCAGTGAACAAACCTTATAAATTTTGTCATATAAACCTTTTTTGCATCTGACCTTGCATTTCATTCCTGTGCCTTTTTGTTTTTAATTTAGGCCATGCTCTCTCACCAAGAAAAAGACTCTAAAATGATCTGTTGCCTCTAATTTCATATACTCCCAATCCATCCTCTATATCGCTGCCACAATATTTTGTTTTTCTAAAATGCAAAGTTGTTCATGTCCCCTCTGTTCATCTGTTTCATGTCTCTATGACTTTTCTGTCTCAAATGCCCTGTCATATCTTAACCATTGGGTAACTCTAATTTATCTCCAAGCTTCATCTTCTTTCATCTTCACTATTAACCTTCTGTTGACCACTCCCCCACTTTTACACCAACGCACCCTGAAACAACTTCTCCCATTGTGTCTTTACCACTCCATTACATTTGTTTAGATATTTGTTTCCCCTACTTCATTAGTTAGATAGACATTCTAAGGATGTGTGATATTCGTCTCTGCAGACCCAAAAACTAGATGCATAGTTGGTACTTAATAAATATTAATTGAAAGAATTATTATATTTATACAACTTGTATACATGATATATGTAAAGAAACTTCAGCACAAACAATATATGACTGGTTAAACAATTAGTGCCAGGTGAATTTTGTAGCAATAATATAATTTGATAACCCAGATGGCTTTTTATCAGAGGATGGGATAGAAACTTCACTCCTTAGAGAACTCATGTAACATACAATGGCAGATAGTATTTTCCCAAAATGTCACTACAAGATCCCCCATCTGACATTTTCTTCTGCAATGTGATTTTGCCACTCCTCCATCAAGAATTAGGCTCTACACTTTGTTGAACCTGGGTGGGCCCTGTGACTTCTTTGACAAAAAGACCATGGTAGATCTGATGCCATGACAATTCTTGGCATAACCCTTAACTAGCCTGGTGACTTCTGTTTCCTGCTTCTTGGAAGCTAGCTACCATTTATGAGGTACAACTACTAGACCATCATTCTCTAAGAAGCCCAAACCACATGGAGAGGAAATGAATAGTGTAAAAGCAGTGAGCACTGGGGACCTAACTATAAATGAAGAAGTTATCTTGGACACCAGCCCAGTTGAGCCTTTAGACGACTCCAGCCCCAAACACCATCTGCCCACAACAGCATTAAGGATCCCAAGTGAGAACCACAGAACCAGAAAGAAATTATAAAAGATTGGTTGAAGCCCTAAATTTTAAAGTGTTGTATTATACCACAATAGATAACTAAGACATATAATATGCTTTTCAATTTTTCTCTAACATTGTGAGAATTTCTAAATTGGATAATTAGTAATAAGGGCTACCTTTCAAGTACTAAGTCATCTATCAACTTTATGAAAACAAAATGAGAATTCAAAGGCAACAGCAATAAAAGTACAGTAATATCTAACAATATTTTTAATTGAAAATACTTATCATCTTTAACACAAATACAGAAAAAAAATCCTAACAACCACTTATGCTGAACTGATTAAAATAATCATATGCTTCCAACAATGGAACATTATGCACTGTAAAAGGAATGTCATAGCCCTATGTGAATTGACACAGAATGATGCCAATGTAATAAATTAAATTGCAAAGCAATGTGCACAATATGGATCTCATTTAAAAGGATTATATATTTATTTTTAAAAAATCAGAAAACATATCTGAATGTGTAACTACAAGGACATGCTACCTCTGAGAAGCTGACCAACAACAAAGACTAATTTTGCTATATTTATGTCATATTGGTTGAATAGTTTTACAGTGAATATGTATCATAATTTTTGTAAGAAAAATAGAAATCTGAAAAAAATGGATGTTTATTAAATGTCTGATTTTGTCTCTCCTCTCCTCTCCTCTCAATAAATATGGCCTCATCTAGCTCTATCTTTCAGGTAATTTATATCTGCTTTTATTCATCTTTTACTTAATAATACCAAAGAATTCCAGGATATATGTCATGTCATATTACCCAAAGTGACCTACAGAGTCAATGCAATCCCTATTAAAATACCATCATCATTTTTCACAGACATAGTAAAATTAATATTACACTTCGTATGGAACCAGAGAAGACCCCATATAGCAAAATCAATCCTAGGCAATAAAAACAAAATAGGAGGCATCAATTTACCAGACTTCAAACTATACTAAAAGGCTATAGTAATTAAAACTTCTTGGTATTGGCACAAGAACAAGGACATTGACCAGTGGAACAGAACAGAGAACC
>VBSM01002608.1:54078354-54089222 GCA_008086735.1 Cheirogaleus medius | reverse complement strand
AAAAAAAAAAAAAATTTACATATTTGAACACAAATACTTATAGAGCGTCTATCATATATCAGGAACTATTCTAGACATTGGAGAAACAAATAAATAAACCAAAAAGAACAAAAAAATTCCACCCTCACTAAGCTTACATTCTAGTGAGGGAAATGGATAAAATGAAAAATAAATTCAATGTATAGTATGTTAGATGATATGTCTTTGCTGCACAATTTCCTAGAGCACTCATATAGAAGAAGAAAGTACATGTGAAAACTGGCATAGCACAAAGGATTCTTCATCCTTCCACCGTGAAAGTCATGTAGATATGTTTTGTCAGTTATCAGGAACTGTAGAATATTTATTGGGTGGTGGGTTTATGTTTATGATGTACTGAAAGGCACGATCCAATTTTCTCAAATACAATCCTGTCATCTCCTGACAAATAAATGAGCTTGAAGGTATTTCTCAGTGTGGCTGAAGGAGATTTAAAGTCAACATTTCCTATTTGTCTTTTACATGCCACATGCATATATTTTCAGCCTTTCTAATGAGATTTGTATATATTAAAATGAGATAAACATGGTTCCCTCCAGATGAAATTTCAAAAAAAGGAACAACTACTGGGTTTAAAAACGAAAGTGATGATAGACAAAGAATATAAAATTCTTAATAAAATTCCAGTTTCAGTGTGCTTGGGGTAGGTCCCCACCAAAGGCAGGGTTTACTGAATCTAATTTGTTGTATTATTGCCAAATCTGACTCTGGTTTTATATTAATTGCAACAGATGCTTCATGAACCAAAGACCTACATTCTGAAAATTGTTTTCCATGCAATGTATATTATGTGCTAAATAAGCACATCTGGTCTTGGCTCAGCACACTGTGAGAAGAATCTATACACTACCTCAGTGTTCTAACATTAAAACTTTAAGAAGACCTTGCTTCACTAAACACATTCAAAGACAGCTCATGTAAACATTTTCAAATGCTTTAAACCATCAAGTTATCCTAACATGCATATTATTAATATATTGTTGCTGTTATTGTTTCTCATCAAGTCATAGAAGAATACTGAAAATACTCCAATTTCTTCAATATGCCTCAAGCATAACATACCATTTTTCCACAGATGCTACAAAAGCACTCATTGATCTCTAAGGCATTCCATACATCGAAGAAAGCCAAAATTATGCCTGTAATTGTATATTTTTAAAACACTCGTTTACATAGCTGTTTACAGGCTCTTTCATTTTACTACCCTGAAAAGAATATTTCTCAATTATAAGATCTACCACAAGGAAAATTATGGTCAAGAAACTTAAAAGAGACTATTTCTCTTTATACTCTAATATTGTAGTATATTCCTCCCCTTCTGAGGTTATTTTGTGACTAAAAGTCATTTTCAATATTTTCTGTATTGATATTTAAGACAAATAAAATACAAATTTTAGCGTGTGCTAAAATTATATGTCTTTATTTGATTATTATTCATTGCAAGATTAAAAGATTAAAAGAAATGTTTGGAAGTGACTTTATAAGTGCACAAGTTATTTATAACAGGAAAATAATTTCATTTGGAAAGAGCATTGAAATGATCAGACATATAAGGAAACAGAAACCTTTGACTTTATGGAGAGGTAAATTAGACATTCAGAAAAAAAGTAAAATAGATTTTTAGTTTCAAGGGATAAACAATTAAAAATGTGTCATAGCAAGAAATGTTAAAATTATTTTAAATTTTATCAGCATTTTCAGTTTCAATTAAGAAAATATTTTTAATCTTTGCCCTTGTTCTTCAAACTTGAAAAGGAAATTCCATAAACAAAATTAATTTTGTCACATATTAATTATTAAATTTCCAAAATCCATTCAGAAAGAAGGAATATTCATTGAATCATGTGGAAGTCTTTATAAAATTCTTCTAATATATTCAGTTATAGAATGTGGTTTTCTGATATATTGTATGTTTTTGTAAAATATCATTAAAATGTGAATTACTAAATGAGATAAAATTAAGTAAAGCGAGGATAAGTGTTCTATGTTTAATTTCTTCAAAACAAGGTGAGCACATTTTCCCAGGGCCAGAGGAAAGGGTACACTCTCAAGAAGATTCAGGATGAAATAAACTACTCAGTTATTTGAAACCTAAACCTGCTGCACATAAGTTACTCCATAGCACATCAGCCAGTATTATTCACACACACCTGGTTAAATCAGGGTTGAAGGGCCTTAGCAACTTTCTGCTCTCTCCATTATTTTTACACCAACATTTTTAAACACCTGTCAGTACCAGTCATTGCGCTAGCTCTAGGAGTGCAGCAGTAAACAAGTCTGAAAAGCCGCTGCTCTCAAGGAGTTAACATTCTACTGAAGACAGGCAGATGATAAAGGAGCATACAAGTAATCCACAAAGTAATTGCAGAAGTAATGAAGGCAGTGAGGAAAATAAAACAGCGCACTGAATTAGTAACTAGATTGGCTCATACTTTAGATCCAGTGATCACAGAAGGGGATATTTGAATGGAGACCTGAAGGATGATGATAAGATGTTGATCAAGGAAATATATGAAGGCAAGAACATTTTAGAACAAAATAAATACTTAGTGAAAGGGTGTTGGTGCAAATTTAGGTAATTTGAAAAACAAAAGCGAATAAGCAACCTCCAATTTTGGCTATTATGGTCTAATGGTTATCATATCTAAAACTATAAATAATTATAAAACTCGACAAAACTATGTAAAGCAACTGTTTTCAGCCACTGAGCAATGGACGATACCTGGCTGTGATCCCTGAAGAACAGGACAACATGTGGGTTGAGTGCCACATTCATCCTGGCTTTCTGCCTAGGGGTCCTCTCAAAATCAACCCAGAGAAGGAGAGCTCCAATGGACAAGAAAAGTCTAGCTAGGCAGAAGACACCGATTTCAGAGTTCAGGATGGCTGAGGAGCCTGGAATTTGTCAGACAGAAAATTGAAAGGAAAGAAATTGCACAGAAATCTGCATAAGGGTCCCCTTGAGTCTAGACTAAATATTAAGTTATACATGTACATGCAGGCAGTACTGCCTGAGGTATGGCACAAAACAACTACTGGGGGTGAGGAGCTGAAAAGAGATTCTAGAGGTTTCAAAATGCTGTGAGATGTCGGAGTTCTGATCAGCCTTAGTAGAGAGACCTTGCTTGAACATGCCCCGCATTCAACTGAGATACAAATAAGGATACATCTTATAAATACAGCTCCTCTAGCCTTAGACAAAGTGCTACTCTAGAACTGCCCTGAAACGCCTGAAGTGTGCCCTTACAAGTTCAAATTGCCTATCCAATAAATGTTCTGCCTTCCAGAAGAAAACTCAACACTATTAAAGGAAGATAACATGATCAAGAGTCTCAATAATGTAGCATCCACAGGATAAAGCACATAATATTAATTTTTAAAATTATGTAACAAAGAGACAGAAAATGTGACCTAAAGCTAGAGAGAAAATATCAGTCAATAGAAAAAAATTTAGAGATGGAATCATTGTTAAAATTAGTAGATAAAGGCATTTTTATAAAATTATTATGAATATGTTCAAGGATTTAAAGGAAAAGAACATGCTAAGTGAACTGATGAGGGATCTCAAGAGAAAACTAGAAATTATATTTAAAATATGGAAATTATAAAATTGAAAAATAAAATATCTGAAGTGAAAAATTTATTAAGCACAGATAAAAGACACCAGAAGAAAAAATATCAGTGAACTCCAAGGCAGATCAATTTTTTTAAAACTCAAATTTAACTGCAGAAAAAAAAATTCGTGAAAAAATTGAACAGCCTCAGTGACATAAAAAACAATGTCAGGTCATCTAACATACACGCAAGGACAAAGAGAAAAGATAAAAAAATAGGCAGAAAAAATAAAGATATAATAGTCAAGATATCCTCAAACATGTTTTAAAAAAATTAATCCAGAGAAGCAAGAAAACTAATAAACTCAAAGCAAAATAAACACAAAAGAAAACCACAAATAAATATTTAATTTGGATGCTATAAAGTGTTAATTTTACATTTTTGTTGGCCATATTATATTACTTTAAATACTGTTGGATTTTGGGGGGGGCCTGCATGACATACAGTTAAGCTACTTGGAATCAGTTGACTCTTCCCCAGGCTTTCATTTATTCTTCATTTAGGGAGGGAGGATCTGGAGCAGTCGTTAGTCTGGGGCTAATATACTCTGACTTCTAAGGCAACATCCTTTTAAGGATTTCACTACTTGATGCCTCATGGATGATGAGCTTATTTCACTCTGCTGCTGAGAATGCACACTATTATCAGCTTTATGTGAGCTCTGGAAATTGTCCTACCTATTCCTTTCTAGTGTTTTGTTTTTCCCATGTCGTTGGCTCTCTGTCACATTTGTATAGATCGGTACTCAGCCAAAGACTCCAGGGGATCTGTCTGTGGATCTACAGAGATCTCTCTCTGTGTAGCTCTTTCCACTTCAGCATTCTGCGGCACAAATTCTAGCTGCAATATCTTCTCCCATCTCTGTCCTCAACTCTGTGAGAACACCAGGCTCTGATCGGTTTCATTTTCCTACACTAAAGCCTAGAAACTGCCACCATGTAATAAGATGCTTCCACTGTAGAGCTGATATTGTATACATATTTACTGATAATTATTTTGAATACAAGATTAATATATGCTGATTGCAAGCATTCAGAAAATTCAGGAAAGAATTTTGAAATATATCCTTCAAAGTGATTTTCCTCTATCTCGCTCGCTCTCTTTTCCTTCTCCTTTCTCCCTTTCATTCTCTCTTTTTCTCTCTTTTTGTATGTGTGTATGCGCTTTTAAAATAAAATTGAATTAGTTGCACAGAATAAGAGTTTAAGTTAAGCCCTGCTGTATGGAATTAATAAAGCCTCAATAATAAAACCCTGCCATAGACAGATGAATGGATAAACAAATTGTGGTTTATATATGCAATGGAATATTATTCAGCTACAAAAATGAATGGAAGTACTGATACGTGCTAGGACTTATTTGAACTTCAAAAACATTATACTAACTGAAAGAAGCTAGACACAAAAGATTGCATATTTTATGCTTCCTTTGATATGAAATGTCTAGAATAGGTAAATCCATGGAGCCAGAAGGCAGAAGAATGGTGGCCGCAGGGGGCTGGCGAAGAGGAATATAGAGATTGATTATTTAATGGGTATAGGTATAGGTATTGGGTATAAGTATTCTTCTGGGGTAATGAAAAAGTTAAGTTGACTCTGTTAAGTCACTGAGAATTAAACCTCTAACCCTTAGTCATCTCACTACGTAGTCTTTTTTGGTGATCAAGGGTATGCTAAATGACCTCTCAAAGCTTCTAATGAACAACATACTTCATTAGAAATGTCACTCAAGAGGTCTGTATACCAGTTTGAAGTTTTTAATATAACAAACAAATGTCTAAAACATTTACCTGTAAATATTTACTGTTAATGGTGGAAGCTGTTTATTATGTCAGAATTTATTGGAGAATCACTTTTGATGTGGTGATTTTTCCTTGCTGCTATTTGTATTACACACTGATTTACAAATCCTTCAAAGTCATGAGTATGATTCCACAGGCTTTTCTCAAACAAAATGTTCAGAGAAGTCTCAAAAAATGTGATGATATAAACCTAGACATCTTTGATATAACATCTCCATGGTCATATTTATCTAGATGCAAAATTAGACATTAGTTCTGAAAGGAATCAGATCATTTACCAAGCGAGATTTCTGACTTGTACTAAAGTTTGAACACAGAAAACCCTAGTGACCTTCTACTGGTTGTATGTACCAAGAAGACTAATTCCAGAGGTATAGCTGTTTTTAAAAAAGAAAAAAATCACAGATATGTGGCAAAGACCAATGTTTCCTCTTTCTACTGTAGTTGGATTATGTCTGAGACACATAGCTAGAATATATTTCCAAGTTTCTCTTGGAGTTAGGCAGGATCAAGTGACTTAGTTATCTGTACTGCAATGCAAGTATAAATTATGTGCTTCATTTTGGGGCAGCAACTTTAAGAATGGATGTATGTCTCTTCACTAGTTGTCAATTTTAACCAGATTCTAGGAGATGACAGTGCCAAAAGTTGGAAGGAAACCCAGATTGTTAAATCATTATTTGGAGAAAAGCCAACCACTAACCCCCAATGCCAGCCTGGGAAATGAGCAAGAATTAAACTTCTATTGTGTGTGAGCCATTATACCTGCGGGGATTTATTTGTTATTGCAGTTTACCCTATATATGTTTTTTTAAAGACCTAAGGAAGAATAACAGTAGGGATAAGGAAATTAGAGTAATAATTGGAAGAGAGCTAAGAACTTGAGTCAAAATGAAACCATCACAAAATAGAAATGATACAATAAACCAAGGGTTCAGAATGGTGGATTATCATTCTGTTAGCAGCAATGCTTAGGACCTGGTTTCTTTAGCTTACATGCCATGCTAAAGCAAATGTGATTACAGTGCTTCATTGCAGAGGTGAACTAAGAAAACATTGTAAAATACAGCACGTTGTTTTTGTTAACATAAACATAGATATTTTCTTTCCAAGCTGGTTTGCAAAACACCTAAGTATTATTTTATGTTAACCTAATAAGAATAGATATGCAAAACAAATTCATTTTCAGCAAGTACTCATTCAGAGGTGAAGTTATTCATTCTGCTGAAATCTATACTTATCCTGAGTGATCTTCATGAAAACAGAAAATTCTAGGAAAACCTCTCTCAGTAGCCAAAGCTTACTCTCAAGTAGTGCACTTTAGTTAAGTGACGTGCCATGACGATTGACTAGTCAGAATTTCCTTTTTTGCCCTTTTCCTTCTCATGTCTCTCCTTGTAGCTATCAGTTCTTCCTTTTTTTGTGTCTGCTTGCTGAGCATTTCATTGGGTGTAAATGTTAAGTGCTAAGAGACAGAAAAATACTCAGACCTCACATATTTTCCAAAGAAAATGAATAAAGACATTAAAACTATAATCTGGCAAAACATGAGAAAGGCAGAGAGAAAGCATTGCTTCTATGATATTTTATATCATTTGTCAAGGCTGTTTTATATGGACTTAGCAAACAGGGCAGGTATTGGGCAGGGTGCCCACTGAGACCCACCCAATTCTGGGCTCTGATTCTGTAACAAACTCACACTGCAATGTCCCTTTAAGAAAAATGGCTTTAAAGGATTAAAAAAAAATATGAAATTTCTTTAATTTGAAGACAGGAAAGAGAGTTAGAGACTCTGGAATTAAAAGAAAATGTGTATTTAAAAAAAAAAAAAACTCTTCTGGGTTAGGTACCAATTTTCAGAGATGCCGAAAGTAGGATGTGCAGGAGCAGGAAAATTAATAGGAAACACAGATGTTAGTAAGTTTGCGACAGCAAGCAAGAATAAGGCCACTCTCCCCAGGAGAGAATCCTAGTTTATGATAACAAAAGATAGCAGAAAAGAGAGAGATGGATATGGAAGAGGAATGGAACAGTCTTGAAGGACAGGGTAGAGTTGGAGAAAGTCAAACTGGGATTAAGTGATCATTCAAAGAAAAGCAAAAAACCGCAACCCTGAGGTTGAAAAATACAGCATTTCTGCTTCACATCTTATAATAACGTGTAAGTAACTCCAGAATACTCAAAAACACGAAATTCACAGGTTAAGCATGTGCTTGAGATTCACGGAGGGCAAATAGTGATGCCCGTATTTGCCTGCATCAGAAAGCACAGAAAAGAAACACTTGCCAGCTACGCTTAGTAACTGGAAGGTTGTTCCAGAGATCGGAATGTTGCCAGCAAGGGGCATTTTTATCTGTCATATGCCATAATGTGACTTAAAATTGTATGTGCTATTTGTATGTTAATTTTTTCTATTTAATCTTCTGGTAAGAGGTCTAAGGAAATCCCATTGATCTTGCCTTCTGTGTGTATCAGATTATTTCAGGACTGCTTGAGTATGAGGAGCAAAAGGTGGGAGCTTAGAGTTTTGAGAGGATCTCACCAAAAATAATGTCTTGTGCATATCACTATTACTAAGGTTATTATGTTGTTATAACTGGTTATTGTTTTGTTTTCTTTTTTGGTTTTTAGGTTTTTTTTTTTTTTTTAAACACAAAATGTTCTTCTACTAGCCTGTGAACTTTATAAGACCTGGACTGTATTTCATTTACTCTTCTAATCTATCACCTAGTCTAGTCCCTGCGACTCACTTGAAACTCAGAAAAATGCTTGTTGATTGGGTGAATGAAGAAATCAAGCTAATTACTTTATGATCTTTTAGAAAGTTGAACTAACATGTTTGTTAAAAATGTATGAGGACTTTCACTTCAGGAAAATGGAGTGGACACATTTTTCCTTATTCTGCCCACAAAATACAACTAAAAGTCTTATACCCTATGTAGAAAACAAACATGAGAAAACTTTGAATGGTGGAGAGAAGCTATCCTCTCTGCCATCCCCTGCCTAGAGATCTCAGGAACCCAAGAAAAGTCACAGCAGTGAGTTCTCTGGGTTTTCTTTTTGCTTCATAGTTCCCAGACAGGGAGCTGAAAAGACCAGAAACTCAGTAATGACAACAGGCGCAGAGAAAAAAAAAGCAAATGCCTTAACCAAACAGCCAGGAGAGGGACAGTCTAACAAGACAGAAAACATTTAGACAACAGCTGTATCCATTCCAGCCAAACACCACAAAAACTGTGTCCCAGTCTGTACTCATGTCAGAAAGGGCCAAGTAGGGGACTGAAATTCCACCCTCCCTGAGCTATAATGAAGTACCCCAATTCTCCTGCTGGGTGGTACCCAAAACCATAAGTGGAGAGTCTACACTTCCACCCCTGCCTGGCAGTAATGAGCTGTCTAGCCTCTCCCCACCGGGGTGGTGGAGAGGAGGGCTGATGGAGAGTAAGGACTTTGATCATTGCCTAGTGGTGACCAGGCCACCCCACTCCATCCCAGGCCCCCTGTGGTCAGTGGAGGCCATGTGGGAGCAGTAACAAGGCACTACTTATTATCCTCACCAGAAAGAGTGACAGCACTAGGGCCTAGTGAGGGGCCTAAACTCCTAAACCCACCCCAGAAGTAAAGACAAACTGGAGGCTCATACATTGCTGGTGGGACTGTAAAATGGTTCAACCACTGTGGAAAACAGTTCGACCATTTCTTTAAAGAACTACACATGCTACTACCAACCAACCAAGCAATTGTACTTCTGATCATTTATCCCAGAGAAATGAAAACTCGTGTTCACGCAAAAAAAAAAAATCTTGTACATGAATGTTTATAGCAGCTTTATTGATAATAGGCAAACTCTGGACACAGTCCACATACCTTTCAATGGGTGAGTGGTTAAACATTGTGGTTGACATGTATACCATGGAATACTACTCAATAAAAAACCAGAATAAACTATTGATACACAGAACAACCTGGATGAATTTCCCCAAAATTATGCTTAGTGCAAAAAGCCAGTTTCAAAAGGTTATGTGATAAATGATCCTATTTATAGAACATTCTTGAAATGACAAAGCTATAGAAATGGATAGGAGATTAGAGATTTCCTGTGGTTAAGAGCTGGGAGTGGGCAAGAGGAAGATGAATGTGCCTATGCAAGGGTAACGTGGGGCATCCTGGTGGTGATGGAAATGGTTCATACCTTGGCTATGGATCAATGGCAACATCCTTGTTAGTACTATAGTTTCGCAAGATGTTACATTGTGGGAAACTAGGTAAAGTATACATACTATCTTTCTATTATTTCTTAGACTTGCATGTGACAGTTATCTCAAAATAAAAAGTTTAATGAAAAAATAATACTTTCTTCCATAGTGGGAAAAGAATATATGAGACCAGGTTAACCAGAAATGTAGAGAGTCACCTTACATAGAGCCACATATTCCTTTGTATTTAGTGCACCTTCCTCAAATCTGGTTGTTATCTTTTAACACCATTTTGTCCTTGGCCACACAGGATATGTCATTATGATTACTTTTGATATTTTTGCCTTATAGAAACTCTTAAGATTAGTTTTAATATGTTCTCAATTTTCAGAAGAAAAAGGGGCTGAAGATTACATGCACAAAGTCTATATTAACTGGAAATGGAGCTATAATCAAGATTTATAGTTGTGTCAGCACAAAAGAGTGACAAACAGTAGGATATAAAATGCCAAAAACCTTTTGCTGGGAGCATTAAAATCTACTGTAAATCAATTTTTCAATCCAAGATACAACAGTTTTCAACTATTAAAATCTCTAGTCTATACCTCTGTGAAATAGTCTTTCGAATGAGAACTAGAGTTTCTATTGAATTCTCTCATTGAGTTCACAGGGTTATGAGAATTTTTGATAGCTAGTATCCTGGCCTGGGAAGCAAAAATTCTTGAGTTTTCTGCTCTAAGATCTGACATGAACTTGATAGGTAACTTTGAACAAGATATAGTACATCTTTAGCATTTGCTTTTCCTGTCAGGTTTATGAGAATTACAGATACAAAGTTCCCTTAGTGTCTCTTTTTACCTTTTTATCATCTCCTTGGCCAGGCTCATGAAGAACAAACTGGCAAACAGAAGCCAGAGTCGTGGCCTTGGCCAATGTAGAAACAACACAACATACATCTATTGGGAGGATCGAGCCACAGCCATCATTCAAATGGGAGATAAACCCCTCCTTTCTGTAAAATCTATTTTAATTCCCGCCCTCTCCTCTTCCTTCAGCTTCCCACATTTGACACCAGCTCCTGAAGTCTGCAAGGCCCCACAGACCCTGCTCACACAAAGTGGGGAACTGGGTGCCCTGTTTCCTCTGTATCTTTAGAAGGAAAGATGGGTCTGTAAAACATTTTACTGTACAATCCAATGTTTTTTGGGGGTTTTTTG
>VBSM01002608.1:54064762-54078160 GCA_008086735.1 Cheirogaleus medius | reverse complement strand
TTTTATTATAAATATTGTATGGACAATCCACTGTTAATTCTCTGATGAGAACATCTCTGAGATCATCAAACTGGAATTGCCTACACAGGGAAGAAATGCTTTGCCTTAGAAATACTGTACAAGAAGTCTCCAATAAATGCCTATTGGTCCTGTAGGAAAAAGTTCAGCTGCTCCCTGGAATCTACATACATGTATTTGGGACTTTCCATGTCCAGGTCATGCTTAACTAAAGGAGGTATCAGAATATGGCTCACCCTCAATTCCCCAGGGCTCCAGGAATCGTGGCATTTGCTTGGCTTTCCCTTTGCAGTTCAAATAAGCAGAACTTTCAAATGCTGGAAGCTCAAGGTCCTATAGATGCCTATAAAGAAGAATGGTTTTTAAAACCAGGAGACTTGAATTAAAATCACCATTCTACAGAGTCAAACTAGACTGGGTGAGAAATAAAGCTTTTGAGGAAATGTATCATATCCACTGTTTGCCAGGGATTATGTATCCCGGAAGATAACTATGCACCAACATCTCAGAGATGAGAGGTGTGACTCCACCTCATGTGCTCTACTCTAGAGATGGAGATGAAAGGCACATTGTCAAGGCTATAAAAGGGGCTAAACTTCTTTATTTCTTCCATCATTTGTTTTTGAAATAGGCATTATACACACACACACACAAATTATTCTTACCTTAGAGCAGTGCCTCTGAAGAGTAGTCTATGCGACATCTTCACCAGAATCACCTGGGGACTAATTAGACATTCCGAGTTCCTGGGTCATAGTCTAGATCAGGGGTCCTCAAACTTTTTAAACAGGGGGCCAGTTCACTGTCCCTCAGACCATTGGAGAGTGTGCACTGTGGGCCCGGGATGAGTCAGCTGCTAAGCAGGACAGGCAGCGGCAGCAAAAACACCCAGCAGGCCGGATAAATGTCCTAGGTGGGCGGCATGTGGCCCGCAGGCTGTAGTTTGAGGACGCCTGATCTAGATCCACTGAATAAGATCCACTGGCTAGAACCCAGAAATCTGAATTTCAGCAAAGCCACTACAGTGATAGTTATGTATACTAATGTTTGAGAAACACCGTCTTCTAGGTTTTACCTTCTTTATTGATTGTACTCAAGTCCCATCTGTCAATCTTGAAGGTAAATATAGCTTCAGCCTTTTAGGGAGACAGAACTCTTGATTGATATTCCCCTACTAATACAAATCTCAACAAGATTTAAAATAAATAGAACTATATCAAAAATGTATTAAATTATGATATTCACACTCAGAGGATTTTTCCATAATCCTCTGTATGATTATTTAGTGAAACTCTAGCCTGAAAATTTAGCTTTCCAATGAGGCATTGGTCTATAAACATTCTTTAAAGAATCTTGGCTTTTCCTTGACTTTTACTTTGTGTGCTCTACTAAATGACTTGTCTAGTTAAAGCTGAAAAGTGATGTACAAATTTATTTCCTTCAATCGTGTGATTCATCAAACAATCTGACCATGTGTAGGTATCACAAGCCTTCACAAATGGGATGTGGAGACTGGGTCAGGACACATTTCTTTTGAAGACAGGTTTGAGAAAAAAAATCAGTTGCTTCGTGAACATCATATTGTTGCTTATACACAGCTCAGAAATAAAACCTACAGATTAAATGTCTCTTTAAATAAATGAGATTTCAAACTATAGAAAAGGCAATGTGACTGTTACAGAATATTGTGTGCCTTAAACAGATTGAAACATTTTAAGTCATTCTGTATTTACACTATAAATTGCATTGCACAAATAATGAAAAGTTTTAAAAATTCAGTCTGAACCAATCAACTTCAAGTTCTGTTTGGGGAGAAAGAAAGGACTCTTGAAAAATTTTCACCAGTAGTAAAGGTTGGGGAGGGATAACATCCCTATTTATAATATAGATGAGAAAATCTTCTAAGATACAAATTATCAATGAAACCATAAGGACTTCTATCCAAAGGAAGTTCAAATTTCTTTGAAAATTTTATCTAAAGTGTTAGTAGGGGTGTGGTTGGCTCCTGTAAAATAAAAAATACATAAAGTTAAAAAACACACACAATAACAAGTATGGGTGGGAAAACAGAGGTAAGCAACAAAGAGAACCTTCAACACATGAAGGTTCCATCTCTGCTCTTGGAATATTATATAAAGGTACATAGGCATTTGTTGTATTTTTGATAAACAATACAGAGTTTAAATCTTCTCCTGAATGACTTCAGTCTCTTTGCCATAAGGAGTAAATAACTACAAGCTTTGAAAACAAGTTGAGTTTATAGCCCAGCTGGGTCGTCTTTATGGATTCGAGAAAAGTTTTCAACTTTGAAAAATTAGTATTAGATTGAAATGTAGCTTCTGTAAGCACTAAAGTGCCTTTTGATGAGTGACATTGCAAATGCAGTTAGCTATATTTATGTGAGGTGGCTTTTCTTTTCACATGTATTATTCTATAAAGAAGTTTTGTAGATTTCTGCTTTTGGGCTTAGTCACTTAGGAACAGAGCAATTGAAACTCACTTATTGAGCTTGAATAAGTGAGAATTCTTCCCAAAAACATTAAAAATTATTTCAATAATTATATTCAAACAAGAAAAGACATGAACTTAGATGCCACAAAATAAAATAATTACTTTACTAGCTACATCCGATCAAATAAAGCTATCAATGGTATATGCAGTCATCCCTGTGTATCCCAGGAGATTGGTTCCAGGACCCCTGCTGATACCAAAATCCACAGATGCTCAAGTCTCTGATACAAAAGCGCATAGTATTTGCATACAACATACCCACATCCTTCCATATACTTTGTACTTAAATCATTTCCAGATTACTTCTACTACCTAATACAATGTAAATGCTATGTAAGTAGTTGTTATACTATATTGCCTCTGAAATATCTATTTTTTATTGCTGTGTTATATATTGGCTTTTTGTTTTTGATCCACATGCGATTGGTTGAATCCAAGGATATGGAACCCACAGATGTGGAGGGCCAACTGTAATTTATTTTACTTCCTCACTTAAAATAGTGAACATAGAATTTCATTTTTATAAACAAATGGTGGCACCACAGGAAGACTCCATGTCATTCAGGGCCCTTGATAATAATAAAGGCTTCATGCATGGATATTTTAATGCTGGCTGGAGACTGAATGCAGTCTGATCCACTTCCTAGGGTAGTTTCAAAGTTATTGTCTAACGTTCAGTGAGAAAATGACTGCGGGAACACCAGCGTCCATGTGGATTGCACAGTCAGGTTTTACCTTTTGAGAATTTGTTATGTTTTTCAATGTGCCTTAACTTCCTCTTATTGGCTTTTGATTTCACTTCTCCCCATGGGACAGGAAAGCTTATTAGAAGAGCAATATTTATGCAGAAGAATTCAGGAGTGAAGCTTTCAAGAAATGAAATATGTATGCTGGCCAGTGAAAAGGAAACTGCTCATCTTCCCAAGACCCATGAATAATCCTTGTTTACCCCGTAATAGCCATGAATTTGTCAAGTGCATACACACATACATTCCCTCAAGTATTTGCAGGGATTATGATTGAGGGACCCAGTGCTACTATCTTGTTGGAAAAACTAAACAATATGATTTGTGTTTCAAAACACTGTTTTGATAGCCTAGAATTATCAAAATTAAGGATGGTGAAAAATCTGGTAATTAACAGCAATTTCTTTTATCACCACAGAAATGGCATGATACAAACAGCAGTGACCTATAATTTCCCTCACATGAGATTTGCATATATTATCACTCTATTTGTAATTACCCCACAGGCACCCAAAATATCACTTATCATTTGCTCATAAGATGTCAAGGATGTTAAAGTGGACTAGATCGCCTTATTTTCCAGAGCTATTGAACAAAAGGTCATTGCAAAAGAGAAAGCTAAACATGATGTGACAAGTACAGGGAAAAGGTAATTAGCGCCATTATCTCTTTCTTGCTAACTCTTTGGTACTAGAAAAGTATGTATATATGCAGAATTTTTTAAAAGCTAATTTATTTTGCTTTTGTGTTGTCTCCACTGTAATTAAAACTGGAATTAAATAGCAGAGGGTTAAAAAGATAAACAAAATAAACAGTAACTGAATTCTAATGGAGTTTTATTCCTCCCTGGATCTATGCCTGGAGTTTTCACTGTTGTGGAGGCGATTTGTGAATGAACACCTTGCTGCCAGGGATGCTTTCATTGGAGCCTTCAGAACTCAGATTTCTAACTTCTCCAAGGACACTGCACTTCCTGGTTTCTTATTAAGTAGCTGTTCTCTCTCTCTTCCTACAGAGTAACTAACAGTCCAGGACCAGCATGTGCTTGAGGCAAAACTTTAATGCCTAATCCTACACATCCTTATGCTATGCACATCTCTAGAGCATCCATCCTGCTGACATTAAAAGAATATCAGCACCATCCCCTTATATATTTATCAAACATCAGAGTTTGTAAAGCCCCTTCATATATGTTTTTATGACATTTGACAGATAGCACATACAAACCCTGCAAGGTAGCATGTGTGTTATATGTCCACTTTAGAGGTGAGGAAACCTGAAGCTCAACCTACATGATTTGCACAAGATACGAGCCAGGAAGGGGTGGACCTTGGGTGTAAGTATGTGAACAGTTACTTTCACCATTTTATGGATTTTATTAGTCTGCAATATTTGTTTTATCAGACTACTGAGTTTAAAGAAAAAGAAATTTGAATGGATAAGATTCTTTGTAGACTCAAGAAGTTCTTTTCATCATAATGAAGATAATATGACTTCCACACATAAAAACATAGACATCACCATTTACAGAAAGTTAATTAAAGACAAGATTTCAAAAATTAAAGTACATTTACCTTAGTTTTGTTTGCTCGTATACTTAATATAATTCAGGCAGTACATTTGTGTTTATTTATTTCTTTGGTTAGTTGGTCAATTGGTTCACTTTTTAAAAAGAAATATTTTACATGGCAAAACAAATCAAACAATATATAAAAGCTAAACAAAAAATAAGTTTCTTTTCTATCCTCATTCCCACCCTTATCAGCCCAACATCTATTATCAGTTACTGATCATATTCTTGCAAAATAAGACTATACACCCATCCTCTCTCCCCCACACACATTGTCTGCACACATGGAAGGTATAATTTTATTTTAAACAAAAGGTAGTACACTGCACACTGTTTTCTTTACCATGTTTTTTTTCTCATAGCAATATAGCCTAGATATTTTTATATATCATATATTTGCTTAATTCTTTTAAGTACTGCAAGATTTCCATTTTATGGGCATACCATGCTTTATTTAACCTGTGTTCAACATAGAAACATTTGTGGTATTTCTGTGATTGTGGAATTATAAACAACACATCAATAAATATCCTTATACAGATATCTTTGTGGAAGTACGAAGATATCTTGGAATTACTTTATTGAATTATATTTATTTTGTAAGTAAGTGTTCATAAAGCTGTTAATACAAAGAAATGTGATTTTGAAATATATCCTTTATTTATTGAGACTTCTTTGAAATTGATAGGAAATACAGTACAAAAGAAAATGCCCAGGGAGAAATGAGATTCAGGATATTGATAGTTTATCAGAGACTATACTACATTAATAAGTGAAACCTATCACTTTATAATTTTACTTTTTACTTTCTATTTATAGTTAATATCTGAAAAATGATGTTGAAGAAGTTTTTATTAGTTATTTCATATGCATACTTTCTAATTATTTGTATTAAATATTAAGAAACACAAAAAAGAAACAAAATTTACCACATAGACTTCACTGTTACATAAAAAATTAGTATATGTATATAGTTTGTAAAATCAAACACACACACACATACACAAAAATCAAACACTAAAGAAAATGCAAAGTAAAACTTTTATCTTCCATAGACATATCCTTCCATAGGATCATCTCCAAAAAATAATAAGCACTGTTTGATTCTTATAATTCCTTCTAAGCAAAATAGAAAAGAATATATATACAAATTATATATGTGTAATATATCTACACACATATATATCTTTGATAAAAATAAAAATGTTTTTATAATTTATACTCCTGACAATGAAGTCTGAACACGCACATTTCTCCAAATACTCACTAGCCAAATACTCATTAGCACTTGGTATAATCAAATTTTGCATTTTGGGGATAGAAAAAAAAATGACATTTTATTTGTATTTGTAATTATCATGAATGAGTTTGAAATTGCTCTTTTAAATATTTTCTAAATTCCCAATTTAAAACATCTCACAATTTTCTTTTGAGTTGTTCATATTTTTAGTTATGAATTTGTTTTTTTCTGAAGTTCTTTGTCATCTGAAATTAAGATTTGTCCCTTCTTTCTTTTAGAACTTCATTCCTTTTCAAACGTTTTTCCACTTGGAATTTATGTTGGTATAGGACGGAGGTAAGAATGTTGCCTGTTTCCCCCCTCCCCACCCCAGCGTGTAATGCTTTACAATCAGACCACTGAGTAATATCCCTCTTTTCTGATAAACCTGAAATGGCACCTGCACTGCAAACTATATTCCCACTTGTATTTGAGACTGTGTCTGAACTTTCCATCATAGACATTTCCAGTATCTCTTGGGTGCACAGAAGCCAGTGCTTCTCAGCCTCTTTGCAGGGAGGTAAGGCCATTTTTTATGTAAGTACTACATTCCCATGCTGAGACTGGGGAAATAACCATGTGTGATCCTCCAAGCTCTCTTACCCTACTGGGAAGACTGAAACAAAGCTCTGTGTTTCAGCTGATGCTGCTAGAAGTATGTGGAAGTCAACATTAGATTGTGTCCCTGAGTAACTACACAGAGCTGGGCCCCTACTACTTCATTAACCACCCATCATTGTGTTACACCTCTAAGATTTCAACGTTAATTTGTTATCACCTAGTTTGTCCCAATTAATATACTCTGTATTTTATTTCTTTGATCTGTTTATTTCTTAATATCACAGAAAACCAAGATAATTATCTTAACAATGTGATCTTGAAAACAATCTAAACAACATCTAAAATGTTAAGAGAACAAGGTTAACATGTTTCTTAGTGGTTGAATTATTCAGAAAATGGCCTCAACCCTCTACTTCATATCCAATGTGAATGGGCTGCATGCTGTTTCTATGGAAGAAAGAGAGCACCTAAGGTACTGAGAGTTTCCAAAAGCTTTTTAATCATGTATAGCAGCTTCCTTAACTGTTCAATGAGCACATTAATGTGATCTATCTAATATATTAATAGAATGGTTTCTCTCAGAGAGTGATCCCCAGACAAGCAGCAGCATCCTCACCTGAGAAGTTAGAAATGCAAATTATTGAATCCACCCCAGGCCTGCTGAATTGGAAGGCTCAGCAATCTGTGTTGGCAACCAGGTAAATCTGATGCAGTCTAAAGTTTGAGAACAAGTGATATAAAAGTGTGCTTAAATTTAGCTCTTCAGTCAACTTCCTTAATTTAAAAGCCTAAGCCCCTTCCATTTTTTCAGAGAATCCTGAAATATTTAAAGACTGTGCCCAGCAGAGCACAAATGGCACTAACAGATTTGAAATTGTTGACATAATTTATTTTAAAAAGAGGAATTTTTAAATTTTCACATACATCTCCAGGAAAAATGAATCTTTTCAACTTGTATAGAAACTAAAATAAATTTTTATAGTGATGGGATTCAGGACACACTACCCCAAAATGTGGCACCTTGGCATTTGAGAAAACAGCAGAAGCAGGAGGGTCACTCTCACAATCCCTGACCCTTTTCCCCTGAAGCAGGTCATAAGATCTTAACTGGAGAGTTGCCCTCCCTATACCCAGAGGAAAGGAGCATCCTCATCCCTGAAGACAACAGGGTCACAGAGAAGAATCTGAACAAACGGGCCTTGCTATGGCCCTCCTCCTCATTACTTATCATTAGATCTATACTTTTTTGATCCAATCCTACTTCTCCATGACTATCGACTTCATCAAACCTATCTTAAGAAATATTATACAAAGCTTTATCCATTTCTTCAGGTATTCATTTCCTTATGAAGGCTCCTATGTCACATAAAACTTATATTAAATAGATTTTATGCTTCTCTCTTATTAATTTGTCTTTTGTTATAGGGACCTCCTTCATGAGCCTAGGATGGGTAAGAAAAGGACAGATCTCCTCCCCTTCAATCAAGCAATATAGAAGGTAGCAAGTAATAATAAACTAGGTGTTTCTTGGTGAACTTCAGTGGCAGCAAGCAATATACACATTGAATAGCTAGGTCTAATAAAAAGTCAAAACAGCTTAGTAAATTATCTCAACAATTCATATCAGGCAGCAAAGAGGACAAAAAAAGCATAAAACATCCAACTGGGAACCAAGAGCATATGTCAAGGTAATAATTAAAAAAAAAAAAACATCTAAGGTAAAGACTGTGGAGAGGGTAGTTTGCTTAGCACTGGAAACAAACTCAAAGGAAAGGCACACAAAATTAGAAAACAGGGAAAGAAGAGGAAAAGGAAATCCACATATCAAACAAAAAATGTTAGCACAGGAATTTGTAGAAAAGACAAGGGCTTGATTTAATACTAAAGGAAACAGGCTTCAGGACTATGAATTCTTCAGGTAAGAGAGAGTTTATTTTTCATTGAAGCACATTTTAAAAAAGAGGTAAAATGGTGCCAAAAGCTAGAATCAATATAAAATGAAAGAATAAAATCAGTGTTTTTACTGTTAAAGCACCTCTAATCAGCCCATTTTTAAAAAATTCTGTTTAACTCATGTAATACAAATTATTTAATAACATCTGTGACTTCTTCCCTCCTTAGCTCCAGCCTCTCCTTCCCTGTGTCCCTCTTCCTTCTTTATTCACCTTGTTCTCCCTTTGCTTTCTAAATGAATTTCATTGTTATGACTACTTGCCTACAATTAGTTACCATTTCTTTATTATTGTACCTTGTTTGGACAAGAAGAATCATTGCTTTTATTTTATTTTATTTTCTCTAAGGGCTCCATCTTGAAACATTCAAAAATACAGTTTTAGGCAGACGATGCTCCCAGATTTGCCCTTGCATCATGACAGAGAGCATTTCAGCCCTCGCCAGTGGTGTGCCCATGGAAACTGGGAGTCATTGGATCCTAGGAAACTATGGCAACCAATAGAGAAAAACTGAAAACAGAACCATTGTTATCATTTTTAATGAGTCAAAGATGTGAGTATCCTCTACAATGAATTCAACTGCCATTTGGCAAGAAGATGCAATTCAAGTTGGCCCTAATAATTAATTAGAACAGATAAGTATTTGAAGGCATTCATATATGATTGATTTTATTCCTATTGTTCTATAACAATAGACACTTATTAAGTTGGTTCCTAAAATAACCAGGAAAATTAACAGATATAATCGGCTCTTCTGAGCAATTTCTCATACAATATTATTAAATACATTGCACCTTCCAATGTTCCAGCAGTTTATACATGTACACAGATAAGTGGCTGTTATCATAGCACAAAGATGTCCAGAGATAATTCTGATTTCTTCTGTGGTTCTGGGCATCAAAAGTTATTTGAATAATGAATTTAGATTCTTACTATTCAGTTTTGGCTTCTCTTCCACTTTGAGCACCCAATTTTATTGAGAATCTTCCTCAGACTCTACTAAATAGATTAGCCATCTAATCAAACCAAGTTAACGAGAGGCCATATAGGTCATCCATGTAGACATAGCATCTATTATTTTGACAAATGAGTTTACAGCATGAAAGCAGAACTCCCACTGCAGTGCAGTTTGTTGGAACTCATTTATTTTGCATATCACATGAAGTCTAATTCTAAAACTCCTCTCCCCAAGGAAATATGGGTCATACCTTTCATTTTACTTTGCAAAAACAGAACTAGGTAAAATAATGCCCACAAGAAGTCTCCATGTGTACGTGTGTGTAAGTATGCATGCATGTATGTATTTATCATTTTGAACTTAACTTTTTTTAATAATATGTCAAATGATATTAATATTTATTAAAATTCAGTGACTCCCATTAAACAAAGGGCAGTGAATAGAGTGGCATATCGGTGGTAGTGCTTTGCAATCTTAAAAGCATACCTCCACAAATGGTACACAGAGGGAAAAAAGCAAAAAGATCCTATATAAGAAATAGCTATTATTTGTAGAACTCATGCATTTGATAAAAATCTAGTTTAGTTAAAGCAGAAAACAAGAAAAGTCTAAGTATTTCAACTTAAACATATAAAACAAAGTAATTCACAAATATTTTGATATGGGACCAATGCCTTTCCTTTGATAGTGGGCCCACTAATTAGAGTTTTATATCATCTTTCTGGGAGTAATACATTATCTAATCTCAAGTTTCAGCTCTGTACATAATATTAAAAACTCAGTAGCCTTACAGAACAATTTAAGTATAAAATCTTTATAGATTTTTACATTTTTCAATATTTCACATTTTCTTGGTGACATCTATCTTGGCAGCATTATTTATTAGCAAATTACTTTTTCAAACATGTACTTCCTAGGAAATATTTTATTTTCACACATATTTATCAGTTTATATAATATTAAATTCAATACTTTAAAAAATGAACAACTGGGATAAACATGGTTGGTAAGAAACAAGTGATTATTGGCAAGTATAATAAGCAAGTAGAAGTAGAATTACACAAACATACTAGTAGTAGCCTATTATCCTTGATATCCTATTATCAGAGTAGTATGAGAAATAGTGTGTTTTAGAAAAGAAATTGAGAGGCAAGTTGGTTACGTTCAGACTGGTTTTTACATTACTACTATATACACTTAATTTGGGGGTAGAGGGAGCAGGCTGTAGAGGTTGTACCACAGTGGTAGACAGGCTCCCCATGTGAATGCAGGGATTGAATCAGATATCGTGCTCATCAGCATGCCCTCTGGTTATATGTTTAATAACTTTAGAAGACTATCATAAACAGGACTGGAGTTATCCACACATGATGTGTGTTGATAAATATCAAAATCTATATTTTTTCAAGTATAGATAAAAAGGGGAAAAGTACAACACTGGGCCCATTTAAAAATAGTAGAGACCAAGAGAGAAGAAATAACATTCTGAAGATTTGGAGGGAAAAAGAGCCCTTGAAAAATGGCCTAAAGCATGGAGAAGAAAATTTCAAGAAATTAGCATGCTCACAAAAATGCAAAAAAAATCACAATAATAAAACTGTGGGAAAACTATAAGAGATATAGAAAATGAAAAAACAATGCTTTACTAAGGAATTAATAGCCTAAAAGAAAAATATTAAAACTCATTTCAGTCAGCAAAGAGAAAGATCATGTGAAAAATCAGAGACAGAAAGTCAAGTAGACTTCCCAAAATTCAGAAGAAAAAAATAAGAAAATCTAGAGATATGAAAGAGAAATAAAATTAAACATATGGATAATTTGGGTTCCTAAAGAAGAGAATGACACAAGTGGGACAAAAACAATATTGACAGATATAATAGAAAAAAATTTCCTCAGCTGACAAAAAATATCTGTGTAGGTAAAGAGAAAAACTCATTACATCCTTGGGGGGAAAAATCGTGTTAATATTGTTTTTTGCCTTTTTCTGTCTTATCCTATTCCATTTACAAGTCTGGCTTTGTTCATACCCAAACCTCTTCTGTGAAACCTTTATTTTTTAAAATGATTTTCCATCCCTTACTCCAGGAAGATTTAGTTACTCTTTCAGCTATCAGAATTTAAAATCTTTTTATTGGCTTAAGAGAAGAAGAAAATTTAATTTAATAATTAATCATTTGTTACTATCAGTATATATGATACTTGATACCATTCAAAGAATGAAGATTTTTTCCATTCATCTTGAGACATTACAAAATAAGTCCTCAACAAATGCAGAGTAGTAAAAATAGAATAGGTCATTTTCCTTAATAAAAATAGATGAATTCAGTCGAGAGCAGTGGCTCATCCCTATAATCCTAGCACTTTACCAGGCCAAGGCAGAAGGAGTGCTTGAGCCCAGGAGTTCGAGACCAGCCTGGGCAATAGCAAGACCCCATCTCTACAAAAAATAAAAAATATTTAGCCAGGAGTTGTGGTGGACAGCTGTAGTCCCACCTGCTAAGGAGACTGAGGAAGGAGGATCACTTAGGCTCAGGAGTTTGAGATTGCAATGAGCTACAATGATGCCTCTGCACTCTAGCCCCAGCAACAGAGTAAGATCCTGTCTCTAAATAAATAAATAAATAAATTGAAAGTTAGTACAAAACAAAAATTTCTCAAAACCATTATTCTAAATAATTATTGAGATGAGAAGAGAAGAATGCTTTAATTACAGAAAATTTAGAACTTTAATGTTAACCCGCAGAGATAACTTTATAGGGATGAGTAAACCTACACTCAGGAAAAATAAATAAATAAACCACCTACAATTAGCATGAAACTCAAGGCTTTTAAATAAGAGCTGTAAAATTAACCTAAAGAAAAGAGAAAAAGGAGAATAAATATGTTCAAAAGCAGAATCCGGTTATCATCTTTGCTATTTTTTGAGTCCTAACCACATGACTGACTATGTGCAAAGCTTTTTGTATTTACAGTTCCATCAAAACCTCAGGATAATTAATACTGTGAGATCAATACTATTACCTTCAACTCACAGTTGAGTAAGCTGAGGCTCAGGAAAGCCACAAAAGTAGAATTGATAGATAAATGTCAGAGCTGGATGTGTGAAAATTGCATATTGAAAAAGACAAATTCTGGAAAGATTTACCAGGTAGAATAAGAAAGAAATGAGAAATGAAATATAACCAGAGAACTACCAATTTTAAGATCATCTAGAAAATATTTTATAAAATATAAATATACTTCAATATATATAAAAATCTTAATAATGTATAATATTCTAGGAAGTATAAATTATCATATATAAGCCAAGAAGAATTAGAATATCTAAATATAACAATAACCTTTCAAGATGTCAAAAATGTTGATGAAGAACTATTCTTCAAAAAAAATTTCACCTGGTATTTAATATTTTTGACAGATAATTTCTACAGCAGCTAATTGGTTCCAGAACATAAAAAATAGAGTACAACTTCTTAATTCATTTAAAAATTCAGAGTAACTCTGACATTAAACCCATCAGATTAGCAACCAAAAATGCAACAAAATTAAACACTTATGATTGGAAAACAAAACTAAAAATAAGTATTAAATCCAGCAGTATATTTTTTAATTGGTAAGAACCAAACATAGATTCTAGAAATGTAGTAATTTTTCAGTATTAGGAAATCTAGTAAAACATCATAAAAATAGTAGCTCAAAAAAGAAAAAATATCATTATCTAATTGACATGGAACAAACATTAAAAATCTATCCTTGGCTGGGCGCGGTGGCTCACGCCTGTAATCCTAGCACTCTGGGAGGCC
>VBSM01002608.1:54054346-54064662 GCA_008086735.1 Cheirogaleus medius | reverse complement strand
AAAAAAAAAAAAAAAAAAATCTATCCTTGACTACTGATAGTCACAATGAATTAATAATAAGAATAATGGCACTAATATTTTTAAACTTTATTTTAAATTAATAGCTAGCTAGTGAAAAACCAAGAGTGTTCATAATAAAAAAGAAACAAATATTTGTACCCCTATAATATGCTGAAATTAAAAAAAAATAAAATAAAAAATAAATAAATAAAAGAAACAAAGCAAGATTGCCTATTGTTACCTCTAGTATCTAATATAATGCTAAAAGTACTAGCCAATGAAATTAGAGACAGAGGTAAAGAGAATCATAATATTTGTAACAATCATGTAAAATTAGTGTTATTTTCAGGTATATGATATATCTGACCTTTTTAATTATTAGGTTTTTTATATGTAAAATAGACCTAAATCTGTACCTAACTTATAAAAGTGTTGCCAGGATTAAGTGATATAGGTATCAAAATTCTTTACCGTCATATTTGGCATACAAGCAGAATTAGATATGTTAGCTCTTACTAATATTAAAAATTTCTTGTATACTGACAATAGTTGGAAAATAAGGGTCATAGATCTTGTTTATAAGCAAAAAATATATATAGAAATATTCTTAAAATTCTGTTGACATGCATAAGAGAAAGTTTACTAAACATACCACATTCCTGAATGGGAAGATATTGTTTTAAATAGCTTATTTCCTCACCAAACTGCTCTAAGAGTTAATATAATCTCAATCAAAATGCCAATGGGATCTCTGGAAGAACTTGAAAAATGATTCTGATGATTACTTAGAAGAAAAAAAATGCAATAATACACCAGATTTTTTTTCTTAAAGATGAGTAATGAGGGGGAAATTATCCCATTGGTTAGAACAAATTATTAAACTACAGTCATTAAAACTCAGTGGCATTATGAAAAAACAACAGTGGATTGAATCAATGGATTGGAATGAAAAATTTATAAATAGACCATATTTATATGGTCAGGTACCCTATGATAAAGGTACCATTTCAAATAAAAAAGAAAAGGATGGATTATTTAATAAATTTGTTAGAAGCCATCTAATTATCTGGGGGAAGAAAGTAAAATTATCTACTTTAAATCTTATTCTTGAGTAAATTCCAGATAGATTAAAGATCTAAATATGAAAAGAAAAACTATGAAGTATTTTAAAACACACAGATGAATATTTATATCATATTTTGTGAGACAGTTTTTTCTTTCCTAAAAATGTGATTATATGCAGAAACCATAAAGAAAAAAAGGATTTATTTGACTATGCCCAAACTACTTATAATATATGTAATTATATTACTTTAGTTATTATAATTATATTATATTTACATATATAATTACATATTATATATATAATTCTATTTCCACTTAGAATGTAGATATCATTCCCATAGTAAATATCATTCCCAATCTAACAAGAAGTAAAAGACAATAGAGATTGTGCCCATCCTTCGAAGTGAGGTATCACAAGGATGGAAAAACATGCACCGCATGTACTCGCCATCAAACTGGTACAAACTGATCAACACTAAGGTGCTCACATGGTAGTAATACTCACTGGGTGCTGGTCAGGTAGGGTGTGTGGGGGGTGGGGTGTAAAGGGGCTTGGGTGGTAAACCCACAGCTAATGGAAACAGGGCACACTGATTAGGGGAAGGACACACTTGTAGCCCTGGCTTGAGCAAGGCAAATGCATTTCATGTAATCAAAATGTTTGTACCCCCATAATAACCTGAATTTTTAAAAATTTAAAAAATTTAAAAATTAAAAATAAAAAAAGAAGGAAAAGACAGGTAATCTACAAAATCATAACTTCTTTCGAGCTGAGCATACCAGGCAACCAAGTGAACTAAATTCCAGAGAGAGGTAAGCCCGTCCAAGCAGAGACAAGACTTAGCAGCTGTTTCACCGTTTTCAGACATGGGAAAAAGAAGTACTCCCTATACAAACAAGTAAAAAGAAATCAGCTAAAATTTTAAGAAATTCTTAAGGGTCAAATGTCAATAGAGAATAGCTGGGATCTTCAGACTCATGGGAAGCGTTCACTCCCAGGCTAGCCCCTTTCCCACAAGAAAGCCTGGAGGCAGGGCAGGGGAGACAGAAAGACTCTCCCGCCCGACAAATACACACCGCCAGGTGAGGGGAGAGGCCCAACACAGCCCATTTTCCCAGACCCTTCTTGTTTATGAGGCAGATGCAGTAGCTGCCAGCAGAGGGCAGCAAACTCTCTTGCCCCAGGGCCCAGGCATCCATCCATTGCTTTCCAGGAGGGGTGAAATAAGACCTGTCTACCACTGGGGAAGGGGTAGGAAGCCTTTTCCCCCACAGGATATAAGCAAATATTTACTGCTGTTCTGCAAGGGGTAAAAGCTGAAATCTTCTGCCCCGGAGGGAGGCACAGAAAGCTCTCAACTACTTCCCTACCATTCACGCATGTACCCACTCCTGGCCCTTCTGTTCTCAAACAGAGCAAGCTTATACTTTACCTTGGCACAATTTTTCAAATTGAAGTAATGTTCACAAAACATTCAATTAACCATTTTACAGTATACTATTTAGTGGCATTTAGTACATTAACAATGAACTCAATAATCCAGACTCAATAGTCCAAAATGTTCCAAAACATTTTCATCACACCTGAAGGAAACTCCATAGCGTCAGTCACTCCCCCCAGTCCCTGGCAACTATTAATCTAATTTTTATCTCTATGGATTTATCTATTCTGGATAGTTCACATAAATGGAATCATACAATATGTAAACTTTTATGACTGGCTTCCTTCACTAGCGTAATGTTTTCAAATTCATCCATGTGGTAGATTGTATCAGTCCTTCATTTCTTTGTAAGGCTGAATAATATTCCATAGTATGGATATACCCCTTTTTTTATCCAATCATCCACTGATGGACATTAAGGTTGTTTCCATCTATTGGCTATTGTGAATAATGGTGCTATAAATATTACCCTTTGTACTTTTGCACTATCTGTTCCCTCTGCCTTTAACACTCTTCTGCAGAATCACTGTATGCCTGGCTTTCTTTTGTCATTGAGGTCTCAGTGACAATGTCAACCTCTTGGAATCGCAACCACCTTTCCACTGTAGTTCCCCAATCAATGCCCCAGTTCTTCGCATAGCACATCTCACCATCTAAGACTTTTCTGTTTGTTTGCATATTGGTTCCATCCACTAGAATTATGTCCTCTTGAGAGAAAGGAACTTTTCTGTCTTGTTTTACTCTGTGCCCCTCACGCCTTGGACAGTTCCTGCTACATAGCAGGTGCTCAATAAATATCGTTAAATGAATGAATGACTGAATTAGATAAGCAAAATAAAACAGTATACAATTTTTTTTTTGCCTGTCAGCTTGACAAAGATTTAAAAGAACCCCATTAATCAAAAGAACTACAATTGGGTCTGAAGAAAAGAGGAGTGCCATCGGCTGCCAGAGGGAAGATTAAATGATGCAAACATTTTGAGGGCAATTTGGCAATAAATATTTAAAAGTTGAAAACTACATATTCTTTGTGCTAGCCATCTACTTTTGCATATTTATACTAAAGAATAAGATCTCAAAGATGTAGACCAAATGATATTTTTGTAGCATTTTTAAAATAGCAAAAAAGATAAAGCCCTACAATATCCATTGATAGGAGACTGGTTATACTATAGGGAATCAATACCAGGAACTCCATATGGTCATTAAAAGGGATAACATGAATACACATTTGTTGGTATGAAAAGATGTTCATGGATTTTTGCCAATTGAAAGAGCGAGGTACCAAAAAGCATTTTGGTAAAAAATGATATATATAGGGATGAGAAAGGGAAAACAAGACAGATGAGAATAGTAATTATCAATGGGTGATGTGATTATAGGTAAATGTTTTCTCGTGTTGCTCATAGTTTTTATTTTGAAGTCTTCCAAAAGGTACCTTTTCATTACAATTATAAAAACAAATGTAAATAAATAGAAATAACTTCAGATACATAATATAGTCCTTCTTGAAAACCTGTAGCAGAAATAATGCACTCATCCGGGACATGTATATCACCAAATTTATATGGAATTTTCTGAATTTCAGAATACTTTCTGTACTGATTTTCTCACCCATATTAGCAGCCTAAGTGTGATCAATATTTATTTTTCCTCTTAAAATTTCCAACATTAATAACAATACATTGTAGCAGATTTTTCCAGATTATCCACAATTCCCTTACTGTCAATGATCTTTGAATGTTATAAAGTATGCTAAGGATTTCACACTTCAGGCACTCTTTTGAACTCAGTGCACTAAATCATAGACATACAGTAAATTTTCAAGTCATTCTGTCTATTGTCTCCAGGCCAATCTGAATTTAAAACTTTCTTAGGGGAACAAAAGTTTTGCCTTCTGCTAAATGCTACACAGGTGGAAAGTATATGAATATGCTTGGAAAACAAAACTTAGAAGCTGGAAATAGTTAGGCAGCTTGCAAAGACACTTACCTAGGATCAGGAGGCAGCTACAAGGGAAGCTGAGCAATGCATGGCATGACATGGCATCCAGCTCAGGTTGGTTTAGGCAGGTTTCTATGCTTACAAGGTCCAAACAAGATTATAAGGTTAAATGTGTGGTAGGGAGGGGTGCAACAGCTGTGTGATTCCAGGCAGCTGGTTAATGTAGGTGAGGGACAGGGTGATTCTGGGCCACAAGGTGATTAATTGGGGTACAAAAGAAAGAAACCAAGATAGAAGCCCAGGTGCAAAATAAAGATCAATGCTCTGGGACAGGAAAAGTCTGTAGGTTGAAGGCACCAGCATGGTTGGGACTCATCTCTGGCACACCACCTGCCTAATCTAGGACAAACAGTTTAATTGGCAGCTCTGACTCAGGTGGGCCTGCAGCTGCTGCCCTAGTCAAAATTAGCTAGGGAAGAAGTAGGTTAATCTTTGGTCAGAGGAGGTAGGGAGCCATACATGATTTCTCCTGGAAGAGGCAAAGGAAGGCAGAGGTTGATATTATAAATGATATAAAAGTGGATAAAAACAGATCCTTAACAACAAGGTGTTTACCACATCATTGGGAAGGAAAAACATAATACTAGAGATAAGGAATCTTACATGTAGTGAAAATCGGGCAGGAGCATTTTGGGATGGAGAGGAAGATTAGCCGGGACAAATCTTGAAAGCCCAAATGTGCATACTTCACTGCATAGGCATTGGGGGAGCCTTTGTAGATTTTGAGCAAAAGAATGACATCATAAACATAATGTTTTAAAGCAGTGGGTCTAGATGGAGAGACTGGCATGTTTTTGTAAACATATATTTTTCAAGCACAATTTCTCTCCTGCTTTTGGAGGTTTTTCTATCTTTCCCTTGGTGTCCTCTAAGACTGCTGTTCCCAACCTCCACCTGTGGACCAGTACTGCCTGAGCTCTGCCTCCCCACCACCCCCAGTCCATGGAAAAGTTGTCTTCCATGAAACTTAGGAACCGGCTGCACAGCAGGAGGTGAGTGGCAATCAAGAGAGAAAAGCTTAATCTGTATTTACGGCAGCTCCCCATCACTCACATCACCACCATCACTCCACACCCCCCGACCAGTGGAAAAATTGTCTTCCGTGAAACCGGCCTCTGCTGCCACAATGGTTGGAAACACATCCTCTAAGAGATTCCTGACTCTGCTCTGTCATATGCACCAACATTCTAGCATCCCAGGGCCTTGATGTTCCAGAAAGGAACACAGTAAGAGTGGTAGCAGGTACGACCATAGCAGTAACAGTAAATATCATTTTGTAGCCAAGTGGAGCTCATAGTTGAAAACAAACTTCAAATTCATTTAGGGATTTTTTTAGAGTACATAGACTGTCACTTTTCACATCTCATTTTCAAAGTTCAGGAATCCTACCTGCTAAAGCACACTGAAAAGGTATTTAAAATATTTTATCCCTTGCTCTAAGAAAAAGGGCCAGAGAATCACAGAAAAGAATCTCTGTAGTGAAGTCAACATGAGTATGAATTAACTACAGCTAATAAGGATAATTCTTTTTAAAAAATAAAGCACTAGACCTCACAAAATGAAATGTCACTGGCCATACTCTTTCCAACATCCTTCCCGATACTTGAGCCTCCTGAGAATTAATTGATCTTGGAGAAACATAAATTCATCTCTGCATTGTATGTTCCATCTGGTGATGATGGGCTATTGGAATAACCATCTCCCATCCCCAATTTCTTTCTCTCCTTTTGGGATTATGTCCATCTTTCTTTTTATTTACATTATCTTCCATATCCCTGGACTGGTTCTATCCTATGCCTAGGACACTTGAGGGCCTGCATGTTCTAAGAAGCAGTAACAATATTGTCAGGATGACAATGGAAACAGTCATCAGCAATGACAACATTCTATACACGTTCTATCACTACATCACTAATTGCAACATGACCACAAAGCTATGGGGCTTAAAGGAGAAAAGAGATGATGAGGTCATGCAGGGCATTAGTCAGTCTCTCTAATTGCTAGCATACAGTTCCAAGGTTTCCAATTGAAACCCTTACTTCCAGGATTTTATAACTTGGCACTTGTGATCCACAACTGACTTAAACTTGACAT
The DNA here is from genome assembly GCA_008086735.1 of Cheirogaleus medius. Taxonomy (NCBI): domain Eukaryota; kingdom Metazoa; phylum Chordata; class Mammalia; order Primates; family Cheirogaleidae; genus Cheirogaleus; species Cheirogaleus medius. The sequence goes on along the minus strand of VBSM01002608.1, from coordinate 54,058,057 downwards.
GAAAGGCCCCAGGCATAGGAACATAATCAACACATTGAGTTATATATATATATAAAAAAAATAGCAACAAATATAAACTCCAATCATTCACAAATGGCTCTATTTAAAAATGACATTTTACAAGCAGCCATTCCGCAGGTGACCATTTAGCGACAGTGCCATGGCCATTCATCCCTACCCATCACCCACAGGGAATTCTGGAAGGCAGGAGCCACACACATTGTCAAATAACCTCTTGGGCTCTTGAGGAAAATATGGTATTTTAGGCCAGGTCTCTATGTCTATTGTTTCAAGCACATGGAAATGGTTGCCTATTAAGAACTTGAGAAAGACTTCAGTTTTTAAAATGGGAATTTGTACCAAAAATGTGATTTAAATGCATTTTGCTGCAGTTTCAGCCCTTTCCTTCCCTCATTGGCACGGGTCTCCCGGTGATGCCTGCAGGCCACAATTAACCAGCCAGCCGCCCTTGGCTAGCCTCTGCTCAGGGTGTTAAGGCCCCTCAGATGATTCTCAACATGTCATTATTATTGCTAAGCAACAACTGCCTATGACCCACCGAGTAAAGCGAACGGTGTTTCAGAAATTCTACAGAAAATGATCATTGTGCAAAGACCCAGCAGACTACCTGGAGAAATAAAATAATAATAATAAGGCAATGCTGATGAAAATAATAATGATGACAGTGGTGTTTATTTTAGGATACACCCATGAATAAGAAAGTCAGCAATTCCCCATTACCACGTGTCAGTCAAACTGCCATGGGCAGGTTTTCACCGCTGATACGTATTTACTAATCATTGACACGTCTTCAGAATTGTGAACAGTCAGGATATGAGTCCCCTCTAAATGGGCTTATGTTCTAGTTATAAAGAAGTTAATGCACATAAAACAATCTGTGGAAACATCAAGACAATAATTAAATGTTAATTTTTAAGAGTCGAGTGAAGAAGAATGCAACTGGAATAGCGGGGTTCTCATGGGGGAAGAAAGAGAAGACACAGTCCAAATGTTAAAAAGGTAAGAGACTGGAAAAGTGTGAGGTATGGGCGAATCTTAAGTCTACATACTTAAGTGAAGTGCTGGGAAGTCACCATTAACATTTAAAGAGCTGTTTTATTCTGACACCTGAAAGCATTTATAATAAATAGGAAGACTCTCAGGGCCTGGCCCGGACCTGCTGAAGCAGAATCTGCATTTCCCGAGGTGACTCTTACCTGCATTAAAGTCTGGGAAGCACCGCTGTGGACCATGAAGAAAAGACGGGGAGGCCAGAGGGGAGACCAGAAGAGCTGAGGACACCACCCAGTTCAGTCACTTATTTGCAGGGAGAACCTGGCAAATCATCTAACTTGATAGGGCCTCAGTTTCCTCATCTATAGAGGAAAGTAGACTGGAAATGTTCATCAGAATTCTGCAGGAGAAGAATGCTTTTTGTCGATTAAAATCTGATGTGAACACTAAATATGTAAAACCAATACAAATGCCCATCTATCCCATACATAATGCATCTGAGGACTGTGTGTGATGCCAGAAAGTACTGTTTTTGTTAATTTTGAAAGGACATTTTAGAATTCTTTTGTTACCCAGCAAGAAGCACATAGTAAGGAAATGGGGGAAATGCCAGGTGATGTTCCTCTTCTGTCCATGTTAACTTCCGTCCCTGCAGCCACAATGTTTCCCACCTGAGAGTGAACATCAACCTCATTATTGACTTCAAGTCAACAAATATTTATTAAGAGTTTTCATTTTATTTAGGGCATAACCATTCCCTAGGAGGGAGTTAACATAAATATTAAATATAAATGAATATAAATATACATGTACACACACGTTTCCAAATGTGGCTAGCCTCCACAAAATGGCAAGCACAGGGACACTGGGAAACCAGCATTTATTGAGCACTTACTAAATGCCAGGTTCAGTGCTAGATACTTGTTGTGAATGATCTAAGTTTAATAGCAACCTTACAGGGAGGTGCTAATATTATCATTTTAAAAGTAGGACACCAAAGCATAGGGGTTAAGCACTTTGCCCAAAGTCACACTGATAGGCAGTGATGGGGACAGCTTTGGAACCCAAGTCTTTCTCCATAGGCCTTTTGCTTACCCCCAACCCATGCTGATGTTGATAACCCTGTCAAAGGACCGTGAACTTCCCAACCAACAGGGCATCATAATTGCCTCTAGGAAATCTTTTTAAATCAATGGTTCTCAGTCTTAATTGTAAAATAGAACCACCTGAGGAGGCTTTTAAAATCCAGATGGCCAGGCTGAACCCCAGACTGATTAAATGGGAATCTCTTGAGTTTGAACCCAGCCTGGACTTGGACCCCAAAGTCCCACTTGAAGGGATATACAGGCTGAGGGTATAAAAGATTAGTTAAATTCCTAGGAAAGCTTATATAGGAAAGCTTTATTGTGGTCAGAAACTATAGATGCAGTCCACATAGACAACTCCATATGTCCTGGGGACTAGTCATGCTAGGAAGTCCTTACTTTTAAACCTAGGTGTTCAGAACAAAGCATTACATTTTTGAAATTTTTTTAAGACTTCTTAATTCAAGTACAAATTTATTGTACTTTTAACTAAACTCTTAACTAACAAAAGAACACATGAGGAGGTCTGGGAGCCGTTGGCTGAGCCTCACTTGAAAAGCAATTTCAAAATGAACGGAGTCCACTCCGGCTGTTGCCACATCTGCTGTGTCCTGTTTATTCCCTCGGCAGCTGCCACCAATACACGTTTTCAGGGTGTGAGGTCAAGAGGGTGCCTGCTGGATTCCAAAATGCCAAGAAGGGAAATGAGAGGATGACAGAGAGCAGGGAAGATTGCACACCGTAAAACCTGAGCACCTTCAAAGCATGATCTGTTTTTACCCATGAATGCCAAGTGACACTTTAATTGGGACTAAGAAAATCTCAAAATGGGATTGTGAGAAATCCTACAGATATGATTTTTAAAATTAGTATCCTGCAAAACAGGCAAAAAGTGATTTCCAAAAATTAGTATGCTGCAAAATTACCCCATTGCTTTCTGTTGGGAGCGCTGGTTCCACAACCGCCACTGTGAGGCACGGGGTCGCCAGTGCAGCAAGCGGGTCCCAAGTGGGTCCTCCTGGCCTGCTTTGATCGCCACTCATTAAACAGCCCTCTCTTTATCTTCTTCCAGCCCCTGCTAGGTTTATTTACATAACGCCAAACAGTGGCTTCAGTGAGAATTTCCAATTCCCATCAGGAGCCGCCAAAGGGAAAACTCAAAATTCATGTAAGGTGGACCATGAATGCGACATTGCCGAATTCAGAGAGATGGGAATCTTCCAAGCTTCAAGCAAACAGGCACTCCTACCTGCCTCTGATGAACAATTTGTCATCAAATTGAGTGACAAATTATACTTCTGAGTATCCAGTGGATCGAACACTTGCCAACTATGTAGCCCTTGCAAGTTACAATCTCTGAATCTGTTGTTTTATTTTTTAAATAGGGTTATAATAATTCCTACCTCATAGGGTTGCTTTGAAGAATAAATAAATAAGGTAATGCTTAGACCAAGGCCTGGCATATATCATATTCTCAGTAAACGGTTGTTGCTAGTATTAGGTTATTAAGTATGAAATGTCTAATTTCCTTAAGTAGTAAGTTTGACAGCTGATATCTAGGTCATTTTACTTTGACACTTCTTGTTTTATTTTAATTGTGAAGGTACATCCT
>VBSM01002608.1:54023355-54054246 GCA_008086735.1 Cheirogaleus medius | reverse complement strand
ATTGGACCATTTGAAACAAATGAGCAAGGTAAAGAAGCTGGATAGATGGGTACCCACGTGAATTAAAAAGAGCTTCAGAAGAGAAACCATCTTGAAGCTTGCCTTTCTTTGCTGCCACGACCTAAAGGCAGGCTATTTCTACACCATATTGTTATGTGTGGTGAGAAATGGATTCTTTTTGACCATCGCAAGTGTTCAGCACGATGGTTGGATAAAGATGAAGTGCCAAAAACAGTCCAAAACTAAATTCATCCCAAAAAGCTAATGTCTGTTTGGTGGTCCAGCGCTGGTATTATTCACTACAGCTTCATGAAACCTGGTCAATCGATTACAGCAGATGTCTACTGCAACCAATTGGATGAAATGATAAGGATGCTTGCGATTAAGCAGCGGAGATTGGTTAATGGAGACAGGCTAATCTTCTTACAAGACAATGCTTGACCACATGTCACACAAACAATGCTGCTCAAACTACAGAGGCTGGACTAGGAAACTCTCTGTCATCCACTGTATTCACCAGACCTCGCACCAGCTGACTACCACTTCTTCCAGGGTTTGGACCACTTCTTGCAAGGAAAAATATTTAATTCTCAACAAGCTGTGGAAAACGCCTTTCACAGTTTCATCGCCACTCGCTCTCCAAGCTTCTTCACTGCTGGCATAAACAAGCTACCATTAAGATGGCAAAACTGTGTTGATAGTTTAGGCGCATACTTTGATTAATTGTATTGCATCTTATTTGAGATATAATAAGCTAAACTTTTGATTCGGAATCGGACATTTCATATTTAATGACCTAACTATTATTACGTGTCTCAATATGCTCCAAAAAATTTCTCTCTTGGGTCTAATCTATTTAAAGATGAGAAGTTAGGGTACTGGTTTGTTTGTTCCTAATTGTCTTTGGAAACTAATGAGGCTGTGATTTTAAGTAAAAAACGCTAAATTGAATATAACTTTGTTGGGGAAAAATTGAAACAAAATAAAAGAAAGAAACAACTTGGAAAGCCAGTCATGCAGATGCCCCCCTTGTGATGTATGGGGGGCCTCTGGGGACAGCCTCTGCTGAGCATTACTACACTAGCAAAAGCAATCCTGAGCCTCACTCACTCTTGCCACAGATGTGTGCCCTCCCTTCACCTACATTCCTTTCACTGCAAGCTGCTTTCTCTCTGGCCAAATTGGCCAAACTGGCCAAATTGGGTGGGTATGGTTAAACAAGAGCAACAAAGAAAGGTAAAAATCCATGCCACAGACGTGCTTTCAACCAGTGGCATTTATGCATTTGAGCCTTCAGAACGTAATCAAATATTTTTGTTTTTTTCAAAAGTGACTGATGAAAAAATGGACACATGTGCTGACTCAGATATTGGTTACTGTCCCCCAAAGACGAAACAAAGTCCTGATTCTAGTTTACTCATCCAAGTAACCATAGCAATAAAAATTAATTTAGTCCTATATTAAAGCTTGAGATACTAATGGTATAAAATAGGCAAATAATTGACTGAAAGATGAATGTTTTGACCAATTAATATTTGTTATTTTTCAAAAGCATCCATAGCTAATATAAAAAGGATATAGCAAAAGTAGGTCACCAACTTGTCATTAAAAAGTCATCTTTTATAAAACACATTCAGGGAAACCCATAGCATTATAATGAGCATCCTGGTTAGTGGTGGTGCCTGAATTCAAAACCCAGCTCTGTGACCTACTGCTATGCGACCTTGGCAAGATAAAGAATCTCTCCCTTCTCTCTGAAGTGGGGATAATAATACTAGTACTACCACATAGGATTGTTTTAAGATTAAGTTACTATCTTTAAATGAGTTAATATGTTTAAAGCACTTAGACTGGTACTTAGCATATAGTTAATGCAAGTTAAGTATTTTCTTTCATTGTTATTATTTAATAAAATACATGAAGAAGGTGAATTTTGCTGTGGTATTGGGTTGGGGTGATGTTAGTTTTCCTTCCCAAGATATAAATAACCACAGTCCCCTTTTGGGTGGGAATTCATAATCATATTTTCTTCTCTTAACTCCTAAAGCATTCAGAAGGTCTATTTTTCCATGTACCATTTGCTGTTCTGGATATTTTTTTTACTTTCTCTACGTTTATATATCAAACACACTCCAAGATTTTGAGGGAAAGGAAGCATGACATTTTGCTTTTATGATCCCTTTAGTACCTAGCACCTACTAAGTGTTCAATAAATCTTTCAATGAATGAATGAATGAATGAATGAGGCTGATCAAAGCCAATTAACATATTTGTAGACAGCTTGAACTCATGGGTTCATTATTATCCAATTAGTTGATGACTTACAACTGTTAGCTTCTTAAGAACAATTAAGACCACTTAGAGGACTCAGCCATAAGTCCTCAACATAGTACGTAGAAACCTCCTTGATCAATGATTTCTAGATTTCTTTATCATCATTTTAGTCTCAGCAAAACTAAAATACTTATATTTTTCTAAACAGGCCAGGCTCTTTTTGCTCTTACCATTTCCTTTGATTTTCTTCTATGGATAACTCAAACATCCTCTAACTCAAAATAAGTGACCTTCTTTTTATATATAAGAAGAAAGTCTTATATAAGTGACCTTCTTATAACTCTAAGAAACCATCCCTGAAGCCCAAATAGATGTTCCAGTTATCTATTTCAACATAACAACACCCTTGAAAAATTCTTTGGCTTAAAACACAATTGCTTCTATTATTTCTCATAGTTCTGTAAGTTGACTGGGCTCATTGGATGGTTCCCATGCAGGATGTCCCATGAGGTTGTAGTCACATATTAGTTGGGGCAGCAGTCTGTAAGTTGATTGGGCTGAACACGCCAGAGGGCTCATTCTCATGACTGGCAGTTCATTCTGGTTGTCTGCATGGAGTTCAGCTGTGGCTATTGATGAGGGCACCTATATAGGGCCTCACCTGGTGGCTTGGGATTTTCACATCCTGGCAAGCGGATTACCCAGAATGAACACTGCAAGTATAAGCATCCCCAGAAATGGGAAGTAGAAGCTGTCAGCATTTTAAAGTCAGGACTTGCAAATTGCACAACATCACTTCTACTCATATTCTATTATTCAAAGCAGTCATGGAACCCAACCAGAACCAAGAGGTTGGGAACATGGACCCACTTGTCCATGAGAGGAGTGTCAAAGAATTTGTGGCTGTCTTGTATCTGCCACAGCGGTCATATGTGCACCTTTGGATATGCCTGTTTTAAAACTGTATTGTGTTATAATTGAAATACTTGGACTCTTTCACTATGCATTCCTTTATTATTATACAGTAAGTGGCTAGCACTGTGCTGGGCACAATTTGATACCAAGTACATACATGTAGATTGAATTCAATTAACATAAGCTTAGGAGAAACAACTATTTTGGAAGAGAGATTCAGGATTCAAAAATCTGTAGAGATTAGTATGAACCAAAACCCATTTTAATTTCTGATTGTAGGAAATTATGTACAGTTCTGATAATAATGGTGTAAGAAAAAATAATTGAAGACTTATAGTAGAAAGTTTTAATTTTTAAATTATAAATAAAATATAAAATATTTCTTATGTCTCTCATGCCAGATGTGATGGACTCTCTTATTCCTCTCAGTTGCCACATGTAATGTGTCCAGTGTGTTTCCCTCAACTTTCTTCCGACCCACATGCCATTCTCATGCATGCCCAGCCACCCTTCCAACAGCCAGCCTCTGCATCTTTAAAGAAAGGTAATACACGAGAACTGCCAAAGGAAGTCCTTACCCAATGACTAATGGATGTGGGAGTGTGAATACTCCATCTCCTTACTCCTTGACAGGATAATACTAAGGCTGTGGTTTGCACTACTTTCCAGAGTTTCTCCATGTAATTATGCTACCCCACTGTGAACAGTGGCTTAATAATTCACTCATTATTTTCTCTTTCCTTTCCTGTGTCAATCTTTCTTTCCCAAGCCTGTGTTCCTTGACCTCCCAATAACTTCTGCACCAAATCATTGACTCAATGTCTGCTTCTGGGGGAACTTAAACTAAGAAGCCGATGAGCAAACTCTTGGGAGAGCAACATGTATTGTTTATGACTAAAGTTTAATAAAATGTAAGCCTAATCTGGCCTAAGTCTATCCCTGTGACAGATTTAGAAAACAAAATATTTCATAAACAGGTCACTATTTATTTGTCACTTGTCAGTGTCAATATTTGTAAGTAACAAGCAGGATTTTAACCTAGGTACTTAATGCTTACAGGTTCATAGTGTTGGGACTAAAAATTAATACCCAAAAATGAAGGCCTCAGAAGCAGAAGTTTTTCCCTGATCCCTCCTGTCCTGCCTCTCAGTCCCATCCTCTCCCTAGGCTAGCCATAGAAACTAGAATCCCTCTTTCCCAAGGCCGGTCATAAAAGCCACAACCCCTTTTCCCAAAAGCCAGCCATAAAACCTAAAATTATTCTGTGTAAAAACTGGCCATAAAGTAGTTATCTGACCTACTTTGTTTGACTGTAGGTCATGAGACCCCCATTGTAGAGAGAGACCGGCCTCACATCTAGAAGGAAGGATGTTGCTCAGAGAGCCCGGGAAGAATCTAGACAGATGGGCCTTGCTGGGTGTCCCCAGTCTGTCTGTTAGCATTAGATCATACCCTTTTTGTCCAGTCATATTTCTACATGGCTGCCCATACCTTGTAGAGCCTCAGCATAAAAAATGGACACTTTCCCCTGTATCTTTGGGTCTTCATTCCGAAGGTTCCCATGTATACACATTAAATAAATAAATATGCCTTTTCTCCTATTAATGTGCTTTCTGTGAGTTGAATTTTCAGCAAAACTTCAGAGGGCAAAGGGGAAGCTTTCTCTTGGCCCCAACAATAGGCCAGAGTAATCACCAGAAAATCAAACACAGATGAACCAAGAAAGCCCAAGTTTTGGGGTTTTGGTTTTTCTTTTTAATATTATAAAATAAAGTAATAGAAAATGGTCCTCTAGAGACCAAAAGGTTTCTCATTACTGCCTTTACTAAGAGGGCTCCATGGAAACACACACAGAGCTTGGGATGCCAAGGATGGAGGACAAGGTCCAGAGGAAGTGGTTTGCATGGGGTGGTCAGACTGTGATGAATAGTGTTTCCGTGGTTGACATACGTGGACCAGAGAGTCAGTTCTTCAGGTCTGTAAGGGCACTGGGCATGAACACTCAGTATGTCAGAAGTGAGCAGTTTCTTCACTCCGTTCTAGGTGGCAGCCCTATTTTTTTCTCCCTCACATACTTCCTGGAGAAAGGCCTGCTCCCCTGTTTTGAGCTGTAGAAGGAGAATGGACATGAGGGACAGGGTGGGACTATCACCACACCCTGCCTTTTTCCATACTAAACGTCCCTGCAGCAAGGCCACCTGGCATAGGAAAGGAGCTGTCCTCCACCCCTGGCTTTACCTCCTGTATTCAGGATGCTGCCTGGGCAAGGATGGGCAAAGGCCATACTGGGAGAGACACCCCCACACACACACCCCTTACCCAGGCCTGTCCCAGTAATCTAGATAGCAAAGAGCCTCCACTCAGCTTTCACTCCATTGAGTCTACCAGCAGCCTAAGAACTGAGCTTTGAAGTCAAATAGCCATCATTTCCAGATGCTTGTTCTAAGGGCCAGTCATGGTGGTACAGACAGGTGATCAAGAGGGAGGTCAGCTCCAGGCCTCAGTTGCCTGGTGTGTAATCTCCCTGCCTCTTTGTTCTGGCAGATACCACCCTGGCCATGGCAGTTGCTCTGAGTCTCAGGTTCTTATGTGAAAGTGTTACATTTAAATGACTTCAGTTAGCCAGATACCAGGCATTAAGTAAGCATTTGATAAATGGTAAATATTACCTTCTCCTGAAGTGCTTAGATGGGCTTTCTCAAGACTCAGCTGGGCCTGATCATACATTTTTTTAGCTAGCTGCATCCTCAATCCTAAATCCCTGCCTGGAACTCAGGTGATTTTGGTAGAAGGGATATTATTTCTCCTATACTGAGTGACTTTGTAGAACATACTAATGCCTAGGCCCCGTCTCATATCAACTGAAATCAAATGTCTACAAATGAAATGAAACTTCTCAAGGTTCTCCAGGAAATTCAAATGTCACTTGTTTAAGGTGATCCTACTAAGCTGGAATGTGTAGAGAGAGACTAACATTTTGTCTGGAGGATGCCATTCTGATGAAACTCTGAAAACTTTTTCCTACAAAAAATGGTTGGAGGAAGTGAATATATTTAACCTTGGGAAAAAGGTTGAGGGGGAGACTCATGTGGGAACATGAAAACTTTCTTTAACCATTTGAAGAGGCCTAAAATAACAATTTTTAAATGAAATGATTAATCATCTTTGTGTTGGTCTGAGATATAGAAATTACAGGTATTCAGATTTAATCTCAAGATAGAAAGAACTGCTAGTAATTTCCCCATAGAGAATGACTGTCTGAAACATAATGAGTTTCTAACCACTAGAAAGGCTCAAGCGTTAGGGCAGATGATTATCTTCAGGAAGATATTGGACTGATGATCTCAAAGGGCCTTTCGAATCTAAGATATTATGAATTAGGATTAAGTAATTTCAATTTATTCCCCTTTGGAATAGGTCTTCCCCCTCTCATGTAGCATGCATGGCCAAGAAATGCTTTCGAATGAAGCAGGGGGTTTTCAAACGCCACTGGAAACAATGGAATAAAAAATAAAACCAACATAGAAGTATTTCTTTCATTTAACTTGTCCTTAGTACCCATAGATTTCCAAGAGTTTTGACAAAATAATAAGACATTCTTCTAAAAAAACAAAAGTCAACTTTATCTCTTTTCTCTATGCCTGGCTATTGTACTGGGTATTGTAGTTGTAACTTTTGTGGAAACACATAGCTACACAAATCCCATGCAACTTTGTCTTTGTGGGCCAATTCCCATATCACACACATACCTGATAGCATCTTTCTATTGAACAGCTCATGTAAAGCAGACAAACGCAGGGTCAAAACCCTGAGATCACAGGCAGTTATTTAGAGGAAAGTGATGAGGGGGTCCCTGTCAGATGTCAGTCAACTCTCAGAAAAACCTTCAGGTAGTTCCAGCCCTTCTTCCAAATGAAATATGTCAAATGCTTATTATTTTGTTATTTATTCTTGTGCAGAATAAAAGTAACAGGTTCCAATATAGTTCCCACCTATCTATCCCTCCAAAGTGATATATTAGATACCACAGTGGGATATTTCTAATAAGGTCCCTTTGGAGGTCACTTTTTCACTCAGGAACATTTTGATGTACTTCCCTACAAGAAGGGGTATTGGTTCCTGTCATCTGCCTATCAGGATTTATTTCTCTTTGACAAGAAAGAAAAAATGTTTAAAAACTAAACTTCCAGAATAAACAACAATCACTTCCAGAGCTTGATGTTAAGATGCAAAGCAATAATTTGCAGTTTCAAAAAAAGACTTCAAAAACATCAAAAATGAAATGCACTGAGTTTTTTTTTCTCATGCATTTGACTTCAACTTGGAGAAAAAGATAAAAATGAAATATATTTTCTTTCTTCTTTATGCCTGGCTTTACTTATTCATGTGGCTTAATTTTGATGAATGGATTAAATTTTCCTCTGAGTTATACTTTGTGTCTCTTTCTTTGCTTAGAGCTTACCTCAGTCAAAGAGTTTAGAGATATAGATTCTGATTGTCCTCTGCACTGGAACAAATTCTATTAGATATTTTTGAATAGTCAGGGAAAACACAAAAACCCGCCTTTTCACTTTGTTCATTTGTTGTTCTCTCATCCATTCTGGGATGAGTGTGCCAGCCTGTTTTCTGCCCTTTAACAGCGGTTTCATAAGCGGCCCTAGTTACCGTGATAAACTTCTATGGAAATGTATAAGAAAAAAATCACCATCAGATTTATATTATTAAATAGAACAGATTTTAATCCCATCACAAGAAAGACAATTGCACAAACACACCATTTGATTAAGGTAATTGTATGAATGTATCTAAAATAAAAATCCTTACATCCTTACTCTTGAAAAAATAAATGCCTCTCCTGAATTGGAGTCCAATCTTTTATTATAGATGGTGTTTATGCCTCCGGGAGAGCTGATCACAGGCCTATGTAAGACTGTTTGGTGAATGAACTGGTGAAAGCATTGTCAAAGGTAGAGGAAGGTAGAAAGAAGTAGGCAAACCCTAGAAGGCCCCCATACAGAAACCTTTCCATTTCCAATCTTATTTTGCAATCCTAAAGGTACTTCTAATTGGCACAGAAAATAAACAAGGGACTCATTAAACATCTGATGCTTAAATATATTACTTATGAAATAGAATCTGTGATAAATACATATTCAGTCCAAAATGGTTGGCAGTTACTGATATGTCTTCCAATTTTCTGATAAAACATCTATGAAATCATGAAACAAGATAAAAACTCATAATGGCACTAAAAAAATACTATTTAAACATCAGAACGAAGATCTACTAATGCAAAACCTGTGAGTGAATTTCAATCCATCATTGGCAACTGACACAGGCTTTACTAGCAGAAAACAAGCCGGCTCACCAGCCTGAGAGAACCTAAACAGCCTCCTCGGGTTGGGCTGCCCTTCTGACAGTCCCCTGGCTCAGTAACGCAGCCCCTTACCATTTTGAGAGGACATTAGCCATGTTCCCACTGCTACAAGAGGTTGCCAGAGGAATGCATCTTAATAGAAATCGTTATATTCACTAAACAGTTTCAACTTCCCCATAACAATGAAACAAGAGTAAAGGGAGGAAGGGTCTTATATCTGGGTAGGTTTAATTCTATAAATTAGTCAAAAAATTTAAAAAGGAGGTGAGTGTGAATTTTCATACACTCTGCTGGATCAGACTGTCAAAAGAGCTGGGATTAATACAGGAGGGAAAGCCTTTCACTAAGTCCATTGACGAATACTGTGTCTGCAAAGATCTCCCCTCATCCAGGATCAGTAAGTAAGGAAATAGCAGAAAGAAAAAGCAAGATACTTAAAAAATATAGATCGGGACAATGAGAAATATCATCCTGATGGTTCAGGGGAAGATTATATTGGGTATCTGTTGTGTTTGATGACTGACCACCCACTTCGCTTCATAACAGCACCTTTTTCTATTTGAGGAATTAACATTTTCTTGTTGGAAGTACTATTAATACATTGAGACTGTATGGAGGGGGGGTCCTGCTGCTCTCTAGCCAAGAGGCAGTTATCTGACTCTATTAAAATAAATTAGTTACTCTTGCCTGGCATTTCAATCTTCAAGAGAGATGGTTAGAGTTTTTTACCCCTGCCATCAGCCTGCTACTTTGCCACCTTCCAGCTGCCCTGATTTGGGGAGCCACTAGTAGCACTGAATGTGTTTCCTCTTCCTTAATTTAGCAAGACTCTATTTCTGTTGTGTGCACCAAAAGAACTTCAACTGACATAAGGAACACTCAAAAAATAATTTCTGATGGGCAATTAGAAGAAAATTATAGAAATCAATTTTAAAAGCATCGGGTTTGAAGAGATGGAGCAAAAACAAAGAAAGACAGGAGAAAATAAAAGGTGGTAGTGTGAGACAAGAAAGGGACATAAAGAAATTATCAATTCACTATTAAAATATACTCTAGTGTTAGTGTAAAGAGCACTAGTGAAATTCAGGAAAATGTAGTCAGTGTGAAGAAACTTGAGAAGTTCTCTGAATGGGAAAGAAATGAGAAAAAAATAGAAAGATAGATAATATTCCTAGAAAAGAGATCAAAATTAGGAACAAAATAATCAAAAGAGGAAGGACAGAGAGAAGAAAGAAAAAGGAAGAGGAAAGAAAACACAACTTTCCAGACCTTGCAGAAATCAAAGGCACTATCAAAGAACCAGCAAAATTCATGAAAAGAGACTCACATGTAGATATGTCCTAATCTACAAAAATGAAGAAAAAAAAAATCTTATCAGGATCTACACAGAAATGAATATTTTATTTACAAATGAAGAAAAATTAGACTGCCTCAGAATTATCTAATATAAAACTCCATTCCAAAAGAGAATTTTAAAATATTTTGTGTTTGTAATTATTTTATTGAGGTGTAATTTATATTAAATGTATCTATTTGTTCAATGAGTTCAGAAAAATGCATACATCTCATTCAAGATTCAGAACCTTTCCATTAGTCACAAAAGTTCCCTCATTCTTCTTTGTCTATACTCCCATCCCTACTCCTGTCCTACTCTGATTTCCTTTTTGTCCCTATAGATTAGTTTTCTCCTCTCTAGAATTTCATATAAATGGAATGATAATATATATTCTTTTTGTTTTAGCTTCTTTCATTCAGCATAATGTTTTTTATATTCGTCCATGTTTTTGCATGTTTCAGTAGTTTGTTGTTTTTATTGCCAAGTTATATACCATTGTATTAATATAAAAATGCTATGATTTGTTTATCCATCCATATGCTAATGGATATTTGCCTTGTTTCCAGTTTTTGGCAATTATGAATAAAATCAGTATAAACATTCTTGTACAAGTTTTGTATAAACATACGTTTTCATTTTTAGTTTTATGGTTAACTTTATAAGAAACTGCCTACTGTTTTCCAAAGTGGTTGTACCATTTCACATTCCCACCATCCATGCATTAAAGTTCCAGTTGCTCCACATCTTTATCAATACTTTGCATTTTAAGTCTTTGCATTTTAGCCTTCTTTGTAGATATATAGTAGTAATTCCTGGTTATAATTTGAATTTCCCTGATAACAAATGATTCTGAGCATCTTTTCATGTAAAATTCAATTAGAAAACAGGTCAAAGATTTGAATGGACACTGCACCAGTGAGTATACAGTAGTACTCCTTTATCCATGGGGGGGATACCTTCCAAGACCCACAATGGATGCCTCAAACTATGGATAACACCAAACTCTATATACAATCATCCTTTAGTATCCATGGGAGATTGGCTCTAGGACCCCTGTAGATACCAAAATCCACAGATGCTCAGGTCCCTTCTATAAAATGTCATGGTATTTGCATATAGCCTATACATGTTTTCCTGTATACCTTAAATCATCTCTATGTTATAATACTTTACACAATGTAAGTTCTATGTAAACAGTTGTTATGCTGTATTGTTTAGGAGCTAATGACAAGAAAAAAGTCTGTACATGTTCAGTACAGAGACAACCATTGTAGGCCTAACTACACTTTCGATCCACAGTTGGTTGAATCCACAGATGCAGAACCTGCGGATTACAGAGGGCTATGTTTTTTCCTGTATATACCTACCTACAATAAAGTTTAATTTATAAATTAGGCATGGTAAGAGATTATCAATTAATAATAAAGTAAAACAATTATAACAAAATACTGTAATAAAAATTATGTGAATGGGATCTCTCTTTCAAAATACCATACTATTTTCAAACTGTGGTTGACCAGGGGAAGTGAAACCATGGATAAGGGAGAAATACTGTATAGAGAGAGCAAATAAGCACAGAAGAACATTTTCAACATCATTAGCCATGCAAATTAAAGCAACAATGAGACACCCCTACATTACCTATTAGAGATACTCATTATAATGGCTAAAATAAAAAATATTGATAATACCACGTGCTGTCAAGGATGCGGAGCAATCAGTCCTCTAGTACGTTGATGGTGGAAATGGAAAATGACATAGTTACTCTGGAAAACAGTTCAGTATTTTCTCATGAAGTTAAACATACACTTACCATATGACCCAGAAATTGCTCTCCTGAGCATTTTATCCTGGAGAAATGAAAACTCATATTTACATAAAAAATTTGTACGTAAATGTTTATAGCAGCTGTTTTTGTAATAAACAAAAACTAGAAAAAAAAAACCCAAATGTCCATCAAGGGTGTGTGAATAAACTACAGTACATTCATACAATGGAATATCGACAATAAAAACAAACCATATACCCAACAGCTTTGATGGACCCCAGTGACATTGTGCTGAGTGAAAAAAGCCGATCCCAAGGGTTCTGTCCTATATGAGTCCATTTACATAACACCCTCAAAATGACAAAATTATAGTAATGGAGAACAGATTAGTGGTTACCAGGGGTTAAGGATGAGGTAGAGTGTAGCTACCAAGAAGTATCACAAGAGAAGTTTTCTGTAATAATGGAAAAACAATGGCTTCTGATTGTGGCTATGGTCACACAAATCTACACATGTGATAAAATTTCATAGAACTATACAACAAAAATAAATGAACAGGTCAGAAAGGGGCTGAGAAACCACATTTAGGATATTGGTTGTTTCTGAGAAGGAGGGAAGACCAAGTTGTGATGGGGAAGGGCACATAGGAAATATTTAAGATAAAGGCAATATGGATATTATTGTTCTTCATATTTCATAAAATAAATATTCTTTGATAACTATTCACCACTTAATACAAATAATCTTTTTGAAAAGCAAGGGTATCAATTTACCTGGAAGAATATACAAATATCAAGTGATGATTCCACACTCAAGATTTTCCTCTAAATGTCCCAAATGTAAATATTCTCTCCTAAAGAGTTTATGTCTACTCATACCTATATATATCACTCTCCCTTATTTTTTTGGTTGAGAAAATATGCTCTCCTGATGTATGTATGCTTTAAATATGATCTGTGAAAGTAAATTGATTGATTTTATCTTGGTAAGTAAATAACATCTGTTTAAAAATTCTTTGTTACATACTTGGCACGTTTGTTCATTTTTTAAACTACTATTTTGAGTTCATTCTCTGTTAATTGTTAGTAAATCACATAATTTGAAACTTCTTTTTATTTGTAACAAGGAAATACATTTAGAAGCTGATTTACTACTTCTGATTGATTAGGAAACTCAAAGCAGGATGGTTTCCAAATAGTTTCTAGATAGGTTACCACCATTTTTAGTTTTCACACACACAAAAATGATTATGGAAATTTTAAATGGAAAATACACAACTTTTTAACCTCTCAGCAACTTTGCATATTAAAAAGAAGTCAAACTGGGAATCAAATCAATCATGTCAGGAATACAAAGTAATACAGTCCGGTTTGTTATAACTAGAGAATAACAACTTATTTCAATATTATTTTTATGCCAATTAAATTGTAAAAATTATTTCTTTGTGATATACATTTATAAATGAAAACTAATGTATGTGAATAAACAATGTACCTTTTATTATGTATTTTATAAGCATAATCATCTGCTAGAGAAATATTTTACCAGTTAAATGACTCTAAACCAGGGATAAGCAAACTTTTTCCTGCAAAGAGCCAGATAGTAAATATCGTAGGCTTTGCAAGTCATGTGGAATATGCAGCACCTATTCAACTTTGCCTTTGTAGGACAAAGCCACGGTAGACACAAGTAAAAAAAAGGGTATGGTTATGTTCCAATAAAACACTATTTACATAAACGGGCTACAGGCCAGACTTGACCCAGTGGTCATAGTTTGCCAAGCCCTGCTCTAAAATATGATGTTTTCAGCAGCTGATGTGCATGTGTATATACAAGCACACACGCATGTGCATGAGTACGTGTGCAACTATGTGCGTGCAGTAGTATGTATCCCTGCACCTTTCCCCAGACCAGAACTGCTCAGTATAAATTTAATTTCCTTTGGCAATTCTGCTTACATAGTACCAAAGGTATTTGCTTCAATGGACATGTTATATATCAGTATCATGTAATACTGACATGCTCATAAATATAAATGGATAATAATGATGATGAACAAGAACACTGCAGTTGTGAATCAGAAAACTTACCTTAAATAGATGATTCCCATACCAGTCTTCCAAACTGAAAAGTATTTTCCTCACCTCCCTTTTCTCCAAGAACTAGGTCACAAAATATGGTTTATTCTCTACTTCCTGATTTTATAATGCTTCCTAGAATATGAACATCATATGCAGACAAAAGAAGTGTGGTTAAGCGGATTATAACTTAGCTATGACTATATTTAACAAGAAAGTGTTCAAGTAGTACTCTAAAGATTACTTCTAAGAAATTATTTTTAAAAGAATTTTTCTTTTAATTACATATTTATATTATACAAAAAGAGCTTGTATTTTCTCAATTTCATACATCCAGCAAATCCTTTGTTAGTTCTTTCTCTGTTTATGTATAATTAAAATGTTTCTCTCATAAAATGAGGGCTGAGAAGTGCCACCATATATTTTTACTGTATTGGATTTTCCCTGTGAATTTTAAAGCAAACACCTAATTCAAACACAGGAGTAGGAGGAGACAGGGGCTTCGTGGTCTGCTCAGCAGGGTTCTATATTTGGTTTAATGTTCTGCTGTCACTATCTTAAAATGCTTATTATTTTAAATAAGGGCCCCCTATTTTATTCTGCACTGGGCCCCCCAAATTATATAGCTGGTCCTGCAGGGCATGATGAGAACTCAAAAAAGGCAGAAAGTCTGCCCCAATAAAGCAGTGTAAGAAAGTCAGATCCTGAAACCTCAATGAAAGATTCATTTGCTTGACTTTAAATAAGTTCCCTACTAGTATCAACTTTTCAGAAGGTGGAAAAAACAAGAACGGTGCCATGGGGAAAAAATGAAAAGTTCCTTTTTCATTTCTGGAAAATAGATAATAATAATTGCAGTTCTTTTGTTCCTCCTAAGAAATGTCAAAAACAGCCGGTTTGATTATGTAAGATTGACTTTTCCTCCTCCTCTCTAAGTGATTTTCTTAAAGTGAATGAATGGAGGACAAGTAGGTGATACGATTAATGTAAATCATGATACGATAAAGGAGAAAGAAGGCTGTCCTTTTACCAGGCAAGTCTCTGGAGTAAGGATAACCACGCAAGTAGGTAACACATGCACATATTTTTCATCCTCATGGCTAAGTATTTTCAATGGGCTAAATTTTTAATCCTTAGCACTTAGCAAGGATTTTCTCAACTCTAATCAACTAACTGAGGCAGGAATCCTATGAGAAGGGACACAATGCCCGTCCTAAAACATTTAGGATTGAGGATGAACCTGTCAGAGGGAAACATCAACAGAGAGGGAGTGAGCCAAGAAAAACCACAACCACCCTGTTCAAAGTTGCAACCCATGCTTCCCTGTCCCTTCTCCTGTTCTATCTTCTCCTATCATATTTGTCCCTTTTGACATACTTAATCATATAACCTCCAAAAAGGCAGGAATCTTTGTTCATTAACGTATCCTGAGCTCCTAGAACATAGTGGGTGCTCCAATACTGGTCAAATGAATAACTGAACCATTGGGAGCATTTTCCATTTCTCTTGGCCTCACGCATTACAAAACCATTCCTGCTGAGAGAAAGCTGCTACAAATCAAAAGCTTAGAGAGAGAGAAAAGAAATAGGCTTCAGCAGAAAGAGTAGTGACTAATAATTATTCTGTTAAAGCCCCAAAGAATTTGAACTAGGTTTGAAATTGAGGAGGATGACAGGAATGGCAAGAGCCCTCTCTGATATTCACCATTTGTGTTCCCAAACACTTTTTAAAGTGTTGAAACCTAAAACATGTAACCACAAATCCTGCTTTCTACTTACAATTAACTGGTACGGGTCAAAGCACGGGTTAAAGTAAAACTGTCTTCTAACAGCCAAATACTTTTATGCTAACAGGTTAGCTAATGGTGCCTAATCCTTGCTGGATGCTTTAGGCTTATGTGTGGCTTTGTTGGCTTATCTGTGACTGTTCCTCCCATCAGGGGCCCAATTACCTCTCTGGTGCGCCCCTGTCATCCTTTCCAGGACTGAGGACTCTTAATGGCTCTCAGCCAGGCCATTCTCTGTCTTTCTCAACCCCCTCCTTCCCACTGTCTGGCCTGAATTAAGTCACAAAATACACTTGTCCCATTATTCCTTCACTCTGAACCTTAGATGCTGAAGAATCTTTCATATCCAGACCCTGCGAGGGTTGTTTAGTTTTGCTTTGAGTGTTCATTTGTTTTCAACAACAGAAGAGAACTGATCAGAAAGCGGAACCCGTGTCATGCTCTCTAAAGTTCAGTGCTTCAAATGCCAAGAATGGGCCAAATCTCTTGCCCCTGGGACCTCAAAGGTCACCCTCCCACACAGGATTGGAATGAAATAACGTGGATGAGAGTGCCATGTTCGCTCCATGATGCTAGACAGCAGGGACCAGGTGTGAGTCTCAGTGCTTCTGGGCATGGCTGGGAAACCCATGGGTTGGGTTTGCTGTCACTTAGGACTCTTCCATGACAAGTATCAACCAGCTCAAGCTGATGTAAGCCAAAAATAGGAACTTGTTGTATTCATGATGGAGAACAAAGAGCCAGAATGCAGGCCTCAGGAAGGACCAGAGAGTGGGCCTTAGGGACTTGCTTGCTTTCTCCTATCTGCTGATCCACTTTATTCTTTTCTCTCTCTGTGGACACGCTTCCTTAGCTTCCAGCGCACTACATGAAACAGCCATACCCACTTCTGAATTTGCAGGTGATGGCTCCATCCGCCTGCTGCTCTGGGCTCCAATACCACCATCTGGCTCAGATGGTGAGTATGAGTCAGGAGTCCACCTCTGAACTCACTATTGCAAGGGGCGAAGGAACATAGTTGCTGGGAACTTACCTCCTATGTTGATGCCCAGGGTCTACTACAGACTCTGGGGATGTCCCTGAGGAAAAAACCAAACATAGAAGAAAACTTCAACCTAAGGGAAGAGAAAATTGAGGCACATAGTACGGTACAAGGTGAAAGAGTCAGCACCTGATTGAGGACTGATTTGGAGAACATCACAGAGTCTGTCACATAGACTGCCCTAAACCCAATCCCCAGGAGTCGATATGGGAGTCTTAGAGCACAGGGGCTGAAATAAAGAAGGTCTGAAAAGTGCATCTGTATTATTTTTCTAATTAGCTGCTCTAGCAAATCACCACTAACTTAGTGGCTTAAAACAACAGAAATTTATTCTCTCTCTGTTCTGAAGGTCAGAAGTCTGAAGTCAAGGCCATGTCAGGGCCATGTTCCCTCCAAAGGCTTTAAAGGAGACTCCCTCCTTGCCTCTTCCAGCTTCGGATGGCTCCAGGCATTCCTTGGCTTGTGGCTTCATAACTCCAATATTGTCACATGGCCTTCTCTTATTTTGTCTGTGTCTCTTCCTCTTCTGTCTCTTGCAAGGACAAGAATTAGGGTCTACCTGGATAATTCAAGATGGGTTCATCTCAAGATCCTTAATTACATCAATAAGGTCATACTCAGAGGTTCCAGGAGTTAAGACATGGACATATCTTTTGGTGGGCCGCCATTCAACCCACCAAGCACCTGTTTCACAATAGAGTAAGAGACCAAAGCTCAGAGTACATGCACCACCTGAAAAAGAAGAGGACTTTCTTTCTGGGGCATATGGCTGGACAATGTGAAAACATGGGCTGGGTTCCCCCAACATCAGAAGAAGATGAAAAGGTGGTTGGGCCTCAGGGAGGTTCACTGGCTTCAGGAGCAGCACAGACAGTCTGAGCAGCAACAGGACTGATGGCCACAAGGGCACACAGACAGGAAAGCATCCCCTGATGAACCCCAAAATTACTGAGGACAAAGTTGACAGGACCAAGTGCCTCCAAAGCAATGCCATTTTATTATGATAACTGCTGCTCTATCATTAACCTCCATAGGCTGGTGGATTCTGAGATATCTTAGTTTCTATTACACATCCATACATATGACATTAAAGTTTTCAGTTGCATTTTCTTCCAAATAGCTTCACATCGCAAACAACATCACCATAGTTTTAAAAGAGATGGCAAGGTTTTCTTCTAAGAGAAGCAACATATTAGTCCCCCAACACCTCAATGTATATTAGTTTCATTGGATGAATTTTCTCCCTGAATAGCAGTGAAAACAAAATCTGTAGGCCAGGGATGAGCAGGCTTCAATGTGACCACCATGTATTGCTAGCACCCTGCTCTTTAAAATCCCTGTGCAAGCAACTGGAGGAGTACAAAAGAACCAAATCCATTCACTTTGATCTATAAAATGCCCATCCTACAAAAACAGCTCAAGAACATTTGCATGTGAGAGAATCGTGAACCAAGAAGAGTAGCTAAGAGCACAGGAACAGGATGGCTGGAAGATAGATCTGGCCTCTTTCACAATTTGGCTCAGCGTCAAGTCTACTTATTAAACTAATCAAGATGTAAAACACAGCCAACAATATTTCTCAGGTATGATGAGTACAGGCAATGAAGACAAATTATAGAGCCCTCCTCATGGAGGGAAAAAAATTCTTAACAGAATACAGTGAAAATGTAACTTTTTAGTTTAATATTTTCTTTTGCATTATTTTCACACACACAAAAATGTGTTTTTAATGTTTTTATGTAAGTCCACTGAACATTTGCAAACACCTGGCTATAAACCTCAGACTAAAAATAGTTAAAAGTATTCTCACCTTTTTAGCTTTGTCAGGGATGACAAGACCGTAGTGAGATTGGAGTGGGTTTTGCTAATAAGTCTCCTTATTTCTGTCATGACTCCATCTCTAATAGGCATATAATAAAAACTAAAACCTCACATTTCTCTCACGCCTTATTTTTAAAGTGTGTTCTCTCTTATTTGACAAGAGAAGGAATATTCCAACATTCCTTCTCATTGGAATATCTGAGCTTATAACTTCAGGAGGTCATGATTCAGTGTCTGGGGTTCACAGTTTGTAATCCCAGTGGAGAAGTTTGAGCCCATCCAGCTGCCGTAACCTCATCATGTTGAGGAGCAAGAAGGGGACTGCGCAGTTGAGCAATGTAGAGTGAAAGTATCTGGGATTTGGAGTTCAAGTGAGGGAGACATCAGGGAGGTGCCACAGGACATTGAAGGGAGTCCAGTGTGGCAGGCAGGTCCCTAGAGAGAATGATCTAGATAGCTAAGACCAGGGAGATCCCATCAAACAAAGTTCATCTTGCAGGACCAAGCAGTCCCAATGCAGGTGGTCACTTTGAACCACATTTGACAACTTTAATCTCTCACCTGCTTTTATAGTTTTGGCCATAAGCACAACTTACTGTCCCAAATGATCTTCCATGATCTCTTGGCCCAAGATTATGTAATCACATAATCCCTGAGTAAGCAATTAAAGGATAGCTGGCTTAGAGAACCTCCCAACTCATTTCCAACTGCGATTTGAACAAAAAATTATTTTTTAATTTTATGGATATATTTTTCTCTTGCAGTAGTTAGCATTACTTATCTACATACAAGTGTAGTCCCAGAGAGGGAGAAAGCGCACTGTGCTCCATGCATGAGCCTCATCACAGGAACAACTGAAGAACGCAGGGACAAGGTAAGGACCACAGTGGCACCTGCTGATCTGTGAGCTATCTATTCCTCGCATGACTCATCAGGCAATCAGCAGCACCCCTCTGAATCAGCTTCTTATTCTGATACTGATGAAATCTTCGAGCAAGTGACACGGTAGCTCCTCTTTTGCCCCTGTTAAAAATCACAGTCCCCTGATTTAGGTAGTGCATAGCAACCAATAGGACTAACAGAGGAATAAATTTTACCAAACCTATTTAATCTCCTTCTATGACAGCATGACAGCCTCCATAAACAACAATATGTGTAGTCTGGTTTTACATCTCATATTGGCCTTAGGTTTGCATTCAAAGAGTAAAAATCAAAGCAAGAAGGTCTGCATTGTCCTCCCAGATATGCATGAACCACATCAGTGGTTCTCCACTGGCAGCAATTTTGCCCCCAAGGGGACCTTTAATATATTAAGTAAATAACAGTACAGAGGTATGTGTATATAGCAAAAAGTTTTGAAGATGTTACATATGAAAAACTTAAATATGGAAAACATTGTCTCTATCTTCAAAAGATGGATCAAGAATTTTCTCATCAAATTTTCAAATAATAATTCATGTGCATAGTTAGAACTCTGGAATAATGAAAATATTTTAAATGGCTATAATTGATAAACTTGAGTAAGCATAAGTGTGAAGTTATATCTAAGAACAAACACCCACAATGCAAATAGAGGATGAAGAAATAAAGGCTGAAGAAGTACAGGTGGAAAAAATCTAGGAGTCATAGTGGACTTCACAGCAAGAGCAGGAGGAAGAGCAGGTAGACAAATCCCCTTTGTGTTGGTAGTTATGAAGCCCATTTCAGACCCTTCCCTCTAGCCTTGTAGGGGAAATGTTGATGCCCATGGCAATGTTTCAAGGCTGGGTAAAGGGACTTGAGGTACCCGAGGACCACTGAAGGGAAAGGAGAACTAATGATCCTTGAGTGGCTCTGGGCACAATTTTTCTTAACTTTCTCAAACTAGGTCAGAAGAAGAGAGAAGGTGGCCAGTGACATGTGGTTAAGGACACCATTCAGGACACTGGTAGAGGCATCATATGGGGGGGAGGAGAAAGGTGGTGGAAAACTCCCCCCAAGAAGTCCCAGCAGTCATCACCATGTCACCGCGTGTGCTGAACCAAGCCATGTAACTAAGGTTCAGAAGACAGGAGCTGAATGCCAACCAGGAGTGCTAAGACTGTCAGCCCCCAAGAGTGATGCCCGCAAGTGAGCAAAGACATGAGTCCAAACATTACTGCAAGAACGGGAAGGGAGTTGGCGGGTGTGGTGATGGTGGTTGGGGGTAGTGGGGCATGACTGAGAGTCAGCACTTTCTTAGAGTACAAAAAAGGCTACAAAATGACTGCACTCCTTGCTCGTGAGCAGCCTGATGGTCTCCTCTATATAAAACTCCCGAGGGTTACTGAGTTATTGAAACACAGTCATCCTCAGGAGATTTCAATGTTTGACAGAAGGAAAGAGTGGGCCTTCCTTTATAATACCCTGATAATATTTTCCCCATATAATTTGTGTACTCCATTATGAAGTATTAATGGGATTTTTTAGTCAATTAAATGCTATATGCAAATGCCATCAAAATATAATTAGTAGTAAATTAATAGTGGCCATGAAATGGAAATTGGTGTGAGAATAATCTATCCCCTACTGATTAGTAATTGCTACCATTTGGTGAGTGCTTACTATGTACCCAGCAGTGTGCCACGGACTGAAGAGTCATCATCTTACAGCATTTAGTCCTCATAACATAGATATGAAGTTCCCCTAATTTATAAATGAAGGAGCTGAGACACACAGAAATCTAAGTGCTCTGTCCCAAATCAGTCAGCTAGCGAGCAACAGAGTAGGTCCAGTGCAGGCTCCTCTGCCCCAACGGCAGGCACTTAACACTGCCTGTTGCTGCCTGCCCGCATCCCACGCCTGGTGCTAGGCAGGAGGAGAGGCTGCTGCTTCTTCCTTTCTCTTCAGGGCTCCTTTGTTTTGGATGGGCTATAGTGTTCCTAGAAAAGACATATGGTTACAGAAGAAAAGTTCTATCTTCAATGAATGAACCTTCTGTTAACTTCCACAGCAGTAGAGCACAGAAGTGACTAATATGGTCTACCAGTTCCCTAACCTTGAGAAAAGTAAATTTCTGGACCTCCACATCTATATCTGTAAAATAGGGAGGATGAGAAAATTACTTAGTCCACAAGTTGTGATGATCAAAAGATCTAATGTATATATACATCTTAGGACAGTACCTGGCACACAGAAAGCACTCGATAGATTTAGTCATTATTGTTTTCATAATCATCAAACTATGCTTATTGCTACTTAAGTATACAGATTCTATTTAGCTGGCTTGGAAATGCCCGGGCTCCAATCTGGAGCTGATGACTCTTTTGGAGGTGTCTCTCACTGAATACCGTTACTTTCTCCTTTAGTTAGAAACAGGCTATTATACACGATCCTGGGCCGTTGTATCTCCAGACAGCCCTTCTCAAACATATCCTTACTCTTTTCTAACATTTCTTGGGTCTTTTCCCTGCACCTAGACTCAGGTTGGGTTCCCTAAATCACCCATATATTGCAAAGTGGTTTAAAAGCAGCACACATCATAACTCTCACGTCCCCAGTATAGATCTTAGGTCAGCACCCTTACCTGCCTCACCTGCTCATCACTCTACGGCATTAAGTTCACCCACTAAACTGGGGCACAGATGTGTGCTATTCAACTTTGTTTTGCCCCTGTTGGAGCTCAGAAAACAGTACCCCAAAATGAAGGTCTCAGAAGCAAAAGTTTTTCTCTGATCTTCTCCTGTCTCTCAGTCCCATTCCCCCCAAAGCTAGCCATAGAAACTAAAATCCCTATTCCCCAAGGCAGATCATAAAAGCCCAAGCCCCTTTCCCCCAAAGCCAGACATAAAACCTAAAATTATTCTGTGTAAAAATTGGCCATAGAGAAATTATTTGCCCTGCCTTGCTTAGGGTCCTGCCCCACAATCAGAAGGAAGGAATGCATGCTCAGCAAGGCCAAAAAAATCTAGACAGGCCTTGCTGGGCTTCCCCAGTCAGTGTGTTAACGTTAGATCATACTCTTTTTGTTCAATTATATTTCTACATGGCTATCTACACATTGTTAAACATAAGCGTAAAAATGGACAATTTCCCCTGTATCTTTGGGTCTTCATTCTGAAGGCTCCTAGGTATACATATTAAATAAATTTGTACGCCTTTCTCCAATCAATCAATCTGCCTTGTGTCAGTGATTTTCCATGAACCTTTAGGGGTCAAGGGCCTTGATCCCTATATACCCAAAAGTTGTTTAGTAGGCAGTGTTTGTTCAAGAAACAAATTATTTAAAAAGCAGTATGTGGTACTGAATCAGACGTCCTCAAGACCACCCCAGGTTCAGTGATTTGCTAGAAGGACTCACAGGACTCAGCATATAGACATTAGTGAAAGGATACCAAGCAAAATCAGCACGAGGAAATCAGGTGCAGACTTCCAAAAGTTCTCGCCTAGAGCAGTCACAGTAAATGATCCACAATCAACATGTGTTAAGTCTACCAGGGAAACTCAATAGAGACTAAGCACCCAAAGTTTTACTGGGGACTGGTCACGTAGGCATCTGCCTGGCATGAACAGAAATTCCAGACGCCCAGACAGAAAGCAGGTATTCCACATAAACCACATTGTTTGCACAGACTAGGCACAGTGAGCCAGCCTATTATTTAATGAAAGTTTCATATCAATGCAGGGAGCTGTTTACCAGTACAGGTGCCAAATGCCAGCCAAAGACCAGTCCTGCAAACAGCTCTTTCCAAGAATAGCCATCTCAGCCCTGCGTATGGTAACCCTTTCCTTCGCAAGTACTACGAAACAGGAAATCTAGAATGTTACGTCTTCCAGCTTCTTGGAGTTGTCCTTTTCAGCAGTTGTCTGAAACAATATGAGGAATTCACAAGTAACTTGGTACTAACAATCATTAAAATGTTAAAAATGTGCTTATATAAATTGGTGAGACTTCAAGGCCATTCCTAGGATAATGGTAGTTTGTCTGATTTCTGTTATGATTTCTTTTATGGGAAAGAAAAAGGTTTAGGCACAATCAGTGCCTTGGGATTTGTACATGGGAGGTTCATCACACTTCTAATTTGCTGCAGAAAAGAAAAATTGAGAAAGTTTGATTTACCCAAGCTTCCCAATTAAAATATTTGGAAACTGGCGCCCAAGAAATACATTCCTCATTCTCAGGAGGCAGCCAGCTAATAAGGGTGGGCAGGTAGCCACAGGGATGCTGCCTGTGGGCCTTAAGGTAGCCTCTGATCCCTGTATCTTCCCATACTTGTATTACATAGAATAGCTGATTTGTTTTCTTCTTTCACTGTCTCTTGACAGTGGCTTTCGAGAACCTTTTTAAGTGACATGGTAAGATGATGCTGTATGCTCTGAAATGAAAGAAACTGTTACTGCACTTCTACCATCCATTTGAAGCCCATGCAGTTCAAATGAAGATATCACTAGTGACATTCTCTCTTTTGCATACCCCTGTCGCATAGCAACTACCTTTCATTTAAATATTCTTTGTAATAAGTAAGCTTATAAAACAATACTATAATGGTGAAATCCAATAATGCCTAAATATTTTCTCAGCCCTTTAGTAGCCCAGAGGCCTTTTCAGTACTCTTAAACTAATTTAGAATCCTATCTTCCACCTTTCAGAGAAGCTCCACATTTTTCTTAGAAGTCACCTTGACTTTGTGACTCCTTGATTTCTCCTCTCCCTGCCAAACAGAATCATGCACGGTGTCCTATTTTTTCATACCTCGTATCTCTAACTCCTAGGTTTCCAGATATGATAAGATCATATTGTAGATAGTTGTATTTATTATACCTTGAGACTGATACATTGATGTTTTGATGGAAAGGAATTTCCTAGTATTTGGATCAGAGAAGCCAGAGAAAATGGCACCTTCCTCCACATATTAAAGAAAAAATAAGTTAACTCGTAAGTGTTCAATGAATGAGAAAAGGAGATAGAAAGCCTAGAGAAAAGGTAAGAAAGAAAAACAAGCAAGGATAGGAAAATAGAAATCAGACTCACCTGGGCTTTAAGTAAAAGGCTCTTAGATTGCAAGAGAAGCTGAATTGCTGGGGACCAATTAAAGGAACCACACCTGCTCTTTTCAGTAAAGCTGCCGTCACTCTTTTGTGGTCCTAGAGCACTTTGTCTCTGCAACTATTTACACATAGTCACTATAAAAATAATGTGCTACAAGTCTCTCTCTCATGCACTCATACAAAGCAGGGACTTGGTCCTTGTAATTTTGGGTCACTGCATGTAATATCCTAGAATCTGTAAAGACGAAGAAACATCCAGGCTCTCATTAAACTCCTTTTAAAATGACAGAATGAATGAACGAATGAATAAATGAACAAATGAAGAATGTAGATAAATGGAGAAAGTTAATGCTGCTTAAGAAAAAATCAAATGACTGACGTGAATGGAGTTATCAATGTGACACCATTTCTCTACCCTGAAGGACATAGTAATTGCAAAAACTGTTGTCAGAACTGTTGCTAACTTCTGTAGCTTTCTGCCACCTTTACTAAACCCCTTCTTTGCTTCAGCCTCATGTGTTCCTTTCATTTAGTTCTAGTAGAAATGTTTCCATTTGGTTCTTTTTTAACTTTGGTTCTGAACCTATACAGTACTGTTACTTTGTGCATGTGTGTGTATAAGTATGAGCAAATGTGTGTAGGTGTGAATGTGTGCACATATGTTGTAAAGTCTCATTTTATTTCTGGATCACTAATGCTGATCATGCTAATCATAACAACACACAGTTATTTTTAAGCTCAAATCCCAAGGGAAAGCACCTCCTAAAGCTAAAAATGCATTCTCACCAGCATCCAGAGGTCTAAACAACCATGCATCTTTGTGCAAATGGCTTTAATTCATGAAACAAATTTCTACCTTCTTCCTCTTGTCTGACTAAAAGCCATATTTAATGTTATTTCTCTCTGAGCTTCAATTACAAATGAATCATTTTTAATTTCAAGTGCTGAAAAAAATAAGCAAAGCAGCGAGGCCTGCAATAAATCACCCTGTAAATGTGTAGAAACTGTTCAGACCAGGCAAGTAGACAAGCGCGGCTGCCATCATCACTGGGACATGCCATCCCATGCCAACAAGGCTGACCTGTGACATCACCTCATTTTGAACAGCACTTCTCAGTTCACTGGACCCTGAAAGATCTACTTACATAGGCAAAAATGATCCCAAATAGGAAAAGAACTGATATTCTGGTAAAGAAAAAAAGTTAAGCAAATGTTCGAAGTGTCTATGACTTGCTTAGCTCATACTACCACCTTTAATTAAAATAACAGACCAAGAGAACACAATCTTTTTTGGCTTCTGCCAGTCATTAGCATGGTAGAGGCAACAAATGCTCAGGTTTTCTATCTGAGAAGTTAGAATGGCCTAAGACAGGTTCACTGGGGATTATTTCTACAAGCAACACTCACAAGGATGTTCTCAAATTTAGACTAAAACTTTGCAGATCTGACTTTGCCCACACTCCTCTCCTGTAAGTGGGTTCGTTGCCACCACCGTCTGGAGGATGGCTCTGTCCAAGTCAGACAAGGACTTCTTCTGGACACTGACAGGAGATAAAGGGCCACCAGCAAAGGCAGAGGATGGGGGGACATGCCTGCTGAGTCACACTCCCTCTTCTATTTCAATCAACTTCAAGGCTATTGAGAAATTGGCATTTCCCAACCTTTTATCAATATACTTAAGGTAACATTTTTCTTTCTTTAGCCAAAAGGAGTTATGAAACAACTAGAGAAAACATGTAGGACTGATGGGGTTCAGGGCAAGCTACCCCAAAATATGGCACCTTGGCATTTGAGAGAACAACAGAAGCTGGAAGGTCACTCTACCTCCCTTTCAGCCCTTTCCTCTCAAAACAGGCCACAAAACCCAGCAAACCTTCCCCTGAAGCAGGTCATAAGACCCTCATCCAGGGGTGCCCTCTTTATACCCAGAGGAAAGGAACATCCTTATCTCTGAAGACACAGGGACCCAGAGAAGAACCTGAACAAACAGGCATTGCTAAGTTTCCGCAGTTTATTATCATTAGATCATAGCGCCTGTATCAAATTATACATCCCCACAACCATCCAATTCTTCATCAAATGTAGCATAAAAACACACATTTCCCTATTTCTTTGAGTCTTCACTTCTAAAGGCTCCCATATCTTGTAAAACTTATATTAAATAAATGTGTATGCTTTTTTTTCTTGTTAATCCTTCTTTTGTTACAGGGGTCTCCACCATGAACCTAGCAATGGATGAGGAAAGCGATCTTTTCACTCCTACAAGATAGAATGGAATTTCATTCCAAAGGTATTATGAAGCCACATCGTCCACATGTTAATATCTTTCATACCATATTCTACTGACTCTGCCCTGAGCCTTTGCTTATAAAATAAAGGCATATTGCAGATAGAATTAGGAAGGTTGTCTAAATCCACATATACTTAGCACATAGAGAATACACTAATAGTCAAAACATCAGTACATTGAAATATTTGGTTTGAAATATAATGTTTAAATTCTTATGATACATGATATTGATAACGTGAATCCTTTTAAAAATATGATATGTTTAAGGCAGACAAGGTCTATGCTGTAGAGTGGAAACTATTACTTATTACATTTGATTAATTAATACAATCAATTGGGAATAATTAAAACACATGTGAGCATACACACACACTCCCTCCTTTCCTCAATAGCTTTGATTCTTTCAGGCTCAAAAACCACAGTGTAAAACCAGAGCAATGCGTCAGCCTGCAGCTCTGAGTGCTGAGATTCACACTGCTTCTCAACTTGCTCACGGGAGTGTCTTAGGCACTGAGGAAAACTGGCTCTTTACGTAGCTTTTGTAAATTATTGCTATGCTGCTTTTAAAATAACTCTTTTTTTCCTCTCACATTAATGCAACTTTTTCAATTTCCTTCCTGTGCATCCTTAGTGGTTCAATGAGTGGGACACCAGAGGATCCGGAAGGCCTCGGACAGCCGTCAGCCGCTGCTGGGGTAACTTGTCCTGACAGCAGTGTGCAAAAGAAAAAAAAAAGAATGGACAAGAAATTTCAGACAAATAGATGTTCTTTTATGGGTGTCTTTAGCCATAAATAAGACAAGCTCAAAACAGTATTAAAGAAATATCAAGGAGACAGGCTTTGAAGGACAGCATCTTGCCAGAGAGGAGTTATCTCTTAAATTTTTAATTTTTTTGGAGACCAAGTAGATTTTTTAAAAAAAAAATTTAGTATTAATATTTATTGTCCAAAAGCCAAGCTCTGCAGCATTAAGTGTTTCTCCTACCCAGAAAACCCTGTCTGTTGTAATGTAACCTAGAATCACTGCTCCTGTAACTCCCTGTTTCTTGAGTTGATCTGATTTTTTCCTATTGCACTTTCTATTCCCAAGAACAGCATTCATTCAACCCTGCTACCTACGGTAACCACAGAAAAACTCTCATATGACTTCTATTTTTATTCCAGTTTTCAAGAGCCCCTTTTAATACACAAATCTCTCAAGAGCTGTGTTCAACTTCCCACATGTTTAGCAATGAGGGAGCTCTGACACTGAGAGTCAGCAGATATCATCTCAACATTCTAAGGACATTAAGACATCAAAGAATACATTCACAATTTTAATGGCATCAAGGAAATGCAAGGGACATACTTACTTAACTGAATAACACATGCATTTTTGTTCTCCTTTTGAGTTATGACACCATCTAAATCTAGCAGAGAAATGGTGGTGACCCTGATGTGTGAGTTCTATTTTTATCCTGGAAAAAAGTCAATCTCTGAGCCTCAGTTTCTCCCACTGTCCATAACATGATGACAAGAAGTCTGAATACCAAACATTCAGTCTTCCTTGCATGTGTTGCTTATATGTTAACAAAAATAAATAGAGGCTATTCAGAATTTCTGTAGTGCCATCTCAAAACCTTGTGATAATTAGTGGAAAGTTACAATAAGACCAAAAACTATTGCTCACCCTCCTTCATCCTGGATGTCCTAACTTGCACGCAAGGAGAAGGTCTTGAAGCATTTAAAGTCATAATAATCAGGAGTTCAGATCCCACATGTGTTATATCCTATTTAATGATAGCCCTTGCAAGGATCATACAGGAAACTGAACCCGCTGTTGGAGACATGATTTTTAAATGCTTAGGAGGACAAGCCTGTAGAAAATCCCAAGGGTATATAATATCTGAGTTATGAGGACATTCCATTTTGTGAAAGCTCATGCTTAGAAATAGG
The DNA here is from genome assembly GCA_008086735.1 of Cheirogaleus medius. Taxonomy (NCBI): domain Eukaryota; kingdom Metazoa; phylum Chordata; class Mammalia; order Primates; family Cheirogaleidae; genus Cheirogaleus; species Cheirogaleus medius. Next base: position 54,025,617 of record VBSM01002608.1, on the reverse strand, counting down.
TACTGGAAGGCTTACTAAGCCTTTGAAATACACATGGAACAGTAAGAAAAGATATATACACACAACATATATATACACACATATACATATACATTTATTCTATGTATAGGGTTGTATGTGGGCTTCAACAACAACTTTGAAGTAACTTTTAGCAATGAGTTAAATCTTCCCTTTTAAAAAGAAAGTTAGGAATCAGAGGAAGACAAAAAAGATACTCAGATTTTTTGTGTGTGAAACGTTCTTGAAGCACTCACTAATATATCTGATTTTGTGAGAGAAAAAAATACCAATAATTTTATGGGTTGACTTTCAAAATTATAATAAGTCTGTACTTAGAGTCTGAGTAAAATAGACAATGGGGAGCTTTCATGAAAACCATTTGAGGAGAAATTACATGGGGCTTACGTCTGGGTCATGTGCTGTTTTCTTTCATTTTGTTCAAGTCATTTAAATTTAGGGGGAAATTCAATCTATATTTTGTGTTCCATTTCCACACAAATCATGAAAATACACTGTGTTGAGTGTTTGATGTGTTTTCAGAACTTTTTAATAAGTTTTTATATTTCTTCCTTTAACCACAAAGGTGGCACCTCTCCAAGAAGGGGAGAACTTATATATGGTGTCTGTAACCACTGCTCACTTACTCAGGGGGTGAAAAGTTTGTGGGCTCCTGCAGAAGGGAGGTTTGGAGGCATAATAATGTAGGTATGGCTACACTTTGAAATTGGCAGCATGATGAGCTCATGGGACTAACGGTGTTGAAAATCTAGAAGCATAAATAAAATTATTCTGGTAGGTTTCAGTATACTAGTGTATACCAAGGTGACCAAAGTATATAAACGGAAATAGTTTACCCATGAGAAGTGACTGATCTCAGCTCTGTGAATTATTTCTTCCACTTGAAATTAATGATAGCTTTGTTCCTGGTCAGTTTTCATTCCATCCTTTTAAGTGAGACGTTTATTCCTGGAGGGAGCATGCTCACCCACCCTCAGAGAAGGTCTACCCAAGTTAATTTATCAAGGTACTTTAAGAGTGAGAGAGCCCTCCCCTCTCCAAGGCAGGAAGCTTATTAAGAAAAATGATGGTCTAGGATCCCTGTGGAAGCCTCACTGACCCACAATAATCACATGGTCAGAACCAAACTAACCACAATTCCACTTTTCCTCTCTCCATAGACTAGTACCTGTTCCAGGTTGGAAAATGACCTGTATTTTTAGAATAGGGAAGGTAAGAAGCAACAGTCTCTAATCTCATGCTTACACAGATTGGCCTGACTATTGGCAATGCATCTGACCCTTAATTTTTTGCATTAAAATATCCTAAAACACCTGGTTGCACTACTGCTGAGAGTGGGGGGAGGAGGGGAGGAGAGGGAGTTTTGTGATCAATGTTAGAGAATAAGGTGATGTTGAAATAGAGGCACCAAATTAAGGTCATACCAATTCTAATCACTGCAATTTGGTATTTTAATTAAACTTCAAAACTGAACCTATGGACAGTCGTCCCTCAATATCCACAGGGAATATGTTCTAGGATCCCTGCAGGTAACAATATTTGCAGGTGTTCACATGTATGCACCATCAAATTGGTTACTAACTGATCAACACTTAAGTGCACATTTAGTAGTAACATTCATCGGCTATAGAGCAGGTGGGAGAGGGGAGGAGGGGATGGGTATATTCACACCTAATGGGTGTGATGCACACCATTGGGGGGATGGACAAGCTTGAAGCTCTGACTCGGGTGGGGCAAAGGCAATATAGGTAACCTAAACATTTGTACCCTCATAATATGCTGAAATAAAAAAAACTCAACCACAAAAAAATAAATAAAATTTTACTTATATATTTTAAGTAACTAATATAATCTATTATGTTATCACAAATAAGATTTTTATATGAATATAACTATATATTCATAAATGAAAAAATTTAATGATAAGTGTAGCATTAGTTTACTGTTTTACATTTTGAAAATTTCTTCAATATCTTCTTAATAGAACATAGCTTTCTTTTATTGTATTCTTACATTGGCATCTGCATTCAATCTATTGCAATATGTTGTTTTGGTTGAAATATATCAAGAAAACACAGCCTTATACAAAAATATAGTTAGAACATGGAGAAGAATATTAATAGCTTTCCCAAGTAATTTTGTATATTATTTTTGATACCCCACTAAAATCTGGCAAGTGGCAGTTTCTTAAAGATAAGATGTAATTTAGAAATTTGAAGCCATAGAAATAAGTTTTTTATGCTG
>VBSM01002608.1:53983344-54023255 GCA_008086735.1 Cheirogaleus medius | reverse complement strand
TCTCAAAAGAAAAAAAAAAGTGTCTAGTTCAGTTCACAGCACAAAGAATCACACAAGTGTTTTTCCTCAGGATAACCATCATATATCATTTGCAAGTGAAGTGTTTATGGATATTTCCCATTTTCTCATACAGAATATTCAAGTGTCTAGATTTAATAGAATTAATCATGTAGACTGCCTGATTAGGACATTCTTAAGTGAAACTAGCAATTTCTTATACTGTAAGTCCCTGGTATGGATTCCAACTAAGGTGCCAACAGTTTTACTCACCATTGCTTTTATATCATTAGTGCAAATGTCAACACAACGCAAGAGGCAAATAAGATCTTAGTATTACTTATGGAAATAGTTTTGACGCCTTCCAAGTGTCTTGGGAACTTCCAGGGGTCTGGAAACCACATATTGAGAATGACTACTTTATGTGAAAGCTTTAGGATGGGTAAGGCTTGAGAGTGAAATGTGAAAGATGCCATATTATAGGATCCAATAGATCTTCATTTGATTCCTTGAATTTTCAGTTAAATAACCTAAAAGCAATGATAATTTGATTCTTCTTTTCAAATATGTACCTCTTTTATCATTATAGTATCTAAGTGTATTAGCAAGCATCTTGTAAAAAGTCACAGTGCAGTTAAGATGATTTCTTGTCAAGCTACTTACTTTTGGAAATTTCTCAAGTGTTTCATCATTAAATTCTATACTACGTGTTAGTTTGAGATGTCTGTTTTTATGATAAATTCTTCTATTACTATTTTAATTAGATATTCTTTTGAAAATGAATGTCGAATTGTATTAAATGCATTTTTGGCATCTGAGAAACAGATCTGATGTTTGTTCTTATTTGAATTGCAAATATAGTAAGATCATAATAAACATTTAATAATATTGAACTAGACTTGGATTCCTAGAATGACACCTAGATAGTATCAACTTGCCAGCTTTTCTTTCTGTGGGAAGCCACCTGTCACCCATTCTGTGTTATCTTAGTGGAACACCCCACTTAAATTGGTGGTTATAAAGAAGGGCACAAAATATGTTCAGAAAACAATAAAGTGGATTCACCCAGAGGTGCGCAGACAACATAAACTCCAGAGTTCTTTCCTGGGATGGCTGTAAAAGTTCTGGAGGAAAGAAGGTCTCTTGCAACTGGCATTGTTGAGCTTGGAGAATATAAACCTCAAGCTGCTGACTGCCATCTTCCCCTTCCCCCACAGAGGAAGGTGCAGTCGACACATGGAGGAAAGCAGAGCTGAGAAATAAAAGAGAATGACAGTTGACTGACCCTGTGGATACTTCCATGTCTAAAGCCACATGTATGCCTGGCCTTCCTAGATCCTTAAACCAATAAGAACTCTTAAAGAATCTCAGTTGAGTTTTTCACATGGCAATCACAAAGTTGTAATATATTCTACTTGATCAGGGTTAATATTTTTTCTTAAGTTTTATCAAAATTTTCCTACTTAGAGTTGTTTTACCAATATGCATATGTAAGAGTAATCTATTTTACATGTGAGTGGGTAGGTGGATGGTTGTTAATTTTGTCAAGACAGGCTGACTTTGTTTAAAAGAAAAAAAAAGAAAGAACAGAGAACAAAACAAAACCAAACAAAATCAAAACAGTAGAAATAACATAGACATTACTTGTTGCTTAAAAGATTAAAAGAATTCTTATGTGAAACTATGTGGGCTCAATTCCTTTTACAGGAATTTCTTTTTCATGATTATTGGTTTAGCCAGGTTTTCTAACTTTTCTCAAATTGATTTTAATAATTCATATTTTGCTAGGAAATTTGGTTTCTTTCATTAAGGTCTTCATATAAATTAGCCTACTCTTTTATACACTTTTTATACATTTTTATATCTTCTCTATCTGTTAGTATTCTCTATCTGTTGGTATTCCAACTTTTTTATTTCTAATTATGTATTTGTATTTTTTCTCTATTTTCTTGATTAGCTAAGCTAGTGGCTTATTTGGATATTCTTATTTGTTATTATTAATTGCTTTTGTATAAAAATACTATTGAATATATTTAATAATTCTGCTATTTTCTATTCTAATTCATTAATTCTTGCATTTATAGTTATTAATTTCTTCCTCTTGCTTTGCTAATTTTAATTTGTTTTTTCCTCATTCGATGTCTTTGAACTGGATGATTAATCTTTTCATCAACATTTAACTCTCTCTCCTGAGAATCATTTCTCCTTGACTTCTTAGAACCCCCTCCCCCCACCTGCCCATGACTTAGTTCCACCAATATTCCACTAATTCTTTTCCAATTTTTTCTTTTAATGCAGAACATTGGTTCTTTCAGCTGGAATAGGAAGTGCTGTCCTCACTGTTTTTTCCTGTGGTTAGGCAGAAAGAACATTTCCTGATGCTTTTCAGAAAGCCGTTCAGCCAAGCACAAACCTCAACAAAAACTAAATGAATAAAATAAACCACCTTAGTTACAAACTCTGCACAATGAGAAAAATAGCTCTGAGAGATATGCAAATAATTTTTGTTAAAGCAGAAGCCAACTTGGGGCTTGGGAGCAAAGAGGAAGAGCTAAGACTCTTGTTAAAATAGCTCACATCACTTCACTGCAGGTACCGGTTTTAATCTTATACAATTTATTGAATTAAACGTCCATTAATCTCCCTTTATCACTAAAATTGTTAAAATGCCTGAAGAGTTAACAAAAAAAAATTACACAAACACATCACAAAGAAAAACAATGACCTGTCCAAGGACAAATGGTTTTTATAAGAATTTAATGTAAAGCAGTTTGAACATTTCTGAGCAGCACTAGAAAGGCCAAAGAAATGGCTTATGGTTTTAGCTACTAAAAGAGAATATTTATAATAGCTATGATTTTTCTGAAGAAATCTGGTAGGTAATAGGTCTCTAATATGAACTTATGGTTGTCTGCAAGTTCTGGAGAAAAAGGAAAAGGGTTTTAAGGTATTATAATATTGTCCGTGGCCTGAACTAATTTTTACCTAAATCAGAAAAGGAGTTTTTAGTTGGTTGAGTTGGGATTGTTAAATCACGGGGGGTTTGTAACAGTATATTCAGATGATTTCCAAGGAACCATTTTCAGGCTATTGTATTATTAATACAAGGATTAAAGTGTCCCCAAAAGGGTTCTGACAAGATAGACCATAACTGCTCCAAAAGGGCTATTATATTCTGGTCTGTTAGTGATTCAGAGATTTTTCGAGTGCCTGGGCCCTAAGGATGAGCAGCCCAGAGAGGACCATGATTGAATTGGATTTCTTTTGTCATTGAGCAGGGTAGGAGTTGTTAATCTGTTTTTTCTTTCTGTTTTGAATAAAGGAGAGGAAATTATTCTCTTCTGGAAAAATTTCTACCCACCCCAAAACTCCCCTGTGATTACAGTTGAACAAAAAGTTGTCCTCCCTTTCACAACCCAAGACTGCTGTCTGCTGCTATGCCGTACTGAACAGCTGCTGTCTGCTAGGCCAGGAGAGAGGGCCGCAAGTCAGGGATTAATTGAAGTTATTTCCCTAGAAATGTGGAGTAGAGCTCATGTGGGTAAGTCACTCTGCAAGGACCAGATAAACTTTGTAAAATCATACCCAGCCCTCATTTACTAACAGTAGAATCTTTAAAAACTTCCAAGCAAGGGTAGGTCTTGGTAATATTTTCATGGAACATTTCTGTAGTTCATTTGATTCTTACTAAGTTACTATTCTTGTTTTAAATATAAGAAATCGAAATTCCCGAAGTTCAATGAATTGCTCAGAGTCACTCAGTTTTTGTTGGTGGCAAAGCCAACACGAAGCCTGCAGACATTAAAGCAAATGCTCTTTTTTAGTGGCATCTAAGTAGCAGAGCCACATAGATGAGGAACAATAAACAAAGCAAACTAACAGGTATAGTCTCCTGTAAATTAGTTGAAATACGATAGGCCTTTACCTTGATCTCCTTCTTTATCTACCCTTCAAATTCAATTAATCCTTCTCCCAGCACCAACTGGTTCTTCCATACAAAGGGACCTCACTGGAAAACATACTTTAATTATTTTTTCTCTAGTTGAAGTTCCTTGTTTAAATCTGAGTCTATTTGAAGAATAGGGACAACCAGCATTTATTGAGTGTTTATTATGGTAGGTATTGTTCTAGGCACTTGATATGTGTATTAGCTATTTTAATTTCCCAACCACCCTATGTGATAAGGTACTATTATTATCCACATGTTAAAGGTTAGGAAATCAAAGCAAAAAGGTTAAACAATTTGTGAAGGTCACAAGGATGAGAAGTGGTACAGCAGAGATTTGAACTTAGATCCCTCTATTCAACAGTGTTTCTGTGAATCTAGGTTCTTTAGCTTTGAAGGTTATGGGATACATTTGGGAATAAAAGAAGGAAGGGAAGGAGGAAGAGATAAGAGGGGATTAGTTAGAGAAGAAGAACACGGTTAGGTAAAAACTAAAGGAATAGTGCTGTTTAATTAAATTATTTATGAGGATCTATTGGAAAGTTTAGAAAATAATTCATGTCTAGTTTTTTCCCTATTATTTGCATATAATTAGTTTTTTATTTCTGTAGACTCTATTCTTCAAATATTCAAATAAGGATTCAGAGTATTAAAAACATAATCAACTGCTCATTATCGAAGAGATAGACAAGGTCCTGAAAACTAAACTTCCTTTTAAGGAGAACAAAAAGGAATTTTTTAAAAATATGGAGTTAATTTGTACAAGTGATAACACAAGAAATTAATTACCACTATCTACAAAAACAAGACAAATCTAGTGGTGGGGAAAAATATAGGGTGTATTTTGAAAGCTTGGCAGCTGAAAACATATCAAGATACATTCTTCCTTGGCTCCAAGAAGGCCACGTCCTCATTGAATTTAATTATTTGTATTTAGTTAAAAGCATGGAGCACACATCAATCTCACTTGGCCTGTTTTAAAAGGAAAGGATATTGCCAGAGCAAGAGTAGCAGCACAATGGTGCCGTCCAGCAGCGGGCAGGACTGAGAGTCCAAGCAATTAAAAAAATCAGCATAAATACTGAGAGTTACATAGCAAAAGATCCTGGTGCAAAGCAGTTAACATGATGGAAGAATTAGGCAGCTACTAGGTTATTACATAGGTGTAACCTAGGTGCCAGTTCAACCCCCAGACCCCAAGATGTCTCTGCATTCCCAGTGAATTCCCTTCCTATGTCTCTTCTGGCTTCAAGTTTCTGTTCCTACATAAATCTATATCCCACTCCTCTCTCAGAAGACTGTGGCTTCTTCTGCCCCTCCTCTCTGCTCAGCGCTGAACCTGATATAGACAACTATCTTAATTATCATGCACACCAGACACGAAAGCATTTTTGTGTAGCATACAATCCTGAAGGCTTGGGGTGTGGGGGGGATAGGGGAAATATATGGATTTACTTCCCAGCAATTAAAATAACTTAAAATCTAAAAGTTTTTCAGCCACCTAGCATGTTGTTCAGTCATCCACTCTCCCTTTACTCCCAATGCCCTAACTAAAATTCTCGCTGTCCTCCAAATTCCTGCTTAACTTTCATGAATAGAAGATTAGCAATCACATTGTTTCTTTATTTGATTCAAATTTATACTCTAAGGGACTAACCTTACAGATTCCAAAATAATTAACAGGGAATTTTCTAAACCCAGACAGCTCCCTGCCTAGTATTATAGCCATCCTTATTAATATTACTATTATAATTGTTATTTTTATTTTCATTTATCCAGCTCTAAAGTCAAGTTGTCTCCCAGTATTTCTCTCATTCACTGAATCCTCTTCTTTCTGACCTCCAAATGTCAGGACACCAGCGTTCAGTAATCCGACCTCATTAACGCTCTATTATGCTCTGTTCCTATATAATCTTATCAAGTCTCAGACCTTAAAGGACAAATATGCCATTGACTTCCAAATTTTATATCTCCAGCTTTGAACTCTCCCCAAACTACAGGCTCCTATATCTAGTGTGTCCTCTACATCTCTTCTGGATTTCAAATAAACATCTAAAAGTCAACAAATCTAAAACAGCATGCTTGATTATTTTCCCGCAAATCTGTTTTGGGTTTTTTTTCAGTGCTGTTCATCTCAGTAAATAGAACCACCATCCATCTAGTTTTCCAGATCAAAGTGTAAAAGTCACATTTAACCCTCTCTTTTTCTCTCAAACTTTACCGAACTCACTAGCAAATCCAGTGGATTCTGCCACCAAAATACATGGCAAATCTGACGACTTACCACTGCCTCCACCACTAAATGAATCTCTATCATCTCTCTCTTGAACGTTGTAATAGCCTCCTAACTGTTCTTGTTCTTTCTTCCCTACAGTCTAATCTCTATGAAAAAGCCAAAGTGATCCTTTCAAAATATCCATGAACACATCTCCCTTCTCCTCAAAATCCTCCATTGACATCCATTTACACAAAAAATCCAAAGCCTGTCTCTATCTCTCTAAGGCCATATGTACCCTGGATTCTATACACCCCTCTGACTTTTGGGGGAGACAATTTCTCATATTTCTGCATGTCTTACATGTGAGGCACTAACTGCACTTTGTTCTAGACTGTCTTTTTCAAGATGCTTATATACCAAAAATCCTTAACGGATAAAAAGAGTGTCTCCCTCTGGAGCAAAGGACAGATATGCTTATTTCTCATCACAAAAGGTTCTGGTTCCATATGCTCAGGGTCCTCTCCTGTGATATAAACCATTTTGTGAGCAGGTGTTATCTAACATTTTTAATGTTGCCTTGTAGGAACTACAGTTTGGGGAACTAGCACAAAAATGATGATATAATGGCTAAAGCTACTGCTGTGAGTAAAAATTATCCTTTGTCTCTGACCCAGGAGTATTATGTCTTCAACTAGCATCTATAAAACTGGGGCAGACTAACTTGTTAGCTTCCAAGTAAAAGAAAATCTCTGACTCTTCATACTTCTTAAACACTTTATTTCCATAATTCTTCATGTTGCTCATTGGACCTTAGCAACACTGAGCAGCTGGCTATTTTCTGGACTCAACAAACATGATTTTAACTAGCGGTCTTTGTATTTGGTGCACAATTGTTTCTTCCTCCCAGATATAGTTATGAGTCACTTAATGATGGGGATATGAGAAATGCATCATTAGATGATTTCATAACTGTGCAAACATCATAGAGTGTATATACACAAACCTAGATGGTTTAGCCTACTACATACCTAGGCTATAACAGTATAGTCTATTGTTCTCATAAACTATTGTACAAACATGTACAGCATGTTACTGTGCTGAATACTGTAGGCAATTATAATACAATGGTAAATATCCCCATATCTAAACATAGAAAAAGTACAGATAATATAGTGTATTACAATCTTATGAGACCACCATTGTAAAATGGGCCCATTGTTGACCTAAACGTCATTATGTGGCACATGACTATATTGCAAGACTTGAACCATCTCTTCTTTTGGAGTTTTGCTCAATTGTCAGCTACTTCAAGAATCCCTAATTCATCTCCAGTATACTCCTCACTCTCTAGTCTTCGGTTTTTTTCTTTTATTCTTTTCTTTTCTACATAGGACTGATTACATAATGAATGTATTTGACTATTTTCTTATTATCTTTCCCACTAGGACATTCTTCTATGAGGGTAGGGTTATGGTTTGCCATGTCTACCACTACATACCCAATGCCAAAGAAAGTCCTTAATACGTAGATGGTTTTCAACAACTATTTCTTTAATCAATAGATGTCTTTCTGAATAGAAATTCTTAAAGTTTAAGAATAAGGAATATTAATTAATGTCAGTGAAAATGGCAGAGTAATGAACTCCAGAAGCCTGCCCCTCTATAAGAGCAACAATAACCACCCAAAAAAATGGCAAAAACCATCAGAATAAACTTTATCAAAACTCTGAAAATTAACCAAAAGCTTGTATCAACTCAGCTAATGCTAGAAAGATTTAACTTACCCTAGCCTTTTTCATCACCCCCTGTTCTATTATTAGAAAATAATAGCCCGCATTGTTGATATAAGAGAGAACAGAACAGATCTATTTGCAAAGAATTGCCCTTAGTTTATCTTTCTGCTGGCTCCCTGGAAAACCAAAAGTTTGACTTTATCTCATTAAATGTGAACTGATCCAGTGCCATATCTGTCACCCAAGAAGCATTTGTCAAAAACATTCATAGGCAAATGTTTCAGTCTTTGCCACCTTAGGAAATGGATAACAGTTGGGGAAAACAATAAACTAACCAAAAACCCTGGGAAGAAAGGCTGGGAAATAAGATGTTTTGGAGAACAAGGGCTTTGAAAACCTCTAACATATTCCTGAGAACCAAGAAGGCCATGTCCATAACCAGGGCTATGTACATGCTTAGGAAAAACCTGCGAAGGCCCTAAGGCCTCACCTCTGGCAGATCTGGAATGTCTGTGCAAGCAGAAAGTAAAGGATATGGGATATTGTACAGCAAAACAAGTACTCACAGGAAAATGTATAACTATAAATGCTTATGTTAAATAATAAGTAAGGTCTCAAATCAATAACTTAATCATCAGCCTTAAGAAACTAGAAAAATAAATTCAAAGCAAGAAGGAAGGAAATAAATAATAAAGATTAGATCATAGATAAGTGAAATAGAGAATAGGAACCAATAGGAAAAAAATTAAAGCCAAAATTTGATTATATGAAAAGATCAACAAAATTGACAAATTTTTAGCTAGACATACCAAGAAGAAAAGAGAAGGCCAATAAAAAATTATTAAAATAGGAATAAAAGTGGGGATAATACTACTGACCCACCAGAAGTACAAAAAGAATACTATAAATAATTGTATGCCAACAAATTAGATAACCTAAACAAAATGAACAAATTCCTAGAAACACAAGATCTGCTACCAAAACTAGTCCCAGAAGAAATAGGAAATCTGAACACACTTACAACAAGAAAAGAAATTATATTAGAAATCAAAAACTTTTGACAAAGAAAATCTTCACTAGTGAATTCTACTAAATGTTTAAAGAATTGACACCAATCCTTCTCAAACTCTTTCAAAAAACAGAAGAGTATGGAAGACTTTCTACTTCATCCTATGAGGTCAATATTACCCTGTTACCAAAGCCAGAGAAAGATATCACAAGAAAACTACAGACTAATATCCTTTATAAATTTTGGTGCAAAAACTCTCAACAAAATACCAGGAAACCAAATCTAGCAGCATATTTAAAGAATTATACATCACAGCCAAGTGGACTTTATCCCAGGAATACAAGGTTGGTTCAATATCTTAAAAATCAATGTAATAACCATATTAATAGAATAAAGTAAATATGTGATCATCTCAATAGATGTAGAAAAATACTTTGACAAAATCCAACACAAATTTAGGATAATCACACTCAACAAACTAAGAATAATAAGAAACTTCCTCAACCTCATAAAGGATACTTATGAAAAATTCAGACACACAAAAAATTATCTGAGCTAATAAATAAGTTCAGCAAACCTGTAGAATACAAGATCAATGTACAAAAATCAGTTGTATTTTGTACATGAGCAATGAATAATCTAAAATTGGAATTAAGAAAATAATTTCATTTAGACTAGCATGAAAAATAATAAAATGCTTAGGAATAAATTTAACCAAGAAAGTGTAAGACTTGTACACTGAAAACTATGAAACACTGCTGAAAGAAATCAAAGAAGACCTAAAGAAATGGAAAGGTATCCTGTGTTCATGCATTGAATGACTTATTTTTAAGATGACAATACTGCCCAAATAAATTCAGCACAATCCCTATCGCAAAAATTTTATAAAAATGGACAAGCTGATCCTAAAACTCACATGGAGACTCAAGAGACTCTGAACAACAATAACAGTCTTAAAATATTAAGTTGGAGGATTCACACTTCTCCATTTTAAAACTTACTACAAAGGTTCAGTAATCAAGATAATGTGGTACTGACATGAAGATAGACATGTAGATCGATGGAATAGAATTGACATTTTAATGATAAACTATCACACTTACAGTCGCTTGATTTTTGACAATGTTGTCAATATCATCTCATGGAACAAGAATAGTCTCCTTTCAACAAATGGTGCTGGGACAACTGGATAACCACATGTGTAAAAGGGAATTTCAATCCGTAACTCACACCAGATACAAAAACTAACTCAAAATGGATGAAAGACCTAAATGTAAGAGCTAAAATTATAAAACTCTTAGAAGAAACACAAGTGTGAATCTTCATAAACTAGGATTAGGTAACAGTTTCTTAAACATGATCAAAAGCACAAGCAACAAATAAAAAAAATAAATTGAAAATCATCAAAATTAAAAACTTTTGTCCATCAAAGGACGTTACTAATAAAGTGAAAAGACAACCTACAGAATGGTAGAAAATATTGCAATACTTGCAAATCATATATTTTATAAGAGTCTAGCATCCAAAAATATATAAAGCACTCTTATAACTCAACAACAAAAGACAAAAAAATCCAATTAAAAAATGAGCAAAGGATTTGAATAAACATTTTTCTAAAGAAGATATAAAAATGGCCAATAAGTACATGCAAAGATGTTCAATATCATTAGAGGTCAGGGAGATGAAAATTAAAACCATAATAGCATACCACCCACTGGAATGACTATAATTTTAAAAAGTCAGAAAATATAAAGGATTGATGAGGACATATTAAAATTGGAACCCTAATAAATTGCTAGTGGAAAGGTATACTGGTATAGACATTGTGGAAAATAGTTTGGCATTTCTTCAAAAAATAGGTAACGTGGTATATCTATAGAATGAATTGCTATGCAGCTATAAAAAGAAAAAGTGCATATGGAGCAATAAGAACTCTCATTGATTGTTGGTGGGAATGCAAAGTAGTGTAGCCATTTTGCAAAACAATCTGGCAGATTTTTACAAAATTAAACACAGTCTTATATGATCCAGCAATTACATTTCTGGGTATTTATCCAAAAGATTTGAAAATTTATGTCCACACAAAACCTGCACACATACATTTATAACAGCTTTATTCATAATTTCCAAAACTTTGAAGCAACCAAGATGCCCTTCAGTAGGTGAACAGATAAATAAACTTTGGTACATCCAGACAATGGAATATTATTCAGTACTAAAAACTAAATAAGCTGACAAGCCAGGAAAAGACATGGAAGAAACTTAAATGTATATTACTAACTAAAAGAAGACAAACTAAAAATGCTACATACTGTATAATTCCGACGATATGACATTCTGGAAAAGCTAAAACTGGAGACAGTAAAAAGGTCAGTGGTTGCCAGGGATGAAGGGGAAAGGAAGGGATGAATAGTAACGGGGTTCAGAACATACTTCCCCAAACTATGGTACCTTGGCATTTGAGAAACAGCAAAAGCAGAAAAGCCACTGTTTCCTCTTCCTGCTTCCCAAAGCAGGTCAAAAAACCTGGCACAAATGTTCTGACCTTCCCCTGAAACAGGTCATAAGACCCTCATATGAGAGGCACACTCCCTGTATCTACTGAAAAGGAGCATCCTTAGCTCTGAAGACAAGCATCACAGAGAAGAATCTGAATACACCGGCCTTGCTAAGTTTCCCCCAGTTTACGACCACCAGATCCTACTCTTTTTGACCTACCATGTCTCCACACAACTGTCCACTTTTCATCAAGCTTAGTATAGAAATAAACAGGTTTAAACATTTATTTGGGTCTTTATTTCCTTAGGAAGGCTCCCATGTCACATAAATCTAAAATAAATATGTAGGCTTTTCTATTGTTAATTTGTCTTTTGTAATAAGGGCCTCCTCCATGAACCTGGGAAGGGTAGAGAAAAAGATACTTTTTCTCCCCTGTGGTTTCTGAAGCCCAACATGAGGTAGCTGAGACACCCCACTCACTCCAGAGCTGCTGATTGGATCCTGGGAAAACTGACACTAGCCAGCAAAAGGTAAGAATCCTTACCAAAGTCACCTCTCCCGGATCTTTTTCTGTAGTGCCTTGCGGAGAAAGGAAGATAAAAAAACTTCTTGCCAATTCTTTTCCAAATTAAGCTTAGCAAGAGAATCATTTCTTTGGATGTGACTAAATTTCTATGCTTTTCTCTTGTTAATCTGTCTTGTTAGAGGGTCCTCAGTCAGGAACCCAGGATGAGTAGAAAAAAAATATAATTTTCCTCCCCTACAATAGGCAGAGCAAAGAGGGATTTAAGGGCAGTGAAACTATTCTATGTGAGGTTATGATATATTATACATTTGTCCAAATCCATAAAATGCACACCACCAAGAGTGAACCCTAAGGTAAACTATGGCCTTTGAGTGATTGTGATGTGTCCATGTAGGTTCATAAATTGGAACAAATGTACCACTGTGGTAAGGAATATTAGTAACAGGCAAGTTACACATGTGTGGAAACTGGGAATGTATGGGAAATTTCTGTACCTTCCTCTCAATTTCTCTGTGAATCTAAAACTGCTCTAAAAAATAAAATCTATTAAAAAAATAATAAGATACTGACACATGCTATAACATGGATGAATCTTGAAAACATTGTGCTAAGTGAAAGGAGACAGGCACAGAAGGCCATATATTGTACGATTCCATTTACAGGAAATGTCCAGAATAGGCAAATCCATAGGGACAGAGTAGATTAGTGGTTAATGGAGGTTGGCAGGAGGAGGAGAGCTGGGATATAGGAGGTTTCTTTTTGGAATGACATAAATGTTCTAGAATGAGATACTGGTATAATAGTTGTACAACATTGTTAATATAATAAAAACCACTAAACTGTATACTTATAATGGTTGAAATCACAAATTTTATTAATTTTATGTCAATATCATAATCAGGCATAGCCCGTGCCTCTAGGAGTCTGATGTTTTTCTCATTATAATTCCCACCTGTGCAGACAGCAAAGCACCTCCGCCCTGGGACAGCTGCTCACCACACACCGCTCACCATTGCTTCTCTCTCAATTTGCACACTGTGAGTTTTCCCGGTGGTGTTTTTTAAAAGGATAAGGCACATTATTGTTTTTTATCCCTGGAGTTTAGCCTAGCATAGTGCCTGGCATATAGCATGTGCTCAAATGCAGATAAATCCATGAATGAACCCAAGTTGTCAGGTACAAGGAAGTAGAATCATTTAGTTTGGGTCGTGTAGGTTCTAAAGGTCTACATGCCAAAGTCAAGTCCCGGGAGGCTAGATTTGAAAGGAAGGATCCAACCCATGGTTTGCCAAAGAATGTTTAACAACCAGTCTCCTTAGCAGGGGGAAGGAAGCTCTGATTTATAAAGACTCCCAATGTGGCTGCTTTCAAGCCTCCTGACATCACCGAACATGAATTTGAGAAGAGATGTGCACAGTGTTGGCTCTCATGAGCTGGTGCAAGCCAGCTCTAATACATCACCGGGAAAATGCACAGTGTGCGAGTTGGGAGAGAAGCAATGGTGAGCGGTGTGTGGCGAGCAGCTGTCCCAGGGCAGAGGTGCTTTGCTGTCTGCACAGGTGGGAATTATAATGAGAAAAACATCAGACTCCTACAGGCACATGCTATTCCTGATTAAGATGTTAGGGTTTCCTCGCAAAGAGGGGATGGGGAAAAAAAGAACAGCCGTTGCCTTTGGTCACTGCTGTCCTGATGTACATAGCGCCAGCTGGCCGACACCTACAGATACATCACAGAAAGTCAATACAAATTAGAGTTCTTGCAGAAGCAGAAACTCACTTGTGGATGCAGCTCAGGTCTCAGAGCACCACCAAATTTCTCTGTTGTGTTTCCCGAGTTAATTTCATATGGTCTGTCCTGAGTCAGAGGATTTGGGCTGCCTCGTCCACACCTGCCTGTTTACAGCTCCAGGTGGCTGGGCTTCCAGATTGCCAGCTGAAGTGATTTGGAGAAAGTAGTTTAAAATGCCCACGTGACATTTTCTGAATGTCTTAAATTATCAGAGAAAGTATTAATTTTAAATCTCATACATGTCTCCAAAATCTATCAAACTTGAATGGGACCCGTTGGCTCAGAGCAGGAGGATAACAAGTTTATCCCAGAACCACTGATATAATCAGTGGTTTGGGATGGATTTGTCTGGGAAGTACTTTTGCAGATCTAAGGATAATAAGTAATTTGTGACTAGGGGAAAAGATAAGATATCAATAATAAAAGTCCCGTAGCCATCAAAAAAACAACAAATGGTGAAGCAATTTTGCCCAGGCATATGGATCATGAATTCAGCCAACTGGTGAATTGCAAGATAAAGCTCCTACTAGAGCTCCAACCTAACACACAAGGGACGGTGGAAATAAAAACTAAGTTTCTTGCATATGAGATAATGAACATATTTTTGTTGTTATAAGACCACAAACACTGCAAGTTCTAAATGCAGCAAAACTCTTCCTTAGTTATTAATGAACTAAACAAACTTGACAACAGGATAAAATGTGAAAAAGGACAATGATAAGCCAGAAGACATGTTAATTAATGGTGTGTCTTCCTCAGGATGTATTGCTTTTCTGCCTTAGCATCTTAAATAATTGAGCAACCTCTTGAGGCAGTCTTTGGAGGCTGTTTTTAAACAGCAACCGTGTTTAAAACAATTAGAATGAGCAGCTCTAGTCATTGGAATCGTGTGAATATAGACTTTGAAGCCACAAATTAATAGTGTTTCAACTAGGTGAGCAGAGCTGCAACTAAGTGGATAGAATTTCCCAATGCAAATGTGCAAAAAAGGCAAATCATATCTATTTAGAATTATTTAGTGCCATGTTGCAAAAGGCAAGGGCTTGACTTAGGCCAGCACTTCCCAATCTGTGTTTTCTCAAAAATTAATATTCCTCAGAAAATATTCTCCGGCTAAATATGTAAACACTACATAAACAAGTTTAGAAAATGTTCCATGCTATAATTTCCTTTTAGAGATGGAGCATATTAAAGGTCTGACAAATTCTGCAGCATAAAAAAAATAAAACTTTGCTTACCCCATTCCTTGCTAAACATTTTTATGCAAAAAAAATATATTTAGAGCTAAAGTACATCTCATAATACCATTTGGGAAACTGTGGTATATGATCCCTTTCAAGGTAATCATAATGGTAAATTTTTTTAACCAGATTACTAGTTGGGAAATATTTATATCTTTAAAGCCAGAGAGAAAAGAGGAAGAGACAATTAAAAAAAAATCAGTACTGCAAGTGTTCTCTAACTGTAGCCCCCCTATTCTCAGGCCCAAGGAAATATAAGAAAACACTCCATCAATGAGTGACCCCAATCCTCCAGAAAGGATACAGGAATTGTAGTACCCCAGGGAGTCAAATGTTACATGTGCTCTTGCTGTTTATTCCACATGGGTAGTGACCACAGAAAAGGCCCATCCTATAGGGTAGGGCAAGTATAGGCAAACTCATTCTGTAAATGGCCAGATAGCAAATATTCTAGGCATTGTGGGCCATGCGGTCTTTGTTGGAACAACTCAAGTCTGCCTTTGTAGCATAAAAGTAATCATAGACAATATGTCAACAATGAACATGGCTATTTTGATAAAACGTTATTTACAAAAATAGGTGGTGGGCCTAATTTGGCCTGTGAGTCATCGTTTAATAAACCCTAACAGGGCGTGATATTAGCAGCTATGTTAAGAAACCATTCTGTGCATCAGTGTCGGAAACCAATCTTCTTGTTTACTCTTTTTTAGCCACATAAAATGTGTAGACTACTTGATATATCCTTAAAATTAAAGGGCTGTCAGGTATCAACAAAGTATAGGCCTTCATTGTCATGTGGCCATCATATATGCTAATGGCAATAAAAGGGAATGAGATCACTGATGATTCACAGGACGGCAATAATAGCAAGAATCAAATTTGAATGTAGATAGACTGCCTTTTCATTTTCTAATATATAAATAAGTACATGTATATATGTAAACAGTATAACATAAACAGAATCTATCTTCTTTTTGATTGATAGACAGATATTAAGGTTCCTAAAATCTGGGCCACCCACAAGCATACCATTCTAGTTGTTTAAACAGTAAAAATCCAGTAATTGCTACCAGAGGGATGCTTAATGGTATTATACATGACTGTGTGCAATAAGGAAATTTCTTTTTAATTAGGACCTCTATCTAAAAGTTACACTTCCTGCAGGATAGAAATTTTTTTTTCCCACCCTAGTGTACAGGAGAGAACACATGAGGATAAAGAAGATCAGAGGCCAGACAAGACATGGAGATAAGCGAGAAAGCTTTGAGACAAGGTAAGCAGCAAAAGCTGTTCCTGGAGTTTATCTAACAAAGTTGGCAACCAGCATATTTTTAGAGTAAAGCTTTGGCAAAGGATGCATTCGAAACAAACTTGGAATATTTTCAAGTGCAAAAAATTAAAGCAATGTTTTCCAAAGTGTGGTCCTTGCCAGGAATGACCTAGGCATGTTTGCGAAAACACAGCTGGTTGGGCCCCATCCTAGACCTATTAAATCTGCATCTCTGAAGGTGGGGCCAGAAAGCTGGGATTTTTAAATCAAGATCTCTAGATCATTCAGATGAACACTATCATTTGAGAATTCAAACTAAGGAGTAATAATAGAAAGGCAGTAATAAAGACCCTACATCATCTTATCATGGATTGGCATGGGGCAAGAATGACCTAAGCCACAGAAGGGGAACCCAAATCTAAGACAAAAAAGGAAAGGGGATCAGGTTACAGGAAAGCAGGGACTGTGTCCTTTGCCACCTTAGCTAGGGATTTCTGAAGATCTTTTGTAAGGAGGAACTGGAAGTTGACAAACATCTCCCAATGCACATGGTCCCCAACTTATGATCATTTAAAAACCATTCTGTTTTTCACTTTCAATAAATTACATGGAATATTCAACATATTATTATTATTTACAATAGATGTAATAACTGTGCCCAACTTAGGCTAATGAAAGTGTTCCAAGCATGTTTAGGGTAGGCGAGGCTGAGCTGTGATGTTCAGTAGGTTAGGTATATTAAATGCAGATGTTTTCAACTTGTAATGGGTTTGTCAGGACATAACCCCATTGTAAGTTGAGAAGCATCTGTATATGCATTTATACATGTACATATGAGATTTTAATTAAATTTATATTATGCTTATGTTGGTACCCTGTAAGATGTATACAATTTTCAATTTCAAGTTTGGATAATCTTAATAATTCCTCTGTCATCTTCAAAAAGTTCTCAGAGCAAACAAAAATTGCTCCCACTATCGTTATATATGGAGACAAAGAAATATCTTCAGGCAAATGAATTTGCTGGGGCCTATGGCTCAGTTTCCTCATCTGGAAATAAGGATGATGAGATGTGTGGTAAGCACTAATTAATGTTTGTGAAGTATCTCCAGGGCCTGACTCTGAGAATCAAGACTCCAGTGCCCAGGACAGGCATGCTTCTGAAGGACTTGAACAAGCACCAGTGGTGTTCCATGGTGCAGGCTGGGACTTAAAGGGAAAGGGTGAGCAGGTGCCTGGTCTCCCTGCAGGGTGGGCTTGTTAGCCTAGTGCAGTTGGAGGTGGGCTCCAGCAGAGGAAGCCCCACTCTCCTGCTGCTCTCACTGTCTGTACAGCAAGAGGGAGAACAGACTTCCAGGCAGGGGATGAGCAGCCTGGCCCAGTCACCTGCTGTGCAGGGAGCTCTCTGGAAACACCAGCTGCTAGCACTTGGCGAACACCTGCTGTGAAGTTGGGTTTGCATGTACAGCTCCTCCAACTGCAGATAAGAGAAACCACTCATCCGGAGGAAAGCTGATTTGGGGTGTAGCCATTCCCTGAGGCTAGGGTGAGCCCCTATTCCCAGCTATCTCATGGCCCCATGCATGGAGAGAGGCAACCCTTCATTCCCACTCCCAGCCATTCATTGTTCAATAAGTCAATCTCTCCACAGTGCAAATTAACTCTTATATAATGCTGCCTAAGTGAAGAATAATTCCATCTCAGGGTTAGATACATGTTCAGAAGCATACACCAGTGATCACACACACACACACTTCTACCAGGGTATATCCATATAAAACATAGCCATATATGTTTCCTAAGTTTTCACTTTGTTATTGTTGTGTTTTAAATAGATTAGGTTGAGGCAAGAACTAGACTTTGTTGCCCGAATTTCAGATTATGGTGTCGGCTGTTCCACCAACAGGAGGAAGTATGACCCCAAGATCAAAAGACCAGAATGAGCGTTCTGCTGTACACGCCACTGGGCCCAGCTGTAACACTTTAAGCAAATGAATTTGCTGGGGCCTATTGCTCAGTTTCCTCATCTGGAAACAGGGATGATGGGATGCGTGATAAGCATTAATTAATGTTTGTAAAGTATCTTGAGATCCACTGATGAAAGAGACAAAGTATTATTTTTCTCAGCATGGGCAAACAAGCACTTGGTATAAATCCAGCTAAATCATACTGAGTTAATTACCTGTAAGACTTGAAACTGTTGTATCAAATCTATTTTGTACTTTCCTGCCCCAGGCAGATTAGCACCTGTAGTGTTTTACAGTGAATCACCAAGAGAAGTTAGCAGACAAATTGGGTCAAAAGATATGACTGTGGTTCACAGTCTCCTGTTTGCCTGAGATAACCATTTAGGAAACAAACAAAAAAGAACCAAATTTTAAAATATGTGATAAATGTTGGGTTCTAGAAGTAACCTGTAATAACCAATAATAAGCACATTATTTTAAATATGAATGAAAACCAAGAAGTCAAATCATAAAAAAATACACTGTGTGCATACCATTCTTTTATGTATCCCAAGGTTTAATAAGTTGCTAGTTTTAAAACATTTCTTAAAAGCCCCAGACAAGCTAAGCATTTGGTATAAGAAATATAACTCCCCAAATAATGCCACTTTCTATGAGAGGCAAAAAGAATACATTAAAGGCTTTGAGTAAGACTTTTTAAATATCATATGTAAGCCGGAGGCTTAGACGAGCAAACCTGAATTTGGAGAGTATGACGAGAAAACCCACCACACGGTAAAGAAGTCTGGGATAGTGGAAGGCTAAGAGTGATCCTTCAGACTTTCAATAAATCGAATCACAGTTACTCCTCCAATTAAGTATGATCAGAGAGCACAATTCTAGACTGAAACATTTTAGCAAAAACACTTTTACCAGCTCAAAGAAGACTTTTTGTTTGCTTTACAGAGGGTGGACAGATATCTTTAAGTCCTCTTGGATTGAGGGAAGCCTGGTTTTGATACAGGAAAGTGGACCCCAAAACTGAGGTCTGGCCTGAAGGCCAAGTGGGTTCTTGGCTTTGCACAGGAGAGGATTCAAAAGTCAACCGACAGAGCAAGACAAAAGCACATTTACTGAAGAAGAGGAAAAGGGAAGCAGTCCCACAGAGCAGCAGCCACCTCTCAGAGCAACAGAGAGTACCTCTTTGTGAGTCTCCAGGATCTTATTTTATACCTTACACTTAATTTTATGTAGAGTGGAGGGAGGATTATTCATAAGATTTCTGGGAAAGGGGTGGGGAGTTCCTCGAACTAAGGGTTCCTCCTCTTTTTAAACCACATAGGGTAACTTCCAAGAGTTGCCCTGGCATTTGTAAAGTATCATGGCCCTGGTGGGAGTTTCTTTTAGTATGCTAATGCATTATAAGCAGGGTATAATGAGCAGGGAGGAAAACCTGAGGTTGTTTTCATGGTCATCGTGGTCATCTTGGTTCTAGGTGGTTTTGGCCCACTTCTCCACTAACTTCTGTTTTAACAAAGACCTTGGTTTGGGCCTTATGACTCCTTTATGGAGCAGGGCTTGCCATTTCCCTACCTTATTTTTGTTAGAAGAAGGTAGGAAAGAGTGTAAGCAGAGAGAAACTCAGGCATCTTAGCAAAGTCTAGGGCAGTGGTTCTCAAGCTGTGGACCTAGACCAGGTGAATCAGCATCACCTGGAACCTGTTAGAAATGAAAATTTGAGGTCCTATTCCAGATCTACCAAATCAAACACTTTGGAGGGTAGTATCTAGAATCTGCGTATTAACAGGGCCTCCAGGTGATTCCAATGCCTGCTAAAATTTTAGAGTCACTGGTTGACAATTGCAAGCTGGTATCAGCCTGAACATGAATCCACTCTATCAGTGAAAAATGTCATTCAAATTGACGTAAAGCATGGAAAAGCTAAAAAAGTGAGAAATGCAAGTCAAGAAATATGATGCTATGTTGGAGGATTTGAGGTTTCATAGTCATGATTATTTAGTGCACATAATCTGTAGTAAATAATGGTGGAATTTTTTTTTCTGGAATCATTCATCCATCAGCATATAACAAAGCAATAAAAGGGTGTTACCAGTTAAGGCAGCTAGCTGTACACCAAAATAACTTCTCCCCTCGCTTGGGCACACAGCTACATCGGAGGTAGATGTGGCATGTGACTCAGCTCTCTTCCTTGGCATATTAGCAGAAGTGACTTGTACCACTTCCAGATCGGGACCATAAATGATTTGCAGGTGTGCTGCTCCGTGCTCTCTCCCAATTCAGGTGACTCAAGATGACCCAGAAGCCACACAATGAAGATGGCAAAGCTGCTGGCAGCTTCAATTTCTGAATCACTTCAGGGTGGGAAGCTTTGCTGAATTCTCAACCTGAACCCTATTGGAGAGGGGGATAAACTTTTGTTATTTAAGTGACTGAATTTTTGAGATCTATTTTTTTCAACCTCAGTTTACCTGTTCAAAATAATACACTGGTCATTAGATCCATAATATATCCTCCCACAACCATACCAAAATATGATCGTCTTCTCAAATTAAAAAAATACATTCTGGAAGTTTAATGCTTTTATAAATCTTTCCCTAGAACATATATATACACACACACACTCATACACACAAAGAAAATAACAAAAAGAAAAACAATGAGGATGATATAATTATTGCAGGCCTACTTTAGATTTATATACATTTACCTTGTTATCAAAAAATCAAAAGGACACAAAGTTCAGGGCAACATATTACTTCTCTTTAATTGTCATGACATAATACATCCCTGCTAAGAACAGTGTGTTAAAGCTGTAGCTTCTACATTTACCTTTCCAGAAAAGAGAAAGGAAAGCATCTGCGATTATACTGCACCATTGATTTAATATTTATTCATCTAATTTCAATGCACCTCTAAGTTTAGATACCAAATTTAAGTTTGTTCTGCATAATTGTTTTAACATGTAGCCCTAACTCCTAAAAATAGGGCCTAACATGTTCCTGCTGCCTGGATACATTTATATTAAATATTTTTATTTGAGCTTGCTTAGACTCCTTCTCATCTAGGTCTGAGAGTGACTTGCTGGGTGACCTCGGTGAAGTTATTATACTTAATATATCTATGACACCATGTCCTCCGCCATTAAAAGGGAGAAATACTATGGGCTGTGATGACTTTGATGTAAACATTGATAAAATAACTGTCGACATGCGTTCCAGATTCCTTGAAAAAGTAGAATTCTAGGCAGAGTGGATTCTGGACTTCCCACAGACAAAGCAGATTAACCACTGAGCAGGATCTCCTAACAAGACCAGCACCCAACTTTACAAGGTCAACTGTTCTGCAGTGACTAAGGCCATTGCTCCCTGGCAAGAGGGGAAATTCTCGTTTCGTCATGGGTGCTGGGGTCAGGCAAGCTTGGGCTCAAACCCTGGCTCCACCACTCAGTAGGTCTGCGGCCCTAGGAGCTTCTTAACCCCTCTGTACCTCGATTTTCTTATCTATAGAAATGCCCCCCTCCCTACCATGATTAAATCCTTCGGAGCCTCCAAATTATCTTCAAGAAGTAAATTCTTCTTCCAGCAATAAGCAAGGCTCTTTACAGTCTCATCGCTTTCACCTTTTCCCGCCGTTCAAGCCCTTGTCCATTCAGCTTTAAGCCCAGCGAGGCATGGTTTTGCTTCCTGAGCATGTGATGCTCCATTGAGCTTCTTCTATACCTCTGTCAGTCCTCCCCTGTTGATCTGAAAAACTGCCTCCGTTTTAGAAAAGAATGATGCCATCACCTCCTCAGCAAGGCCCTGCCAAACACCCCCAGGCAGTCAGTCCCTCTGCTTCTGAGCTCCTGTAACACTGGGCACACACCTTCTCTTTAAGACTTACTACTCTCCACTATAATTATTTATAATTACTTTGTTTGTTTAGCTCTTTTACCCTGAGAGTGTGAGCTCCTGGAAAGCAGTGACTTCATCCGATTTCAAAGTGCCCTTACTCCACCTTAAGCCCTTTGCACAAGCTGCTTCCTCAGCCTGGGCCGTTCTTCCTCCAGAGAACACGGGGCTGCAGAGCTCACACGGCAGCTTCTGGCTGAGGCCTCCCCTGAACTCCCTCTTTAAATCTGCAACCTGGACTTCCTCCTTCCTTGACCCCCTTGCCAGACCCTGTCACCTTTTCGGTTTTTTCATCTCAGCTAATACCTTTAAAAACATGATATAATTGACTAGTAATTCTGTTTATTGATTATGATTTGTCTTCCCATCTAGAATGTAAGCTTCATGAGAGCAGCGGTCCTTGACTGTTATTTACTGATAAACTGTAAGCCCCTAGAACAGTGCTTGGCACATAGTGAACTCACCAACTGTTCCTTGACCAGGTGAATGAATGAATCTTTACATCCCAGAGGGCTAAGAAGATCAATAGCTATTGATTGATTAAATGAATTGTGTGTGGCGTTCCATGCCTGTGAAAATAAAACATAAAGAAGACGAAAAAGAAAACGAAAAAAATAAAAAGGAAATGAAAAAAAATGAATAAATGACTGCCTTAAAGTTGTTTTCATGTACAAGAAAGAAAGGGAATCAAATTAATACAGCAGAGAAAGAAATAGATCATGGTTTTCTTTCCCTTTTTTTGCTCCTTGAGAGAGGCCTGGGCTAAGAGCACCCACTCCAAAGTCAGAGCTGGGTTCAAAACCCAGCCAGAACGCCTCAGTGCCATTCACCTTTTCCTGACTCTTCGTCACCTCAACATAAAATGAGTTCAGTAATAATATCTACCACTTAGGGCTGTTGTTCAGAGTCAGAGACTGCACTGTGTAAGCATTTAACCACAGAACATGGCACATTTAAAGCGCTTTGTAAATAGTACCTGCTGATATAATTGCATGCTCAGTGATGAGGTGTTCTGATAATTACACAAGGGACTTCCGAAGAGCTACCTTTGAGAACCAGAACTCTGAGACCAAGGTGGACACGGTGGGACTCACTCTCTGTTCCTTGAAGTGTAGACTTGTATCTCTGGAGCTGACCCAGCTCCTGCACATGCTGGGTGGTGGAAGAGGAGGGTGGGCACACACATTTCTTTCCTATCTGCTTGCCCAGCTGCCCTTCCTTCTTCCATCTAACACACTATATTCCCACAACAACAACGGGCCCCGAAGTGTCATTATTCTAACACACTACATCTCAAATTTAAATCCTCTAAATTATTTTACTCAAAGAGTGATATTTATTCATTCTTTCTTTCCTGTATTCATTCAATCCACCCATTATCAACAGTTATTTACAGACCCACTGACCCCTACACTAAGCGCAGGACATCTATCAGTGGATAAATCAAACAAGACACCTGCCATGAGAGTTTCCAATCTAATGGGGACAGGAAGCAATAAACACCCATACAAATACAGAATCACAAACTGTGATAAGTGCTCTGACGGATATAAGCAGGGTGTGGTGAGAGATAATAACAGAGGGTGGGGACAGACCTGATTAAAATAGGGTGGGGAGAGGGGGGTTACTTTTAATACTGAGACATGTAGCATGTAACATACTCCTAGATTTGCATTAACTATTTCTGCTTTGCTTCTCAACCAGACTGTAAGCTCATTGATAGCAAAGAAGAGCATTAAACTACATCTGCAAGTTCTGCACAACCCAGCCAAGGTTGAACATACCCTTGGTCCCTTAAATAGTCTTATCGAGATGGCTTTTACTGGCCTTTAATATGTTCAGGAAAGAATGGAAAAATGAGATTTCTAAGGTCTATCATTTTATGAATGCTATATATTTTTTAAATGTAGTATATGATTCTGACAAATTTTTTAAAAGCTTTTAATGTTATTAGCTCAATTATTATAAACTAATTTTGCTTTTCATAGTGAAAACAGAACCATCATTTGTTTTATTTTTGTGGTTTTAGATAGTTATTAAGAGTGTTGAATAGAGCCAGGCGTGGTGGGGTGCACCTATAGTCCCAGGCTGAAGCAGGAGGATCCAGGAATTGGAGGCTGCAGTGAAATCTGATCACAGCAGTGCACTCCAGCCTGGGTGACAGAGCCAGACCCGAAAGAAAGAAAGAAAGAAAGAAAGAAAGAAAGAAAGAAAGAAAGAAAGAAAGAAAGAAAGAAAGGAAGGAAAAGTGCTGAATAGATTGAACAGGGAGAAATATACTCCAAAATATAGATAAAAGTTATAAGCTTTGATGAAACTGACCTTAAATACAGTTGACATAATAAAACAAAAAGTAGTTTTCTAAGACTATTGTTATTTTACATAACATAGACTTGCATTTATAGCTGATGTTTTATGAAAAGATACAGGGATCTTGGCATGGCTTGACAATGTTTTTAAGATGAGCATATATAAAAAGAGAAGAAGAGAACAAAGCCCAAGAAATAGCATAATATAATATGACCACTGGCATATATTTTTATATACATACATTTTTTTTCTCTCCTGAGAATAAAGACAAACACAATTGGGATCCACTGGAAAGAAAAACTGCCTCATATTGTTCATTCATGAGTTTTCAGCTGTAATTAAGCATCTAATGCTCCAGATGGCTAAGTATTCAAAATTAGTACATTTCAGCTTCACGGAAACAGTTTATTTTGAAGTGTTCAAAATACTATCCAATGGTGCTTAACAACTGAGCAAGAGAATCTTTCAAAACTCTGGAAGGTATATTAGCATATATGCCTCATGATGAAATTCACAATTTCAATACTTTCTTGCCATTTTCTTTTTCTTTTATTCTTATTCTTTATTGTAGTGACCACCATGCACATGTAGTGTATGCAGAAGATTGTAACTTCTTTCTTTCTTATTATTATTTCCTACCCTATATTTTTATATGGTAAAAAAGTTCTTACAAATTAGATCTAGCTGTGCTTGTCCTGCACATAACTCCCAGCCTAGTCTAGCATGATAGAATAAATTCCCAGCCCCATTTCTTTATCCTTTCCTGATCCTCTGTTCTTTGAAGGTAACAATGCAATCTTTCACATTCTAGAAGCAGAGTGTACTTCCTCGCCTCTTGACTTTGGAACTAGTCATGTGACTCGTTTTAGGAACAGCCTGTGGGCAGAAGCAATAGTTGTCATTGTTATACTCAGGCTTTAAGAGCCTCGTGGCATTTTCCCCTGCACCCTCATGCCTCTGCAATTGCCATGAAAAGGTTTTCTCACTGAGTAGATGATGCCCTTTTATTCTGTGCCCTAAATAAATACACATGAAGCACAAGTGAGTGTAACCCATATTAAAAAGTCAAGTCCAGCTGGACCCTCAGCTTGAAGCAGACTGCCCAGCCAAGTCCAATGTACATCAGCAGACCCCCAGTTGACCTGCAGACACACAATTAGGAAGAAATAATTGTTATGCTAAATTACTGTGTTTTGGGGTCATTTGTTACACAGAAGTAGATAACTGATACATTATATCTCCACCCCATTCTCTGAGGTTGTCGGGTTAGAAGCTAGCGGGGAAAGAAGTTATAGGCCAAATAAGGAAAATATCAAAAATTATTATTTTGGGCATATTTGTTTTATACCCCCTTCAAAGATTTTAAACTTCTTGGGTTAGAAAAAAACTTACTATTCATCTTTGACACATTAATAGTAGGCACTTAAAATTCTATTGAGTTGCCTTTATAAAAAATTGTTTGGTATAAGTATCAGCACAACTATTTTTTTAGATAAAAACACATTTCAATTTTTCTCTTTCCTTAAAATCCATTTCAGGCTCAAAATTTTAGAAATGGAAACTTTTAAATGTATCTGCTGAAGGAAAAATTTGGTAATGTGTCTAAGCACTGTGGTTGTTTTGTCAAATGTTAATTCATTATACAATATTCCAGACATTCTACAGGACATTTTTCATAAATGACTTCATTAAATATTGACAAAAATATTGTGAGGTAGATTGTTGTTACTATTAAGTTAGTGAGTGGATTCATGATGTTTAAATATCATGCTCAAAGCAACATGACTAGTTAGCATTAATATCTATACCAGGACCATCTGATTCCACGTTTTTCCCCAAATACTACTGTATCTCCTGAGAAACAAAATGATTAAAAAATTTACATGTATATGTATGTATGCTCTGTGCATTGAGAATTTTTACTGTGGCATCTTAACATTAACATTGAAATCAACAGATACCTCTTTATGTTTTTCGGAGAGAGGTGAGGTGCTTTGAGATGTTTTTCAAGCGGCCGGAATAACTTTTGATGCATTGAGAAACTGCTACTATATCCTTTCTTCGTAGCCCATCTATTTCATGTCCATCTTCCTTACCAGAGAGTAGCCTCATAGGGCACGGCTGTGTCTGTCATGTGCACTGCGATATTGCCCAGCACAACACTGGCACAGATGAAAATTCAGCAAGTATTTGTTGAAAGAAAAAAAAAAACAAAATGAGAGGGTTTTTAAAGAGTTTGCCTCACCCTCTCCCTCTCTGCCTATACTCAGTCTCTAACACCCCCAGATATGTAAACCCCATAGATATATAAAAGATACATTTTCTTTTCTCTGTTGACTATATCTCATCTTGATCCTGCATATTATTCCTCTCTGTATCCAATTTAATTATTGTAATCTGATCATTTTCAACCTCTCATCCTACATTAAGAAAATGTATTTAACTGAACTCTTGGGATCTCATTCTCAAACTTATCAACCTTCATGTTGGCCTATAAAATCAATAAAGTTGCCTGGGAATCCACAGGAGAAGAAATTAGAGAGAGAATTAACAAAGGGTCAGGTGGCAAGGAAGCAAGTAAAAATAGAACAAAAAAAAAAAAGGAGAAGGGGAGAGTGAGATTATGAGGCCAACTGCCTCTTTGGTTTGAGAATAAAAGCTGAACTAGAATATTAGAGTGAGAAAGAACATTTAATTATTGTTAGGGATGTGGGGCAAAGGCAGGGATTCTTGACGGGGAAGAAGCTTTGTTTGAGTAGTTAGGGCCAGTCTGAGGGGTAAATAGCAAGAGAGGGCTGGACTCGAACCCGACTTCTCCCCAACGACTATTGGGAAGAGTCACGTGGGGGGCAAGTTTCCAATGGCGGAGAATTCTGGGAAGACATTAAGTGATCTCTGTGGCAATTGTTCACTCAAGTATAAAAGGAAAAAGTGGACAAGAATTCAGGCTCTTATCATTTTGTCAGTTTTAACCATTCATTAATTCTGCTGCTCATCTTCCTCTAGGGACTTATCCACTCTATGGCTATGCCTTGTCTCTTCGCTCTTGCTATATCTCTGCCTCATTCAGTTGAGTTCTCTCTCTCTCTCAACCTTTCTCTCTCTCTGCCTCTTGTCAGGTGTGGAGACCAGATGTCAGGTCCCTGCGCTCCCTGGTCCTTGGTTCCCAGTACCTAAGAATGGTTACTGGTACTGAGTCAACGGAGCAAATGAGCAGACCAAGCAGATGCAAGCAAGCAAAGCACCAAAGTTTATTAAAGCATAGTACATTCCAGAGAAGGAAGGGGTCATCCTCCGTGAGTGGAGGAGACCCTGAGTTTGAAAAGATTTCTCCCTTTATCTTGATTCTTTAATTCTATGCCAAGGTAGAGGGTGGAATATTCATGATTTTTCTTGGAAAAAGGTGGACAGTTCCCAGAATGGCAAATCCTCCCCTTATCTATACATGTATGGCAATTTCTGGGGTTGCCATGGTATTTGTAAACTGTCATGGCGCTGGTGGGTGTGATTTTTACTATGTTAATGAGGGTAGGTCACTTAAGGATACTGTCATCTTACTTGTACACATGCTCCAAAGACCCTCATTTGTGGCCTTGGCCATATCTCCACTTTGTGGCTTTTCTATGTATTTCTGGTTGGTCAGTCCTTGGAGACCCCTTACCATAGACCAAATATCTGGTCAGTCCTTGGAGACCCCTTAACACATCATCTGTTCCTTCTTGGAAGCCCCCCATTCTGGTCAATTTGTTCCTCCTAATAGACAAAGCATCTCCTAACATCATCTATTTCTCAGTAGAAACCCCTAGACAAAGCATCTGTTCCCCTTCCCCTTTGTTCCTACCTAACACTCTGTTTTTCCTTCCATCTGCATGATCGTGTTAGAGTCTTTATAAAGCCTATACTTGATTTTCTGCATAAACTACATGTGCGTTGTGGTCACTAAAAACACTGGTCAGTTGGGAGGACAGCCTTGGATTATGGATGAAGGCTGAAGGGTGTCAGGGCCTCCTGGATTAGGTGACCATAGATCTGCCTGACACTGGGATGGGGACCACAGAAGGACTTCTTTAGGGTAGAAAACAAAGTAGGGGTGTGTGTGTGTGTGTGTGTGTGTGAAGGAGGCAAGGAGAGAGGAAATATTGGAATTATAGTTTATTGACTATGGAAGGATAAAGGGAGAATAAATTCTAAATGTGAAACACCACTTTAAAATGTTGTTTTTAAAATAATAGCTTGAGACCCTCAGAGTAAATCAATGAATTAAATACATCTTACATTACTCATATGGTAGCAGTAAACAACTTTAATTATATTAGGTCAGATTTGATGTGGTTTTCTAATAAAGCAGATTCTTGCTCAGAGCCACTGTGTATTAAATCTATTAAATATGTGAAAATGCTGTGTATTTGGGAAAGATTAGTTTGAAATTTGTCATGTTGCTTCCTCTGTTTTGACTTTGGCTATTCATTTACATTTAGAAATAGTGCTTCAAGGATGGGTGAGTTCTTACAGCGTTCAGATAATTTGATATGCAACTAAGTCTTAAAAGTAAGATAATCCCCATCTGTGTCATTAATAGGCTATTGATTTAAATTTTAAACACCCCGGGCTCAAGTTGCCAATCAATCTTGTAAAAAAGACTCGGGGGAGTTGGACCCTTCTCTCTTTGGAAATAATGACTATTCTACCCCAGTACAATCCTTGTTTGGCCCTGCTTTCTAAAGTGCCTAAGTATATTGTTTTTACTATAAACTGCTTTAAATCTTCTCTGGGAGTAAGAAGGGTATAAATCCATAAATAGAGTCAAAGTGAGTCATGAATTAGTCAATAGGGAAATTGTCAAAGGACTGTGCTTATCTATATGGCCAGAACAGTTCTGCTGGTTAGGATTTGGGACAAAATGCAAAAAACACCACCCACTTCACAGGCTGAAAAAAGAATCAGGATAAGTTATAACAGCTGATCCCTTCCTAATCCAAAAGAAGGAAAGCCAATTATGCTTTTCCAATTTTGACTCACAAAATCTAGAGGTTGGAGTGGACTTTCTGGGTCATTCAGGCTTATTCTCTCATCTGATGCTAGAATGTCCTAGATTCTGTCCTCAATTTCTGGTTGTCCAGTGACAGAGACCCTGAGCTTTAACCAGGGCAGTGCATATCACCTCCATCTGGCTTTGATTTTTACAAGGTCTTCTGAATAGTGTGTCAAAATCTTTCTCCCCTTCATAGTCAACCATTTGTAAGGCAAGTCAAATTTCGCTTAGACAACCCAGCGATGCAGGTCTTCTGTCTTACTCCCCCTGCCTTACGATGAGCTCTGTCAAAAAAAAGCCAGGGAAATTTACTTTCAATGAACTGAATCAGCTACTACCTACCATAGTTCTATGTTGATACATTCCTCTCAGCCTCTTTTTTCTTTCTTTTGTTTTTCTCTTACTTTTCCCAGGTAACAAAACTACACAAAGCATATTGAGGCAGAATTTGCCTACAAATTATCTCTGTTAATTTTTTCAGTCCCTAATTAAAGAATTAAGAGCTTTCTTCTGCAGACTTTGACTTTGAAATAAAAGTCAGGCTATTTGGACTGTAGCTTTTAGAGCTGCTCTGTTTAACATAGTAGTCACTAGCCACACATAGCCACTGAGCACTTACAACATGGTCAGTGTGATGGAAGAACTGAATTTTTAAATTTTATTTAACTTTAATTTAAAATTAAAATTAAAGCAATGTAAACTATGTTTCATTAAACTCAACTATATTATTTGAATAGGATTACATTTTACTTTAACCACTGCATTGTGTAAGATATAATTGTCATATTATAGTGTACCTGTATGGCACATGCATCACTTTTGGTATACAAATAGACATATGACCAATCTAATATATGCCAATGAATTGATTCAGGTTGAATGATTTTTTTTCTAAGCACAGATATAAAGCTATAATATGTTCATTTCGGTGTTTTATAGAGACAGCAAGAGTTGTAATACCACCTATGGAAATCATACTTAATAAATTGAAATACTTGTTATTTTTATCATAATGCCATTAAATTATATTTCCAGTACAAAAATAAATATAGACATATTTTTAAATTAAAAATAAGGGCATACTACTCATGCAGAATCAAGTGGAAATTAGAACAGTAATAAAAAAAGAGACTAGAAGATAATCATAATTTTCACAAAGAATGACAATCACAATTTGCCGAAGCAAAGCATATGAAAAAGCAGCCTCTATTGTGTAAAAAAAACCCTATAGATAATTAAGTGGGCAAAATTTAAAGACATTTCAGCAAATATGTTGTGAATTTGATAAGAGGCTTCCTCTAAACAGTCAAAAATTATTCAGTGAAATTAGTTTTCTGAAATAGAATTAAATTACTAATAAAATTTTAAATAATTTTTCTACAAGCTCTGAGTTTGTAATTCTGGCCAACTAGATATCTAGTTGAATCCTTACACATACAAAAAAAATCATTTGTAGATGGAAACCTGGTAAAATAAGTTATTTCAGTTATTGAAATTTTATTTGAAAATTATGAAGAAAAGATTTTAAAAGTTGTTTTACAAAAAGTGAAAGATCTTCAGTTAAGCCACCCTAAATGATTACACATAAAATCCAAGATTTTTCTAACAATATCAAAGACTAGTTGACTCAAAAATTGAAAAATTGAAAATATTTATCTTTAGCTTTAGTTGAATTGTATGATATGTCACTGTCTGATTAATACTTTGATTACATTTTATCTCAAAGAACTTCCAAAATTACAAAGAAAGATTATCAATTCCCAGCCTAAAAAGTTACATTCATAGCATAGATATCTTTGAATCTTTTAAAACTGTCAAAGTATTTTAGCTATATAGGAAAAAAAAATAGTTCCTATTATGACAAACAGTGCTCTAGTTATATTAGGTTGAAAATCTGGATTTATTGGAATTTTGAAACAGACATTGATGTTTCCCTTATTGCTTTATACCAATATGTTACATATTGAAAATATCTGTGATCAGTTTTCTGATGCAGATTCTATCAAAAGTGCCATGGATAGCTTTTTAAATCATTCAGTACATACCAAATGCTATGAAAATTCATCCATTTGTAAAACTGTTTAAAAGAAATAAAAGATAATCCAGTGACCTTGTATTCTTGCAAATACTTGTTGATTGAGTTGCAGAAGAGTTTTATAAAGATTTACTATAATATTAACTATAATTCAATTCTTGAAATAAAAGGAATGCTTGCCAAATATTCAACTTATGCTGCAAAAATGACAGTATGATTTATGTTTTCTCACTGATATAACACTGCATTTAAATGAGTTAAATTTGACATTCCTAGGAAAGTAAAGCCTTATTTGTGACCTAGTAATATAGTGTGGAAATATATATTGAAATAGAAACTTTTCATAATACAATTCAATAATAATGATTTTATAATTTTTAAAATATGAATCAATATTTTAAAGATTTTAATTGTAATCAATATTATGTAAATTGCTACCAAAACTAAAAGAAAAAGTTAATTTTTTGTTGATTGTGATAAACTTAAAGATGCTTTTCAAATTATGCAATACCACTTTGATTTTGAAGGCAATAATACTAAGTTGACACAAGAGTTCATGAATTTACTTGAACATAGTTTTAAAATTATATCAAATAAATTATTCTTAAAAAGATGAACCAATTGTATAAAATAGATGCAAATATTAAAGAAAAATGACATTTTGGTATTTGCATGACTTACTGGAAAACTTTTAGTTATATCTATAGTTACTTGGGTATGTGAATCTACATTTTCAACTGTAAATTTTATGAAATCCAAACACAAAGCAAGTATTTCTGATGAAAATTTAGCATCCAAATTGAGATATGCTATAAGTGTAAATCACATGACAGATTTTGAAAACTTGTATTAAAAAATGAAAAATATTTCATAAATAATGTTTTATATTGATTATGCATTGAAATGATAATATTTTGGGTATATTGGGTTAAATAAAATACATATTTAATTTCACTAAATAGTCATGATATAATCATACCAATAAGTGATGCTTTTTAATAAATAACTAAATGAGGGAAAATGAAATCTCCCATGCCAGAATTTCAAACGGTCTACCTCAAGGAGGTAGAACATAACTCCCCACCCCTAAGTTTTCTTTCCAAAAAGTACAGTATGAAAAGGAATGGCAGTATAACCTTACAGTTGAGGAACCTGGCAAACACTACCTCAGCCCGATCATCAAGGTCATCATCTAAATATCATCTAAAGCAAATATAGATGAGACTCAAGGTACAACTCATCCTCAGGCAAATTGATCTTTAGCTGTGAACCTCTGAAGTCACACATGTCGTGTACTTCCAAAATACAATAAATAGTGAGACAGATATAGGCCAGACATTCCCATTCCAAAGGAAAGAAATAGAAACGAAGAAAGGGATAACAGTTCTCAATTAAGTTTGAGACCCTACATGCAACCTTAAGGCTTGAGAATAATCTTCTTTGACTCAATGTCCTGTCTTACAGACACACTGCATTAGGAGTTGGGGCCCCAAGGCTCCCGGTGGCCCTGGCCCATAGCTTTGCCGGCCACCATAGCTTTGCCGGCCACAGCCCATACCACAGCTCTCACTTATAGTCAGGTGCCTTTACCTCTCCCAGGCTGAAATCACACACTGATGACTCTACTGGTCTGGGGTTTCAGAGGCAGCCTTGCCCTTATGGCTCCAATAGCACTGCCCTAGTGGGGACTCTCTGCTGTGGCCTAGCCCCACAGTGGCCCTCTGCCCAGGTCATGTGCCCAAGGCTCTAGGCAGCTCCATCCTTCTAAATCTAGGTGGAGGTAGCTGTACGCCCACAGGTCATGTACTCTGCGTGCCAGTGGAGATGGCACCACCCAGATACTGCCAAGGTTTACCATCCGTGGCTTCTGGAGGGGTGGCTGTTGTGTCCACACTGCAACTGGACCCCCTGGAACTACACCTGGAGTGGTCAAGGAGCACTGAGCTGGAATGCAGGGAGCAGAGCCTTGAGGCAGAGCTAGGAAGCCAGTACTAAGGTCCTGCAGGAGCTCTCTGTCCCTCCTGTGAAATCATTCTGCCCCAAGACCCTTGAACTCTGGGTCTCTAATGGGAAGGGCCTCACAGACGATCCAATGATCTTTAAAATGCCCTTGGGGTTATGCTTCCCTTGTTTTAATGGATAGACCCGGCCAATCTCGGCTGATCTCTTTATCAAACAGCAGTTTGGCCATAACCTTAGTGTCCTCTCCCAAACATGCTTTCTCATTCCTTTCAATGTGGACAGGATGAGAATTTTTCAAATCTTTAAATTCTACTTGTCTTTTGATTAAAAATCCAATGTTTAAATAATTTCTCTCTTTTCACATTTTCCTATAAGTGTCTAAGAGCCAAGTTGCACCTTCAACATTTTGCTTAGAAATTTCTTCAGTCAAATATCCTATTTTGTTGCTCACAAGTTCTACTTTCCACAAAACACCGGGATATGAACACAGTTCAGCCAAGTTCTTTGCCACTTTGCAACAGGATGGCCGTTCCTCCAGTTTCCATTCATATGCTCCTCATTTCCAACTGAGACCTCATCAGAATGGCCTTTGCTGTCCTTATTCCTACCAACATTTAGTTTGTGACCACTCAGATATTCTCTAAGAAGACTGAGGCTTTCCCTACAGCTATTCACCTCTTCTGAGCCCTTACCAGAATTGCTCTTTATGGTTTGATCATGACAGTGTAGGCTTTTTCCAATACGCACCTCAAGTCTCCCAGCCTCTATCTATTACCCAATGCTAAAGCCATGTCTACATTTCAGGCATTTGTCACAATGGCATTCCACTTCTAGTATCGATTTCTGTCTTAGTTCATTTAGGCTATTATAACAAAATACCATAAACTGGGTAGCTTATAAACAAAAGAAATTTATTCCCATAGGTCTGGAGACTGAGAAATCCAAGATTAAGGCACCAACAGATTCAGTGTCTGGCGAGGGCGTGTTTCCCAGTTCATAGATGGCACCTTCCCACTGTGTCCACACATGGTACAGGGGACTAGCTGGTTCTCTGTGGTTTCTTTGACAAAGGCACTAATCCCATTGGTGAGCACTCCACTCTCATGATCTAATTGCCTTACAAAGCCCTCACCTGCTAATCCCATCGCGTTGGAGTTTAGGATTTCAGCATATACATTTGTTAGGGGCAGTTGTGGCACAAATATTCAGCCCATGGCAGGAGCATTCTGTCAAATATCTGACTGTTATTTGAACCATCAAGGTCATCAAAACAACAAAAGTTTGAGAAACTGTCGCAGTCTCAAAAAGCTAGGGGAAACATGATAGATATGTCAGATGATCCCGGTACAGAAAAAGGATGTTGGGTAAAAACAAAGGAAATATGAATAAAATATGGATGTTAGTTAATAATAATGTATCAGTATTGGTTTATGAATTCTGAAAAATATACCTTACCATTGTAAAGTGTTAACACTAGGGGCAAATGGATGTAGAGTATAATTTCACCTGCTTCTTTTATTTTTTTTTGTGTGTGGCTACTAAAAATTTTTAAATTATACATATGGCTTGCATTATGATCCTATTGCACGGTACTGCTTTAGAGAATGAAGTTGCTGTGGTGCAAACAGCAACAAACCTGTTGTCTAGAAACCTCCAGTTTGAAGCCTACCTTTACCGTTTACCACACATACCACACGCCCTCCTAGCCTGAGGTCCTCGTATGTAGAATGAGAATAAAAAAGTTGCCACAAGGATTGCATAAGATGGTTTATTTGAAGAAAACTAGCACGATTCCCGGCCTATAATAAACAAACACTTGTTGACTGTTACCATGTGCTGTATTCTTGCTCTTGCAAAAGGAGGCGAATAATTACGATGCAATACCAGAAGCCCTGGGGAATCACAGAAAAAGGAATGACTACACAGTCAGAGAAAACAACATCTGACCTGAATCTTTAAGGACTGAATACAGAGTCCTACACAGGCTCGGAAAAATTGTTTGTTCCCATAAAGATATCTCCAGTGTGAATGTTAAACATGTATTATAGACTTATGTTTTCCTCTCATATTTAGGGGTCAGTTTCCATCCATTTGGTCCCTACTTTCTCTGTTGCCCACCTACCTTACTTTCCTCAAGGACTGACTTAAGACTCTATATAAAACTGGCACTCTAAAATCTCTACATTTTATAATTTAATTTCTGTATCACATGCATAAAATTATATTTTCCTGGAACTTAAATGAGTATAATTTTATTGCACAGGAATAAAGAGGCTTAGTTATCCACACTACATAATCTATTTACATAATCTTATATTTGTTCAAATTTAGCCGTACTAACAAGAAATATGGCCCATGGTTTTCTTCCCAGCAGGAGATGGACAATTAGTTTCATTTCCAGCAGAATGCTTTAGTGACTGCTATCTCTTCTCCTGAAGTACTCGTCTTTCTCGCCATCCATCCATCTTTATTCTACCCATTCATTTGTTCATTCCGCTAATGTTGTTTGAGTGCCTACCATGTGTCAGACACTTCTGCATATATGTGTTTTCATGCTTTTTTCAGGTGTGTTTGTCATATTTTCCAGGTAAGCTGTAAATCACTTAAAGACCCAATTTATGGCTTCCTTCTCTTTTGAAATCATCTTACCTGTTGGCCTTCCTTCCACTCCAGTGACTCTCTGCACACACACCAACCCCCATCACTGCGACAGGGGCCAAGGGAAAACCTCCCCTTCACCTTCCGAAGGTTTGCTGAAAAATCAACTGACAAAATTTTGGCAGATTAATGGGAGAAATGGCATACAAATTTATCAACATACGTATTGCAGAGAACCACAGCGAATACCCCAACCCCCAACAGGGTGCAGAAGCTTATATACCATCTTGAGGTTGCAGAAAGCATGGAAGCTCAAAGTATGGCCAAAAACTGCTCATGTTGGTAAATCAGGTTATGGTGGCAAAGCTGGTTGTGGTGGGGGAGAAGTGGAGGTCTGGCTAGCAAAGGTGGTCCTTGTTAACAGATGAAATCTCACAGGTAGCAGCCCTCAGAGAGAATAGATGGTGAATGTTTCTTTCCGACTTTTAAAGGTGTCAAACTCTCAGGTAATCCTTCCTAGATCTGGAGAAGGGAAGTCCTCAGAGAAATCCTGACTTCATCCATGCAGATTTTCTCTACAGATGCAAATCTCCCCCACAAAAGACAGCTCTGCAGGGCTATTTCTGTTTTCAGGACTTCTGAACAGATATCTTAAAACATGTCAAAGAAATATATTCTGGAGTGAAATATTTTGATTTCCTTTGCTACCAATATTTGTATCTATAATAGCATACTTTCCCACCTAGTATAGGGAAAATGCTGTGTTTTAGACTTGTTATCGCCCAGCCAGGTTCATTGCTCCCCACCCAAGAGGAAGCCAATACACTGAGATAGCAGGTGTCACAGCAGAGAAAGGCTTGAATTCCACATTGGACTAAGCAGGGAGGAATTTCTCAAATCCACCTTCCTGAAAATTTGGGAGAAAGGGTTTTTAAGGACAGTTTGGTGGGCAAAAGTCTAGGCAATTGGGTATGCTAATTAGCTGAGTTTGGGGAGGAACCATAGGGGTATAGAAATTGTCTTCTTTGCTGACCAGGTTCTTGGGTAGGGGCACAAGACCAGTTGGGTCAGTTCTCAGCAGTTCCCCTGGAATGTGGGACCCAGAAGATATCTCAGGAGCTAGCTACTCCTAGGTTTCGAAAAGGTAATGTCTATGGAGAAAGCTAAGAATCTTTATGACCACCAGTTTTATGACTCCAGAGGAGCAATTATAGAGAAGCAAACAGGGGGACAGTGGCTAATTATTATCAAGCAAGTGATGGGACAGTGGCCAATTATTATTATTTTTAGCTAAGCCTGTGCCTTCCCAGAACCCCAGTTCTCACCTTGCACCCCTTTAGTGATTTTTAAGGGCAGTTTCAGACTGAGTTGCAGATAAAGAAGAAAGGAAGTGAAATATTAGGTCAATTCATGTTTTTCCCTAATAGAAGGTGTCAGTCCTTCTATCTTCACATTCCCTGTGATTCTAGATTACAACTTTTGTTGTACTTTTCTTACAATGAAATTTAGTTTTCAGTAATTGTGACTAAACTCAGGCTTTTCTCTTGGCCAGTTGTCTTCCTTTATTTGACAGATCACAAAAAGTTGCTTCTAAATAAATATTGGCCAAGCTGAGTTTACCAGTCTTGGAAAAAGTGAGACACAGGCTTCATTTCTCATAGGAAATGAGGTTTGTGTGGGGTTTCAGAATCACCCCACCCAACACTTACCCTGGTACAAGAACCTTGCCATGGTTTTATACAAGTGAGGGCCAAGGGGGTAAGTTCAAGGTGCTGATGAACAAACCTGAACTAGCAGTTGATATGACTTTGACACAAACCAGATCTCAGGCACTGAAAGCAATTTAACTTAATTACTCTCCCAGTATGGCGCAAAATGGGGAAACTGAGTGCTATAATCAGTGCCAGTCTTCTTGACTGATCTGATTGTTAAAGCTGCAAAGGAAATCAGTTGCAGTGGTGGGGAGGGGGTGTTGCTTGGTTTCCTTCCTACTACTTAGTTATTATTCCAAGGAATGCATTTAATTATAGAGGGAACTCAGTTATTTGCTTTCTAGTAGCTGGCTCTTTTTTGGTTATTTCTACCAGCGCCTTTCATTCGCTGAAAAACAAAGGCTTGTTTACAACTCGACCAAGTCTTTTGGCTTCCATTTCAGAGCTTTCTCTCACCCCAAAGCAAAGCAAGGTAGTGTGATGCAAATAGCCCCACAGTAGGCTACTTTTGCCAACCAGGGACCTATTTTCAATTGCATGCAAACTAGAACTCTCCAAAGACCTGTGAACTGTAAATAACTTGGGTTGTGAAAGGGGTCAGCTTGGTTTAATTTAGAGCTTCACAGAGCATTTCTCTAGAAATTCAAACTCCAGTGAACAAACCCCTCTGGGGCCTTTAAAAAAATTCCAGGGCCGGCACCTCTATTTACTCTTTAGACTCCTGCCTGTCTGGTGGAGGTCTGCTCTTAAAAGCTAATCAGTTCTATGGTCGCTGCCCGGGCTGCTGGTGGCAAGCTGTCCCCTCAACACAACCCCTGAACTGAGCTGCCTGAGCACACTGCCGACTGGGGGACCCAGTAGAGGAAGCATTTGCAGAAAAAACAGTTCTGAGGTTAATGCTTAGGCCAGGGAATGACAGGGGGACAGCAGTCAGTGGCCACATCTTCTCAGCCACCCAGTACAGCCCTCTCCTTCTACAGTGGAGGACAACAGTGGAGTCCTGCCCCAGGAATGCAGCTGGTGTCACCCAAGGAATTCCTTTTCCTAGAAAACACATCCTCAAATCCACAGTGGCCAGAAAAGTCCCAAAAGAACACTGAGCCCCACTGCTCTCTGTTCGCCAATTGCTGTCTGTCCCTCCTTCGGAAGTCCTTGATAGAGAGGTTCAGAATCCCAAAGAATCACAAGAAAAAGTGTGCCAAATGAATTGATGTCAGGCCTGGAAAGGTTCTAAGGACACTGTATCCCATTACATTCTCTGTAGACATATTGGCCTCTCTCAAGCTGTAGAAGGAATGCATTAATGCTCTAAACTCTCACTTTAGCCATGCTTAGAAAATTGCTTACATTGTTGCAAAAAGATTTGGGATAGCTCATAGGAAGAACTTTCTTACTGCAAAGAATGTGAGGCAAGGAATACTCAATAAGATTTTAACATGACTTGCTCTGAGGATATTTAAGATACAGCAGATTTTTAATTTTTTTTCTTGAAGTTAAAAGAACAGCAAACTTCACAAGATTTATTGGTAAAGACAGGTGCCTACTCTAGCAAGGAGAATGAAAACTATCCTAGCATATACCATAAATCAAGTTAATACCCCATTATGATCACAACCTAGAGCTGTTCCCCTATGAAAGAACGTGAAACTCTTTGGTGCAGATGGTGTAAGTCGTGGTCTTCTCTTATCAATTTATACTGTAAGGAGATACCTTGATAGATTTCTGAAGATCAATGCTGACTTGCTCAATGAGGGCAATAGGTCCTTTATGTTAATAGTTCTGAAGCTGCATAATATTCTCCTTGATCACACAAGTCTCTGCACTGCTGGCTTCAATCATGGCCAACTGAGACTTGGTGGTAAAATATCAGAGGCCCTCAAAGATCTGTCTTCCTCAAACATCTACTATTCCCAACTCTTATACACTACAGCATCAGATTTTTTTAAAGTTCCATTTTTGAACCAGTCTTTGGTTAAGACACGCCATCTATAGTTATGCAAATATATTACCTGGAAAGAAATGTTTAATCTGTTAGTATCATCCACACTTTGCAGAGGGGGTAAATACCTACCCTAAAGAGTTTGCTACCAGCCAGTTTGCTACCAGACTACCAGGCAGAAATCAAAGCCCTGAGAGCACTAAACTGGGAAGGGTGTGTGTGTGTGTGTGTGTGTGT
>VBSM01002608.1:53817563-53983244 GCA_008086735.1 Cheirogaleus medius | reverse complement strand
CTTGCTGTAACTTTGAATCAGCACTAGAAGATGAGAGCCTAAACTTGGAGGTGCTTGAAGGTAAATCTGGACTGGGAACAAGAACAGCTATAAAGGTCTAGGGAGCCTGGCAGGGTAGAAAGGAAGACAGACTCAAATGTTTCTCTACAAAGGATTACAGAAATCTGTCACCACTGTGACTGATCAAGAAAGGAAGCTCTGAAAAGCAGCTGTTCTGTTGCTATAATATGCACAGCCCTGCTTATAAGATGCCTGCTCCTGCCCACACAAAAATGAGTACACTCACAAGAATGCACGCATATGTATGTGTATATTTGCAGAGATGCATTAAGCATAGCCATGTGTGCAATCAGTGGACTCTTTGTCTTATAAAGAACAAAAGAATACACATAGTCCAGAAAAAAAAAGAATTGAGTTCTAAATCATTTCTAGAAATATCCAATCTCAATATATATTTCCATGATTACCTCCCCCTGGTAAGTTTGACCTACTTCAGTTTGCTTCTGGATTTGATTTCTATTAATAGATGGTAAAGGTTGTCAAATGCCAACCTTTGAGCTTTGTTTACTGTGGTCTCATGGTATTGGCACCGCATCACAAGTGTGAGAGTTTAAGCAAAAGCTGGGAAACCAGAGACTCTGTGGCCTGGCCCCATTTGTCTGACAGACCCCTGGGCATTGTCAGCCTCAACATGAGCTTATAGATTCTGCCCACCATGAGCAGGTGGGTGAGTCATTCTAACTCAGCAATTTGCTGCATACCTGAATTAAGTGATTCTCCTGGGGACCCATGCGATTGAGATCCAGATCCCCATGTCTGGATTTTATCTGTGAGGCTGCCTTGGCTCTTACGCCTAACCTCATTCATAGCTTAATACGAACCGGATTCTTTTCTAAATGTCATCTATTTCAAGTGAGCATCCCACTCCCAATTCCTTTCTTCCAATCTCAACAGGTTGATAGCCTGTGGCACTTGTCTCTGACTTTGCCCCTCCCCATTCACGCCCACTTGTGCTGTTCCAGCTCACACTTTTGGTCCATGTGCCAAAGTCCTGCCTATCTCCAAGTAAGTTTCTCAATGCTTTTAGATTCTCCTCCCTTTACACTGCCTTGACCTTGCAGAATTCGTGACTATCCCAGATAAGACTCTACCTTGTCCATCTCTTTTCCTCTGCGAGTAAACAGAGAATAAACTAGAAAAAGAAGGTAAATCCAGATTCTTTAAAAATGTAGAGGAAACAAGGAGATAGAGCTGAGGGAGGCAACATTAGGTGGAACAGAATAGAGGTAAAAGAGAAGAGACAGGAACAAAGGAAACCAGGAATGGGGCATAGAGCAGACTCATCAGCTAAACCAGTAAAAAGGTTAGATCAAGGTAGGCTAACCTTGGCTTAAGCAATAAGTCACTTGGATTTATTTAACCCTAGGAATCCACCATTTATCTCAAGCAACAACAACAACAACAAAAATACAGAAATAAAAGTCATAGCAGACAGAAGCTTAAGAAGAATAAAATTTCCAAAATGCCAAGAAAAAATGAAAATGAGAAGGTCTGAAGGCCATCAGTGGTGAAATACAAGATGGGGAAAGATGGGGAAAATGTTTGGATTCGTTTCGGAGAAGCGGCAGTCATCTACACTTTCACAAGGCACAGCCCCTCTGCAACAAACCCTTTTCAGTTCATCCATCACTCATTAAAAGTGCGCCAAATGAGCCTTAAGGGGGATAGATGACCTTTCATATTTTTTCATGAATAATGTTAGTGATGGCGTCTTTCATCTTCATGGAACTGCTCAGGGCCTAAAATAATTCCCAACCCTCTCTGCCCTTAACACAGAAATGAAGTACAAGGCCCTATGGCCAAAGCACTGGGAATGTTAAGCATTTAATTTTACCAGAGCACACAGTCCTTATGAACCAGTGTCTACCGTAAAATCTCTTTGGTGAGTCAGCGTGTTGCTAAATTCTTATTTTAAGCCGTAGCACAGCTGTGGCATGGACATAAAAATACAGCTTCTTAACAGCAATCTATAGAAGTAGAGTCCATGTTCCTACTGAGAAATAGCTCAAGGGGCTAAAATTTTTTCTTTTCAGTATCAGAGTATCATCCGGCAGAATGAAATATCAGTCACTAAACAAGATTCTTGGAACTTGGTAATGAATAAATGGAATTTGAAAAGTGATAAAAGGGCATAACTTAGATGGTTATGAAGCTCTGAGCAATATAGTGCTACACAGATACTAAATATTAATACCGTAATGGAATTTTAAGTTAATTTCAAGTTCAAACCTGCTAGAATACATTCAGGCTATATTCAGTAGTCCTTTTCTGATTAATTTTCACTAAAGTTACTTTCTCTTCTTTATCTAAGTAAAAGAAAGAGTTAGAAAAGGTTTTAGTTGTGGTTAGTATTCCTTTTAAACCAAGTGGGAAAAGCAAAAATTTGAACCTTGAAAGCTCAAATACCTGTTAATAATTGTTCTTTGTCGTTTTATGCAGAGATAACATCTTCCTTCCACATTATTTGAGTGCTTATCATAGTTTATCAACTCGAGGACATCTACATTTCTTAATTTGCTCTGGCTGAGAAGATTCCATTCATAAACAAAGCACATTTTTATATGAAAGTAATTCAGAAAATAGAGACCTTTGTCAAACTTTGTACCACCTCACTCCCCAATCTTTCAACAATTTTTCAGTATTTATATAGAAAAATATGATGAAGTCATATTAAGAGAAAACAGAAAAGGGAAAAAATGGAAGAAATAAAGAGAGGAAGGGA
This sequence comes from Cheirogaleus medius, assembly GCA_008086735.1. Classification (NCBI taxonomy): domain Eukaryota; kingdom Metazoa; phylum Chordata; class Mammalia; order Primates; family Cheirogaleidae; genus Cheirogaleus; species Cheirogaleus medius. The sequence continues at coordinate 53,980,462 of VBSM01002608.1, read as the reverse complement.
GAGGGGAATGGAGGGATGGAGAAAGCAAAAGAAAATAGTTTGAGGCCTCCTAGGATACCTAATTATGATCCATCCATCCTTTCTACTCATGGAGTCAATCTCCAAAGTGGTTTGTGTTCAAAATAACTGAAGTATATACACAGTGGGTTTTCAAGAGCAGGGAAGGAGTAGTACAATGGCCCCTTTCCATCACAGGCCTGCTCAGAAACATTTTTCTTTCGTGAGCGCAAATGAGGAAATGGAAAGTAAACGGCTAGAGAAGGATAGTAATAGAAGGAAAGGACTAGCCACACTGACCTTAACTTTAAAACGTTATATGCAGTTTGAAGAGACCGAGACAGCTGTCTCCATCCTCCATACATCCCCACACACATGCCCTAGGGTCCAAGTTCTATCACTGGAAATTCGTCTGCCTCTTAAACATTTCTCAGTTAAAGACATCTTAATGTGCTCTTTTTTATTTAAAAAAACCCACAGATTTATTGAGATATAATTGACATATTTGTAAAAACTGTATGTATTTATGTGTACAATTTGATAAGTTTTGACATATGTATATATCTGTGAAATTATCACTAAAATTAAGATAAGGAATATATCTATCACTAGAAAAAGTTTCCTCCGGCTCTTTTGAAACCCCTCCTTCCAAAAGTAATTTGCATTTCTGTAATGATATTGTCAGTGTTACTCTGGCTGTTCTAGGTCCTTTGCATTTTCATATGAATTTTAAATCAGTTTGTCAATTTCTGTAAAGAAATCTATTAGAATTTTGACTGGCATTGCACTGAATTAATAGATCAATCTGGGTAGATTGACATCTTAGAAATATTGATTCTTTCAGCTAATAATGAACATGGTATATCTCTCCATTTATGTGGATTTGTTTAATTTCTTTCAGCAATATTTTATAGTTTCCTGGGTACGGGTCTTTTAAATCTTTTGTCAGATTTATCCCTTAGTATTTCATGTTTTGATGCTATTATAAATGGTATTTTTAATTTCAGTTTCTGGATATTCACTTCTAGTATACAGAAACATAATTGATTTTGTATATTGGTCTTAGATCCTGCAATTTTGCTGAACTCACTTATTGGATCCAGTACCTTCTTTGTACATTCCATTAGATTATCATGTCTGAGAATAAAGACAGTTCTATTTCTAACTCTCCTATCTAGATGCCTTTTATTTCTTTTTCTAGCCTGAGTATACTGGCCATAGTCTCTAATACAATGTGAATAAAACTTGTGAGAATGGACATTCTCGTCTTGTTAGTGATCTCAGGGGTAAATCATTCATTCTTTCATTATTACACATGATGTTAGCTAAAGATTTTTCTAATAAAGATGCCCTTTATCAGATGGAGGAATTTTGCTTCTTTTTCTAGTTTGCTGTGAGTATTTTTCAGGATAAATGGCATATTTAGTCAATAATCTTTTCTGCATTGACCAAGATTATCACATGATTTTTCATTTTTAGTTTGATAGTATGGTCAATTACATTGATTTTTAAATGTTGAACCAAACTTGCCTTCCTGAGATAAACCCTACTAGTCATGTATTACCATATTTATATATTGTATTTGATATCTTAAAATTTTATTTAGAATTTTTGCATCTATGTTCATGAGAGATATAGTTTTGTACTTTTGCTATAATGTCTTTATTTGATTTTAGTGTCAGGATGATGCTAGTCTCATAGAATGATTTGGGAAGTGTATTAATCACAATGGTCTAAGGAAGAAACAAAGAAATTTAAAAAGAAAAATAGAAAGAATGATTAACCAAAACAGGAGACTGAAGAAATGAGGAATTGGCTAATAAGAAATAGGGAAGGCTAAACAAATAGAAATACCAGATACTAGGAGCAACTATAACCTCTAAGGCTGAAATAAAACACCCCAAGAAAGATTAACAACTACCCTGGGGTTGAGATCCAGATCTTGTTGGTAAGGGCATGGCTGTGGCTTACAATGGCAGCGAAGTCACCATGGTAGTACACCAAAATAACTTGATAAAAATCTGCCCTCCAGGTTGTCAGGGAAAGCTGTTCATGGGAGAGGTCTCACTAGAGGTACTCCACTCTGAAACTGCCAAGGCAGGGCCGGGAGAAGCTGATAGCCACAGTGTGCTGCTGACCATTGTGCACTACAGAAGCCCCGTACTCTACTAGAAAGGAGGGCCACACTTCCAGGGCTTGCTGCAGAAGGAGCCACCTGCACTGCAGAAGGTGGGCGCTAGGAAGCTGTGAGCACTGCAGGAGCCAGATGCCCAAAGTGGTTTCACTTCATTTTTTTATTCTCTTTTTTCTCTGTTTCATTTTCAATAGTCTCTAGCGTTCCTTGTTCGAATCCGCTAATCTTCTCTCCTGCAATATTGATCTTCTATTAATCTCATTTGGTATATTTTTTTGCCTCATACATTCTAGTTTTCACCTCTAGAAGTTCAAATGAGTTTTTATGGCAACTTCTGAACATGGAGAGTATAGTGATCAGAACTGCTTTAATGCCTTTGTTTACTGAAACTATCATTTGTGTTATGTCTTAGTCAGTTTTGATTGACTGAATTTTCTCCTCATTAGAGCCTATATTTTCTTGTTTCTTTGTTTGCCTGGTGTTTTTTATTGGTTTCCATAAATTTTGAATTTCAGTTTTTTAGGTGTTAGAAAACATTTGCAGTCCCATAAATATTCTTGAGCTTTGTTCTGGAATGCAGTTAAGATACTTGGAAACAATTTGATCCTTTCAGGTTTTGCTTTTAAGCTATTTTGGGCAGGGCTGGATAGATCAGTGTTTAGCATAGGACAATTTTTGCCCCGCTACTAAGACAAAACCCTTCTAAACACTAAACCACAAAGACCCATGCATTATGAGATTTTTCTGCTCTGGCTGGTGGCAGCAGGGATTACGTGTCCTGCCCTGTGTGAGCACCGGAGATTATTCCTCCTAATCCTTTCGGATGGTCCTTTCTCTGGCTTGCACTGATTCATACTCATCTGAAGACCTGAGTTGGACATTCAGCCGATCCCCAAAGCTGTGTCTTCCTGTGCAGTTCTCTCCTCTCAAGGACTCTGCCCTGCATACTCTGCCTGCTTTGACCTCCCTGGATTCCTAGCTCCATCTCTTCAAATCAAGGAGGCTACCAGGCTCTATCTGTATTCTCTTTCCTGTGCTGTGTCCTATAAATTCTCTCTCTGCAGTGAAGGAACAGAAACTGCTATTGTTTCACTTGTTTTAAGTCTCTGCTGATACTGGGGCTGGCCACCAACTCGAAGAAGATGTGATCTAGTATCTGAGGGACTCTGAGGGGAAGGACTGCATTCAATGCTTCATGTGCACCATGTCAAACCCTCTTGGCCATACCTCTTCTTCCACCATTGGCAAAGCAACTAGCTCTGCACAGGCTTCTAGAAGCTTCGTGTAGGACTATTTTGACAGCATCTCACCCTGGCCTATGCCATACATTTCTGGGTTTCTACCTCAGAATTTTTCTGATATCATCATGTGACAGTCTAGTGGTTACTCCCTTGGCACTCATACGTAAACAACCCAGAGTGCAGAGGAGTTAACACCTCAGAGGACCACCCTTGACCAGGCAGGGAGTTGATATATTCAGGTGGTCTTGCAGGATTGCACCATCAGTTGCTGGTAGCAGTGATTAAATTGTTTTCATATTAGCTTTCACTGCTTAATTTCCCCATCTCTCACTCCCCACTCCCACGATCCCATTCTAAGTAAGTTATCCACACACAGCCTCTATCTGAGGCTCTGCTTTGGAGGGAGCCCAAACTAAGGCTGTTTCACAATTTATTCAAGAGGAGGCCAGGGTATTAAAGACTCTGAAAATAAGTATGCCAACTGATTCATTCATTCAGTCATTCAACAAATATTTATTGAGAGGCATGGTAGTAAACAGACTGCTTTTGTCACACTTACATTTTAGTCTAGAAGACAGACAGTAAGTAAACACATATATAATAGGCCAAGTGGTGATGAGTGCTAAGAAGAAAAAGCAAAATAAGAAGAGAGATTGATTTTTAATTTAATTAAATCATTTATTTATTTATTTATTTATTTTTAGAGACAGGGTCTAGCTCTGTCACCCAGGCTGGAGTGCAGTGGCATCATCACAGCTCACTGCAACCTCAAACTCCCAGGCTCAAACCATCCCCCCACCTCAGCCTCCCTGGTAGCCAGGACCACAGGCATGTGTCCCCACTCCCAGCCAATATTTTTAAATTATTTTTTGTAGAGATAGAGTCTCCCTATATTGGCTAGGTTAGTCCTGACCTCCTGGCTTCAAGCGATCCTTCCATCTCCCCTTCCCTGGACTCCAACGAGGGGGCAGGGCACCGGCCAATGTCTGAGACCCACCTTAATTGTACTTCCCTCCTTTTCTTTCTGATATACTTCTTCTCCTTTCTCATCCCTGAGACAGTCTCAAGAGTCTTTAGCTAATCTGTAGGCAAGCTACCTCGGCTCTTCATTCATTCTTCCAAATCTATCTTTTATGGCACAAACTTTATACACTGAGTATTTCAAAGTTTTCGAAACACATTCTCACAGCTTAAAAACTGTCTCATCTTTTCCTTTAGGCAATGAGTGCTAGGGAGGAGGCAGCTCAGAATCAAAGATACTTGGAATTTGAGGGGGAAAATTTGGTCTCTCAAAATATTATTTTATTATAAATAGCAACCATATTTATGTTTTTCATGGAGGGTGGACATAATCTTACCACGCTACTTTTTCCTCTGCTTTTAAAATGAAAAAAAAAATTAGAGATACATTTGATAAGTCTTCAAATAGTAAATAGCTCATGGATTTTAAAGACATGTGTGTCTATTTAATGTATCTACTTTATATTCAAGTACAGTCAGCTCTGAATCAAACTTCATAATTTGACATATAGGAAGTTAAAGAAGGAAAGATGCAGGATTGACCTATCGGCAGCATTTGATACAATCAATCACTTTCTTCTCTTGACACCTGTAACTATAGACTCTTATCTTTCTTCCTACTTCACTGCTTTTCTTCTCAGTCTTCTTTGCTGATTTCTCTTCTCCTCCAGGTCTTCTAGCATTGAAATGCCCTCAGGCTCAGTTTTTGGTCCTTTTCTTCATCTCCAATCCCTAAGACATCTAAATCACTCTCGTGGCTTTAAATCCAATTTATGTGCTGACACCTCCATGCTAGGCCTTTCTCCTGGACTGGAGAATCATATATACAACTGCTCATTCAACATCTCCACGTGTATATCTAACAGATTTCTCAAACTCTGCATATCTAAAACTGAATTTCTGATACACCCCCTCCACCAATCTTATGCTGCTGGAAGCCTTTCCCCAACCCATCTGATGTCAACTCCATCCTTCCAACTGCTCAAAGTATAGGCCATCTCTCTTTTTCTCCCATTTGACATACAATCCATCAGAATTTCCTAGCAGCTTTGCCTTCAAACTCTATCTTGCACCAAACCACTTCTCACCTCCTCCTCTGTTACCCTGAATAAATTTACCATCGTCCCCCATTTGGATTATTAAAATAACTTCCTACCTAAATTCTGACTCCATACTTGCTTTCTTACAGTCTATTCTTAACACTGCAACCAAAGTGATTTTTTTTTTATTTAAATCACATTTCTGGTTTCTAGTCTGATATGTAAAGAGTTTGGAAGTCATCACTGCCATCTTCACAACAAGAAAAAAAAAATGAATGAACCAAAAATCAACAACTCATCTTAAATATATCAGAGAATTGAAGTCGCAGGAAAAATTGCTACCCCCAAAACTGGGGAGGCACACAGGCGGATACGGGGAATCACAGTTTTCCAGGAGCAGAAGAACACAGCTGAAGCCAGTGGCATAGGAACACTTTCAACTCTAATGGATGAGTTGCTGGAGGCTCAGTGTGGACAAGTCTGAGGGTTAAAAACTTTGAGGGGGGCCAGTCGTAAGGTGGTGCCATCACTTTCTCCTGAGTTTTACCCCCAGAAGCCTTACCAGGTTCTTATTGTAAAGATCAGAGAAAAATCCCAAGATGCTGTCAGCAGGGAGAGGGGAAAAGTACCCATTTTGAAATAGGAGTAGAGCTCTCTGTTCTTAACAAGACCTGTTCTTAAGGGAAACTTACCAAAGCCTAACCAAATGGGCTTTTACCAGAGCCTAACTGACCTGGGTAAGGGAAATACCCAATCCAGGCTCACTAGATGCCTACGGATCACAGGACTGTAGATGCTTTCCCTGCCTCACACTTTACCTCCACTTCAGTAGGGCTCCTTTATCACAACAGAGGATTACTACAAAAAGAACTGTAAACCCCAGACTCTATTTAAGGAGTCTCTTGGGACACCCGGAGAAAACAGAGAAAATAAAAACAAGGACACTAGAAGAAATTGTAGCCTCTAACACCACTGCTGCAGCAAACAATAAACACAGCCTAACTCCTAGCCAGATCACTTCAGGCTTTCAACAAAAAATTCCAGGGCATGTCAAAGGCAAAAAAACACGGCGCAAAGAATCAGAGTAAGCATCAAACCAGACTCACATATGGCAGGGATGTTGGCATTAACAGACCAGGAATTTAAAATAACCATAATGAATACACTAAGGTCTTAATGGAAAAAATGGACAACATGCAAGAAGAGATGAGTCATGCAAGCACAGAGATGGAAACTCTAAGAAGAATCAAAAGGAAATGCTAGCAATCAAAAATGCTTTAACAGAAATGAAGAATGCCTTTGATGGGCTCATCGGTAGACTGGACATGGCTGAGGAAATATAAATCGGATCGTATCCTTCTCATCTTGAAATCATCTAATCATCCAATAGTTCACCGTCTCACTGAGGATAAAAGCAGAAGGCCTACAGTGGCCTGTAAGCCACACATGCTTTCGCTCCAGCCCACACTATAGGTCTGCCTCATCTCAGGCTACTGCCATCCTCACCTACTCACTGCAGACACATGGCCTTCTTGCTATTTCTCCAATGTGCCGGGCGTGCTCTGACCTTGGATTGGTGACCTCCATCTGGAATGCTCATCCTCCTGATAGCTTCATGGCTTTCTCCTCACTCCATTTTAATATGCTACATAATTTATTTGCTAATTTTGTTTTATATTTATTGTCTCTTTCTTTCCCAAATATCCTAGCAAACCTACTCCCCACTAAAATGTAAGTTCCACTAAAGGATGGACTTGTTTTTTCTGTTTTGTTCTTTGATGCATCCCAAGAACCTAAAACAGTATCTGGCACATGTTACAAGCTTGATACATATATTTAAATGAAAGATTTATGTGGAGAGGTCCAAAGTGGGAACTAGATATATATAGCATGGTGAGACAAAGAAAAGGAAAATTCCAAAGAAAACAAAGTTCTCCTTCTCTTTGCAATACCCTTTGTAGAGGCTAGTGCAACAAGCATATGATAAGCTGGGTGAAAAAGGAAGGTCCACTGAAGTAGTCAGAGTCTCTCAAAGCAAAGGTGAGTCAAAAAAAGAATGAGAAAAAAACACAAATACAAAGCTAATAGAAAGAAAGTTTGGAATGCACAATTTTAAAGAAATCTCACTCTACGGATTCCCTCAACATACATACCTCATCCATTGGTATTATAACCATAGGCACGGATGAACAGACCAGGATCAGAAATTTGGCCTCATGGAAATAGTAGAGGGAGAGAGGATGGTTGGTTTCACCCATCAGTAGTGCAGCTGGTATGTTTTAAAATAAACTGTTAATTTAATATAAATCTGAGGTAATAAATACTGCCTCATTTATACAATACTTACAGATTTGGGGGTGAAAAATTAAAATTGCCACCTCAGTATATTCCATGAGGTTAGTTACATGAGTCAGTTGGGAAAACCTATCTGCCTCTGGTATTAAGCAAATCTTCAGTGGTATTCATACTGTATGAGGTTTGGTGATGATGAAAAAAGATCAATATATTATAGAAACAGTCCTGACCACACAACATGAACAAAATCCCCCAAAGCAATCGGTTCTCATGCCACAATGAGGGTTGCATGCTTTTACTGCCCATAGAACACTTTTCGTTTAATATTCTCTCTACCAAATTCAGAATGAAACTATATATAAATCAACTCCATTATACAGCTGAGATCTAAAGATCTATTAATAGTAGAGTAGAGATGAAGGAAATAGCAACATTTATGCAAAATAATTATACTCCTGACTTTTTAGTGTATAGAAATCAGTCCTTGGATTAGAAGAACATTACGGTTAATAGGACAAAGAGATCTTTTTCTTAATAAGGAATAAGCTAGTAAGCATGGTATAGCAGAACAATCTCTGGATTGGGAATTAGAAGACCTGTTCTAATCCTTAATCCACCACTCATAAACTGTCACTGGGGAAGTCTCTGGGACTCTTTGAGCCTCATTTTCCTCTTTTATAGGCAGGATTAAAATGCCTTGTATATTTTATATTGTGCTGTTATAATCAACTAAGATAATGTTATCAAATATGTTTGGAAAACTATAAATTATAATTGATATTTTTATATTGTTGTGATATATTCCTCATCTATTATTATATTTAATTATATACCACCATGAACATACAAGTTATTTTCAAGTTATTATTTCATATAGGCTTTTACATTATAAACATAAGTCATGGCATGATTCAATATATCAGATGTGATTGGCAAATAAATTTCCCAATGCACTAGAATACAGCCATTTAAACTGCACTTAAAGAGAACCACATTTTGAGGCATTATTTTTTTTCTTTTAAAGAAGACATCTAAAATGGCCTTAGAAAACACACCAGGCAAGAAATAAATAGAGGTAGGACACTAATAAAATTGTTTCAGATTTGCACTTCACAGGACTCTAATGTCATGTCGTGAAATCATCAGTAGTGAATATATTTTCTCTAGCTATCGCCACTGCTATAAAGACACAGTGAAATATATCCTTATCTTGTTTGATGGCACTTGGTAAATATTGTTCACTTAACAGACGTTATAAATTACTCACTGCCACACAGCAAAAGGAAAGTCAGCCTTTACAACTATGAAGTAATCAAAAGGCTTTATTTAAAAACTTGGAGGCCATAGTCATAAAATGTGATTTAACTGAGGATTTTATAGTATGCTCATGAACAAGTAAATCAGACGCTTCCGTGTTTATCTTTGATGACTTCTGGTTTCACAACCCATCATCCAGGAACGAACTGCTATAATTAACCCCCAATCCATAGATTCCACAAGGAGCCCACAGATAATAAAAATGATCATGAATTCCCCACTTTTTGGTGCCACTGAGGGGACACTTTTTAACTTTCTTTCCTTGGTCAAATATCAGATCCAAGATCTTGAATGGGAGTTGGGGAAAGACACTTCTGAAATACTATAGATGTTAAGGTAAACATTGTTTATACAGGAAAAATTATTTTTTTAAAAGAACTGTCAAAAGATATTCACGGAGCCAAAGCATAGATAAATCTTAACCCACTTAATGTTCCACCATTAAATAAAAATAAGCAAGATATCTAAGGAGTATTCTATAACAGATGATGGCAAACTTTTCCATAAAGAGCCAGATAGTAAATATTTTAGGCTTTGTGGGCCACACAGTGTCTGTCACAACTACTCGACTTTGCAGTAGTAGCTCGAAAGCAGCCATAGACAATACGTAACTGAGCGGGCACAGCTGCGCTCCAGTTAAACTGTATTTATGGACTCTGAAATTCGAATGTCATATACTTATCATGTGTCATGAAATACCTTTGTTTTGATTTTTGTCTACCTTTTAAATGTGAAAAACCATTTTAGCTCATGGGCTGTACAAAAACACGTGGCGTGCAGGATTTGACCTGAGCAATGTGGTTAGCTGACACTGCTCCAAAAGTTGTGGACAATATTAGCCTAGTAGATAAAGGCCATTTTTCCTGGGGCCTGTGGGTCTCTCACCATTTTATCCAATTTTTGGAAGATAAGAAAAGAAAACCTATGTCTTGCCACTATAATAAGCTATGGCTATGGAATTATCACCAAAGCTAACTTCAGCTCTGTGGTGAAAGTATGTAAAGACGACAGGGTACACAATGATCCCAACATCCCCAAAACCTCTGCATGTTTTCTTTTCATAGTCACATCCTCCCACCCCCAGTGCACACACATGTAACCCCTAGCAACCACTGATCTGTGCTTTCTTACTACAGTGTCATTTTTTTTTTGAGAAGTCACATAAATGGAATTATGCAGTATTTAACATTTTGAGATTAGCTTTTTTCACTAAGCATAATGCCTCTGAAATTCATCCAAGTCATCCTGTACTTTAATTTGCTCTTCCTTTTTATTCCTGAGATATTTAGTATTCCATTATATGAATGTTCCACAGTTTGTTTATCCATTCACCCATTCAAAGACATTTGGGTTTTTTCCAATTATTTTTTATTATAAACAGAGCTTTTATAAACATTCATGTACAGGTTTGAGGGTAAACATAAATTTTCAGTTCAGTTGGGAAATTGTCTAAGAGTGGGATTGCTGGGTCAAACTGTTTGGCACTGCCAAACAGTTTTCCAGAGTAGCTGCACCATTTTGCATTCCAGTTACTCCACAACTTCACCAGCACTTGATATTGTCAGTATTTTTTAAATTTTATATTAGTCATTATAACAAATATGCCATGATTTTAATTTGCACTTCACCACTGAGTAATGATGTTGACTATATTTTCATATGCTTATTTACCATCCATATTTCCTCATTGGCAAAGTGTCTGTTCAAGTCTTGGTCCCACTTTTAAATTGGGTTGTTTTCTTCCCAAATTTTGTGAGTTTGGGGAGTTCTTTATTCTTAATACAAGTCATTTGTTGGATATGCAATTTGCAAATATTTTCAAAATCTGTGGCTTGTCTTTTTATTCTCTTAACACTGTTCTTTCACAGAGAAAAAGTTTTTAATTTTGATGAATTCCAATGTATTGACTTTTTTTCTTTTATGGATCTGTTTTTGGTATCATATTTAAGAACTCTTTGCCTGTGCCCAGGACATAAATATTTCTCAGGTTGATTATGTAGCTTTATGTTTTACATTTAGATGTATAATTCATTTTGAGTTAATTTTTGAATTATATGTAAGATTTAGGTCAAAGGTCTTTTCATATGGATGTCCAACAGCAAGAGACTATGCCTTCTCCATGGATTTGCCTTCACATCGTTGTGAAAAACAAATTAGTAATATTTGCGTGTGTGTGTCTATTCCTAGATTCTCTATTCTGCTTCATTGTCCTGCTCCTTCACAAATACTACATTGTCTTTATGCTGAAATTTTAGATGAAGTCTTAAAATTATGTAGTGTGATTTTCCAACCACAGTTCTCTGAGACTTTGCTCATTGTCTTTGTGGTATTATTTCTCTCTGTTGTTCAGATAGAATAATTTTTTTAGATGGTTGTATTTTCTGGGTTGATCCCCACCCTGTTCCAAGCTCTAAACCTTAGTCTACTTCATTTCACCTCCATAGCTTGCACAGAGCCCTCCAGTAGCTCCAGGTTTAGTGGCTTCACTGTGAGGGTCAGGACACCTGTGGTCTAGGAACAAAACAGTAACAGCCAGGCCTCCCCACAGGCTCTGTGGTGAGCTCAGTGCCTGCCGTAGCTTGGTCCAGTCCCAGTGATCACCTGTGCATCCACACTGCCCCAGAGCCCAGGTCACCCGGGATCCCTGAGGTGATGGCTTCTACCAGCAACTCCTGTTCAGCTGAAACTAGTTCTCAGGCGCCACCAGGGTGGCTTCCTGGCCAGACTCTATAGGCATAAGGGGCATCTGAGGTCACCTGCGGCCAAACCAGCTAGAGGACTCAGATTGGATAATTCTATCTATCTTCAAGTTCACTGTTTTCTCTGTCATCTCCATTCTGCTATTGTGGCATCAGATAAATTTTCAATTTTGGTTAATGTATTTTTTTAGTTCTAAAATTTTCATTTGGCTCCTATTTGTATCTTCTATTTCATTGCTTACACTTTCTACATTTCCATTCTTTATTTTTAAAAAAGTATTCGCCCTTATTTGTTGGAGCACTTAAGCTGCTTCAAAGTCTATGCCAGATAATTCCAACATTTGTGTCATCTTAGCATTGGCGTGTATTGATTGTTTTTTCCTGTATGAGTTGAAATTTTGCTAGCTGCTATTTCTGTGCCAAGTAATTTTGAATTGTATTCTGTACATTGTTTTTCTTTTAAAGACAGGGTCTTACTCTGTCAATCCAGCAGGAGTGCAGTGGAGTGATTATAGCTCACAGCAACCTTGAACTCTTGGGCTCAAGTGTTCCTCCTGCCTCAGCTTCCCCAGTAGCTGGGAGTATAGGCACACATCACTGAGCCCAACTATATCCTATACATTTTGAATATCATATAATGAGACTCTAGGTCTTACTTAAATTCTATGAAAAATGGTGAAAGTATTTGTTTTGTTTGAGACAGAGTCTTACTCTGTTGCCCGGGCTAGAGTGCCATGGCATCAGCCTAGCTCACAGCAATCTCAAACTCCTGGGCTCAAGTGATCCTCTTGCCTCATCCTCCTGAGTAGCTGGGACTACAGGCATGTGCCACCATGCCCAGCTATTTTTTTTTTCTGAGTTTAGTTGCTCATCTAATTTACTTTTATTTTTAGTAGGGATGGGTTCTTGCTCTTGCTCAGGCTGGTCTCAAACTCCTGACCTCAAGCAATCCTCGTGCCTCAGCTTCCCAGAGTGCTAAGATTACAGATGTGAGCCATCATGCCCAGTCAAAAGTATTTGTTTTTGTAGGCAATCAACTTGGTTAGGTTCAGGTCTCAAGTTATAACCAACCTTCTATAGGTTGTGTTTTCAACTTCGGTTCCATATTCAAAGCCTTTTTAACGCTATTTGGATCTGTGTCACCTATCTGTTATCCAGTGGTCAGCCCCGGATCTGGCCAGTGGTCTATCTTATAATTCAGTTCTCAAAATCTGTGGTTTACTGTTTAGGGTCAGATATATGCATGTGTCACTTGGCCATGATTCCAGGAGTTCCTAAACAACATTATGGGGTCACTTTTCCAAGCTTCTCCCTCTCTGTGATTTCAATGCTCTCTAGTTTACTGGAGCTGCCCTGTTGGATCCTTGCATCAGAAAATGGGGGCTTTATTTACTCTGCTCTGCACCTCCTGTGACTGCGTCATATCCAGGGCCAAGCAGCAAGACAGAGAAAGAAAAGCCATAGTTATTGGCCCCACCCACTTGAGACCACAAGAGTCCTACTGAGAGGGGACAAGTGAAAGCTCCCTGTTTGCAACTCTCCTGGGCTCAGCACATGTGTCTCTCCACTTGGCTGTGGTCTTGGGGATCCCTGAATTTGCAGTGGGTGTTAGAAGTGAGGGTGGTTGCCGTAGACTGAATATTTGTGGCCTGAAACATTCGTATGTCTAAATTCTAAGCCACTGTGTGACGGCAGTAAGATGTGGAGCCTTTGTAGGTGATCAGATTATGAGGATGGAGCCCTTGCAAACGGGATTAGTGCCCTTGATAAAAGAGGTCCTGAAGAGCTCCCTTGCTGCTTCCACCATGTGAGTTTCCATGAGAACCAGAAAGAGAGCCCCACCAAACAATGAATCTTTGATCTTGGACTTGCCAGCCTTCTGAACTGTAAGAAATAAATTTGTTACTTATAAGCCACTTAGTCTATGGTAGTTTGTTATAGAAGCCCAAACAGACTAAGACCGTGGTTTTGTAGACTATTCCATGACCTTTGCCTCCTGTGTCCTATAATTAGATATGTTAGAATTAGGACAGAGCAGAGAAGGAGCTGACTTTACATACAGTTTGTGAAACTATACGGGCTCCCCCAAGACTCTGGCACAGTCTCAGAACCAGAGAAAGAGGGTATAGCTGAAAAGCTTCCTAGAGAATCCTGTTATGCTCCTGATTTAAAACCACTTCCAATGGGAACGTATGATCTTTATCATATATACTTAAAAGCCTTCCCCGGCTCGCCATTGTCTAAATAACAGCATCTAGTCAGCTTCACGTACTGTGTTCTCTGCAATCTAACCCAAACCAGTTAATTTCCTGCTGCTTCTTTCCACACTGCCCAGTGGGTCCTGTTCAAGTACTCTGATTTAGTGACTTAGGGTAGGGCTCTGGCATCAGGAGGCCTCCCAGATGACTCATAGATGAGCTTCCTAGCAGAAGTACTGTGGCCTGCTATTCAGATATCTATCCTTGTAAGAATCCTGAATTTTCATAAGTGCTGATATTTTATTTTATAGTCAAATAAGATCACTATTTAATATCTAACCCTAGAAAACATCACATTTTTACCTCTGGAAATTCATACATTCATAAAAGTTCAGCTCTAGTGACAAATTCTCCATGAAGCCTTCCCTAGTCACTCTAGACCAGAATTAATGTCTGTTTCTCTGTGATCCCATAATTTATGTGTATCAGTCCATAGTACCTTTCATACTTTGCCTTATAATACACCTAAGAAGTTGAAAGGTGAGAAAACGTCCAAATATCAGCTCTTTGAATTACCTGTGATTTCAGCAAAGTCAATTATCAAGTTCTTCAACCCTCAAATACTTCATCTATAAAATATAAGAAACAAATGCTTACCTTACAGTATTATTATGAGGTTTTTATGACACACTTCGGTGCTCCTCAACTTTCTTCATGTCATGGTACATAGAAAACAATCTCTTCACAGCTCACTGGTGTGGTCTGCTTGTGACCAGAGGTGAAGGCTGTGGGCTCCATCTGCTCTAGGCCTCGCCCAGCTGCTCCAAGAGTTAACTGGACGCAATAATCAGTCAAGGCCTACTGATTGGTTTCCCACTGAAATCACGCGGAGAGCATTAAAGACTACTGATACTCAGATATCATTCCCAGAAACTATGATTTAACTTGTCTGGAGCATAACCTGGAACATCAGGAGTTTTTAAAGCTTCCTGGGTAGTTCTCATATACATCCAAGGTGTAGGACCACCGTTCCTAAAAAAAATTGAACTGGAAACTATAACCAACATCATTAAGTGAACTTCTAAGTTATTAATATTTTGAGGGGAGAGAATGTGTATCATTCATTTCTATAGAACATCACCCAATCCCCAATCTTTAACAGCGTTGTTCCTTTAATAAATGTTCGATAAATATTTTTGGAATTCAATTGAACCCAACAAAAGAATAAAATGTAAAAGGCCAAGGCAGGTTATGGCAGTCACTGGAGAAAGCTTTTCCAAAGTGGATCAGACATTGCCTGAGTGGACTCAGGACCCTGAGACCTCCACGCCTGTGCACCACCTACCGCTTCCGTGTACAGCTGCAGCTCCCAGGTTCCCTAGAGCAGCCCGCCTTGCCCTATCATCAGGACATCACTACTGTTCCTCAGTTTTACTATAGAGAGCAAAATAACACAACCAGGGTTAAAGAAAGGAAAGTTTCATATACCCAGGAATACTTTCAGGCCTAGCTCTTTAAAAATGCAAGGAAGCCAAGAGTCTTCAATCCTAAAGAATGCATGCTTCCCAATTTGTTTATGTTCTTGGGTTTCACGGTAAACAGTATTATCTCTTCCAGAATTTGCCTCATGTTTGGAAACCTTGAAATGGAGAGAAAAGAGACTTCTTAATGATTCCGATCCTGATTCTGATTAGTGAAGTAACTTAATGTATGGTGCTCAATTTTATTAAGTCATTAGAGATTCTAAAGTTCATAATTAATTCCATTTACATTCAGAAAGTCCTAACTGTATTTCTATGGAGTCTTTACACGAAGATAATAAGCTAACCATTGGCTAACCTCACCAAGAAAACTAGAGAGGCAACTGACTCCAAACAAAGCATTCCATCTGTGTTCAAAAGTTTGAAATGCATTTGGGCAGGTATGTAAACAAAATTTTAGATCATTTAAAATATGTCAATCACTGCCCCCTCCCACCACTACCGCCAACACAACTAAACACACACACACACACACAAACCTTAGCTATTTGTATCATGAAATTTGGTAGGTGAAATACTTGGGTTTGAGTCTGACTCTTCTTCTAGCTAGCATATAACATTGGACATGCCATTCAAACGTGTTTCTGTGCCTCAGTTTCCATACCTGTATAATGAGGAAGCCACAGCATTACTAAAACCTTTTAAGCCCTAATTATGATTTCATGAAATTTTATAGAAAATGAAAGTGAAACTAGCATTTAGTGAGTGTTTGCTTTAATCACGTGACTGCAACAAGGAAAACATACCTAAGCTAATTCAACAAAAAAGACATAAATTGGAAAGTGTCAGTAGTATCCAAGGGCAGACATTAGCACAAGGCCTGATAAGGCACTAGGTCCAAGAATGGGCATTCCAGAGCCAATAGCACTCTCACTAGATTCTAGGGTCACACAGGCTCTTGTTGCTATTTTTCTCTGAGCATGGCTTTGTCCTCTTTCTACCCAATAGTTTCCTTTGTACTAGTGACAAGTGGCCCCAATATTAAAAATGGTCAGCACATCCCTGGCTGACTATCTGACTTCTCACCTCCAGTGCCCAAGACCAACTGTAATAACTAGAGTCTATCTGTCCCAATACCAAAGGACCAGAAGAGAAAATCTGATTGGTCTAGTTTAGACCAGCTACCCACTCACAGTTTAACCAGGTAGAGAGAAGAAAGAGTCCCCTGGTTCTGACTGGGAGGCTGAGGCTCTCCCCTACACTGGGGGTTTTAAATTACAGACACTTTTGCAAAAGTTACCAAAATGTGTCTATTCCAAATTCCACGTGTCAGACTTTTTCATCTGTTACCTCAATCTTTGCAGCAACCTTACAACATAGAATTTTATCCCCATTTTGAGAAAATAAATAATGCTCACAGAGTGAATTATTCATGACTACACGACAAGTAGCAGTTTTGGAGCCCATGAACTTTCCACAGAAAGACATGCATCCTTGGTAGAAGTTACACATTTTATGAATAGTTATATTTGCTATATATTTTTATTATTAAAGCAATGATTTGAAATGTATATAGTTATGTGATTGTTTTATTTATAAAGGATGTCTTATAAAAGATGTCTTGATTATTAATTGTTTAAAATGAGAAGCAACAGTGAGAATAATTGTAAAAGCTGATAATTCACAATTTACATAGTTACCCTTTCTTAGCACAGGACTTTCTGGGAACAAACAAATTCTGTGCTCGGGAATAATAACAATAGTTCCAATTATCTATTATTACACTGCATCAGGCAGGGTACTAAATGCTTTGCCTGCACATCTCATTGAAAACTCAAACCAATGCTGGAGCTACTATAATATTAACGTTATCCCCATTACCCAGAGAAAAAAACTGAGGCATGGAGTGGTTAAGTAACTTTCCCAGGTCTCATATCACATAGTGGCGGAGCTAGCATTTGAGCGCAAGTCAGGCTGAGCCCACAGCTCACAATCGTAACCAAGAGGCTTTGCAGCTTCTCAGCGCTGGGGCAGTAAGTACATGAAGATGAAATCTGAACACAAAGAAATGATCATTAATACAGACATACTTTAAATTTCACCTTCTTTTATATCTGTCTCCTTCATATGTCATCCATGACAGTATATATTAAAACAATAGCTAATACTTGGCATATATTCAAAAACACCAGAAATAATATTTTCCAGAAGTTTTTCATCCTATATGTATTGGAAATTTATTATGTGCCAAATACTGAGCTGGGAAATTTCTACTTTAATTTTTTGTAGACAGACTAGAGTCAACTGATTTTTTTCTTTATTTTTTTGCAAGACAGTGGTCTGATTTCCCAGAAAGAAAAATTACAGATCTTCCTAAAGAAACAAATCCACTTTCTTTTTCTTTCTTTCGGGTAAGAAAAGGGAGTGAAGTCTGTCAGTTGTTCAGCAGATGTGCACAGCTTCCTTGGGAATAAATTATAAAAGACTATAACCTAGCCTTTGTCCTGATACACGGGCATCTTGAACTCTTCCTAATGTGGTATCTTTTTTTTTAGTGATCCCTGAACTAAGAATATATAAATTAGCAGCAGAGAGTAGAACGACAACAAATAAATGGATGTATTAGTGGAAAAGTAACCTAATTGGACTTTTGTCACATTTAAAGAAAGAGAAAAGTAGAATGTTTCACCTATTTGTGCTTTAAATTAAGAAAAGACCTTTGAACTGGCATATAGTTAATAAGTATAATTTATAATAAATCCTATAGACCAGTTCTATTAAGGTAAAATCAGAGAAAAGAAAAAGTAAATGAGGGAGAGACTGAGAGAAAATAACAATGGAAGAAGGATTAATAGAAACAGAGAATAAAGCAAAAGAAAATAGAGAAAAATTACACTCTCAGAGATTTGGACACACATTAAAATAGAAAAGAAATAGAGTGCTAGAGGCAAATTAAAAGATAGAGAATAGAATAGAGAAAAACATATAGACCAAGAGGTTTATCAGCTTCACGTCAATATTCAAAATGTGCGCAGAAGTGAGCGGGAATTGCCTGGAGTACTCGTTATAACAGCCTGCTGGACCCGTCCTAGACCTAGTGAGTCAGGCTTCCTAAGGGCTGGGACCCAGAAATCCGCAAATGAAACAGTCTCCACCGTTAGTTCTCAGGCACACTGACACTTAAGAACCACACTTGAGGATCAACATGAGTAGACCCATAGGTGCCAAGAGGCAACTTCAGACATTTCCAAAGCCCAAAATCAAAGCTCTGATTATTTTAATAATATAATATTTTGCATCTTAAATAGGAATGAAGACTGATTTATAAAATAGTAGAGGTCTATTTATAACAACAGACATTTTATTTCCACCTAAATTTGAGAGCATTTCTTTTTTTTTTTTTTTAGACAGAGTCTCACTCTATCATCCAGGGTGGAGTGCAGTGGTGTGATCATAGCTCACAGCAACCTCAAACTCCTGGGCTCAAGTGATCTTCCCATCTCAGCTTCCAGAGTAGTGGGACTACAGGCTCCCATCACCACACTCAGCTAATTTTTTTCTTTTTTTGTATAGATGGGGCCTCACCATTTTGCCCAGTCTAGTGTGGAGCTCCTGGCCTCAAGCAATCCTCCTGCCTTGGTTTCCCAAAGTGCTGGAATTATAGTTGTGAGCCACCACACCCAGCCTCTTTTGATCATTTTTAACAGAGGGTAAATCCCCCTTCCTGGCTGAACAAAGTTGAACATTAAATTTAATTTTAATAATTCAGATTGTTTATTTTCTAATTACTTACAACATGGAACTTCTGTGGGCTTCTTGAGTCATATGTGAAATTTTATGGTAATATATGTTTATTTTTATGAATAAAAATTTCATAGGATTTATCAGACTTTCAGGTTCTGTTATTGGCTCTCCCCAAGGTAAGAACCCCCTTTTAAAATTAGCACTAAGATTTTAAAAGGTTGTGCTGAATTTTTGCAATGATAGTCATGAAGAGTATCTTGTTTAATCCAATTGTTTTCTCTTACCAGTTAGCCAAAGATTTCCTCTCCCTTGCCTCAAATAGGCAGTAAGATCAGAAAATCACACTTTTATATTTGGCAAATTTGGATGCGGAAGTCTGAAACTGCAATCAGATAAATTTGCCAGTTTGATTAATATTCCAGTGCTTTCCAACCTCCTAGGTTTCACGTAGCTCCAGCATCAGCTCAGACCAATGATTTCTTCCTTGTGTTAAGAGTTCAGATTCCTTACCTTCATGTACCCATGTTTATATCACTGTCTAGAATTTTCTTATATTTGACACTGGAGGAAATGAATATTTTGTTAAACCCTCCAAGTCCAATGGCTCAAAGCCTGTGTTAAACATCAGCCAGTTTCCATGTATTTTAAAGTTCACAGATTTTCCATTTTTACAACAGATTCATAAAAGGAAATTTCCTCAATTGTAAATAGCATCATTCATCAAGTTTATTGCTCCAGCAAGTCTGATTTCAGAATTTACCTGGCTGAATAACTTTTATATAGTTTCATTCTTCTGGCAGAAATTCACTTTTTAAACTTTGGCAAAGGTGAGAACACAAGATACCCCATTCAGCACAAGTATAATCTGAAATTTTTTCAGGCTGCAAAACAGTATATGCAGTATATACAAAACCAGTCTCTTGTTTTCTTTACCAAATCACTCCCCCTTCCCCTTTAGTTATAAGAAAAAAAAAACGGTATACTGAAAATCATTCTAGCCACCCTACAAATTAGCCAGAGTCCTTACAAAAACTAGAAATCAGTTCATATTTCATGCTCCCAGAGAACATCCCATTAATCACAAAACAATAGGATTTTTAATGTGCCTGTTATAGCCTTGCATCTAGCACCTGCTCACTCGTAAGCTCCCTGAATACCCTTCACAGATGTCAGTTGTGTCTTAGAATTGGACTTAGCTTAATATATATTTTCATAATAAAAATAGTATAATCAGCCCAGTATGTGTTTTTTGTGTGTTTTATTTGCAATGACAGCAGTAAATACAGCAAATACTTATTTACAGTGGGTCTTTTAACAATGGAAAAAATATATAATTATTAATATATAAGCAGTTTCAAAATATTTCATTTCCTTTCCCTTCTCCCTGCAAAAATGAAACTTCACCAACACTTAAGGTTGTATCAACATTTCACTTCTGGAGTGTCTTCATAGTCTCAGGGACTATGCTCAGGTTAATGAGTTGACCTCATGAATTGCAGCCATTGGAATCCCCAAGCATATGACTGTTTACTGGCATTCGACTGTACTTTTCCATTCTAAAACCTAACTTTATAGATGTAGCAGAAAATGAATTCTCATCATTTTAGGGCAAAGTTGGTATGGCATTCCAGAAACCGAGGGGAGAAAATGCATTAGTCTCACAAATGCCAGTTAGTCTGAGAACTGATGCCTCGTCAGCACCGCAGGTACCAGTGAGTCCCAGGACTGTCCCTCATAGCCCAACACCAAGATTCTGATGCAGTAATTCTCATGTAGGGCTCAAGAATCTGTATTTTTAGAACACTTCTCAGTGACACTGAAGGCAGCAAGTTTTGGGGTGAACTGAACTAAGTGATTTTTGCAATCTTCTGATTTTCTAGATGCTCATTTTAACCATTCCTAGTTACTGAACAGATTTTAGAGACACACGTGTTCCAGTGCAGAGATTGGAAGAAATGGCTGCCCAGCTCCCGCTTCTACACACCCTATGGCAGTGCTTTCCGGAAGAGGGTGGGGACAGCGCCTGCCAGATAGCGTTTGTGCCACTCTGTGCCTTTCCTGCATCCATAGCTCTCACCTGTCCCTCGGGAACCCAGGCTTCCATGACAGCAGGTCTCTGGGTAGACCCCATCAATGTCAGGCAGTCGTGCACAATTTGGAGGGACGGGGAAGAAAAAAAGAAGCCGTATTTCTCCAGCGGCAGTTCCCACAGGTGTGTGGACCTGGGCAGACAGGTGATGTGGGGGTTGCCAGCAACTTCCAGGGGCCGAAGACACCCAGGACCTCGAGTAGTTGTTTTCCCGAGATTTCCTAAAAGCAATCTTTCTAATCTATACCCCTCCTCATCCACCGCCCCTGTAATGGTTGGGTAAAGGCTCCTCTCTCTATTAAATCTCTCCCTCCCTGAATCTGAAGTGGCTTCTGTTTTCTCGACATGACCATATTTGTCATGGTTACACCATTATCCTGCAGACTCTCTTGGAGCTGGAGATATTAACCCAGGCATTTGCACTCTGAGCCCAGGAGAATTACAACCCAGAAAAGACAGAACCTCCTAGAAAATGCATAATAAAAATTCACAAACCTCACAGTTCGAGTGGGAAAGCACGCAGTGAATCAACTCACTGAAAATTCCCGTGCTCCCTAGTGTGAGCCACAAGAGCAGAGGTGGCTAATCTCCCACACAGGGGGCTGGTTGTTTTTCAGATTTATAAAGTTTCAAGAAAATTAGCTAACTCCATCTTGGTGCAAAGTGGACTCTAATATTAATATTACACCTCATCCTTCACATCCCACACTTAAGAGTTCTCCTCTCATATGGGAGTCTGGGGCAACTTTAAAGAAAGGTTTTACAAAAACAACACTGGAGATCTGCGTATTTTCAAATACTAAATTCTTTAAGGGTTAGGGGAAAAATATTATTTTGGCACCAGTTAACTTTAGAAATGCTACATGGTGACAGATGTAAATGTATTCGGGTTTTTTTCCCCCTTTCATTGGTCAGAGTTAATACATTTTGTGTGTTCAAAAGCAAACCACAGGCTGGGCGCGGTGGCTCATGTCTGTAATCCTAGCACTCTGGGAGGCCGAGGTGGGTGGATCGCTCAAGGTCAGGATTCTGAGACAAGCCTGAGCAAGAGCAAGACCCCGTCTCTACTATAAATAGAAAGAAATTAATTGACCAACTAAAAATATATAGAGAAAAAATTAGCCGGGCATGGTGACACATGCCTATAGTTCCAGCTACTTGGGAGGCTGAGGCAGGAGGATCGCTTGAGCCCAGGAGTTTGAGGTTGCTGTGAGCTAGGCTGACGCCACGGCACTCTAGCCCAGGCAACAGAGTGAGACTCTGTCTCAAAAAAAAAAAAAAGCAAACCACAGTTTCAAAAGATAGGAGAGAACCTGTCCAATAGACCTTTCTGTGATGATAAAATGTTCTATATCTATGTTGTCCAACATGGTAGCCCCTAGTCACCTGTGGCTGCTGAGCACTAGAAATGTGGCGAATGTATTAATAGCAGACAGTGTTTAATTTTATGTAATTTGAATTAATCTAAATTTAAACAGTTACATGTAGCTACTGCATTAGAGAGTACAGATTTTTCAAATCTATTTCACATAGGTCTTTATTTTTCAAGCAGTCTTACAATAACCTAAAAATTATATTTATGAAATTCATTTATGAAAAGAATAAAACTACATCAAAATATAAAGTTTTTTATATAGAGAGAGTCCAAATAAATTGATTGGTATAGAAATTCAATGTGTATTGTACTCATGGCTAAATGCTGCTTTCCAATTTAAAAAGTAATCGGATGTCAGTTAAAGAAATAGGAGTCAGAATATTCTTGTAAACTCTTTCAAACAATGCAGATCACACCTCCACCCCCATCCCAGCAATCAGCCCCATTCCCCACATCCTCTCTGGGGAGGAAAAACACTATTAAAGGTTAACTTTTTTCCTATATGTTTAGAAATACAATTGTATATAAATACAATATAATCTATGTATTCATGTTAGATTAGAGAATATTTTATTGTCCTCAATATGCTTGTTTTCATACATATAAATATTTATATATACACCTGATTCTTTTTCATGGTTATGTAACATTCCCAAATGTACATGTTTTTGTAGCCAATTCGACCATTTTCCACTTGCTAGAATCTTATTCATAGGATTTTTTCATACTATAAACAATATCATCATAAACATTCTTTTATGTGAGTTTTTGTGTATATTTTAAATTTTAACAGATTGCAAAATTTTCCTCTGTGACTGTATAATTCATATTCACCATTGCTTTCCATGATATTATCGAAGTTTGTTATATTTAGCAATCTGTTGATTTGAAAAAGGAATTTTATTTTAATTTTTATGTCTCTATTACTAATGAAGTTAAGCAAATTTCCATACAACTGCATCTTTGTATATAACTACATACAAATTCAATTCCATACAACTTCAATTCTATCTTTTGTGAATGACTATTTATATCATTCATATAATCTTTAAAAAAATCAGGAAAACTCACACTAATACAGCAAGACCAGGGCTGAATTATGTTTTCTGGAAAATATAGTGCCTTGTGTAAGTCTCTATAAATATTAATAACTATTGAATGAATGAACAGACTAGCCAACGTCACAAAAATTTCTCTCTCTCTCTCAAAAAAGGATTAATTGAGTCCATTTTGTTCTTAACCCAAGCTCCATATTTCAGAATATCAGGGGTAGACAGGTAAATGACAAGTTTATATCTATTGTGCCTTATGAGAACTACCTCTAGTACTCCCCTTTATTCTTTTAGACAAATAAATTTTTAAAATCCAACTAAATAAATATCCATTCAATAACCCCCTCAAGAAGTATTTCTGATAGAACTGTTTTTCTAATTCTAAGTAATTCGTTCTCTAAGACCTCAATCTTCCTAACTTCTCCAGTAGCAAAATAAGAATGACATTTTAGTTGATATACTTTTTATATTTCACAGTTTTGATTATCATAGGCAGTCAATAAGGAAAATGTGAGCTTTTTTCCATCACAAATACCTCCAAAATGTTTCCACTTCTGTGTTGCCAATATTTGTTCTCCTTCTAAGAGTATGCTGTATTTTCTTTGTGGATCTCTTCCTACCCTCTCTCAATCCACATGGCATCTATGGGGCTGGCTCCAACCTTGGCCCCAAAGGTCAGCCTGGAACCCAAAACTGGCCTGAGGAGCCAACTAGAGGCAGTCATACCTGATGGCACAACTTTTGCAGTTGTAAGAGGGAGGTACTTTCTCTCTAACTTAAGTCCGAAGTGACTAGCAGACATTTTGCCACATAGTCTGAGAAATCTGCTTGAGAATGAAGCCCCCACAAAGGAAAGCAAAGCCTAGAAATGATGAGGGAAAGAGAAGGGGGCAGGGAAGGACAAAACTGGTTTCTGATAGTGACATTTAAATCCAGTCACACCTGAAGCCTCATCTACACTTAGACCTTTCAGGTGTGCTAGCCAAAAAGAAAAAAGAAAAGAGGAAAAGTCCCTTTTTGCTTGAGACAATTTGAATTGGGTTTCTACTCACTTGCAATAGAAATGATCCCAAATAACACACATGGATATAGGTGTTTTTTGAAGCCTCATTCTGAATTATCCAATATCCCAATTACCTTAGCTTTGCTCTGCCCCTCTGCTTGTTATGTAGACATCATCTGAATCTGCGTGTCTGTGGTTGACAACAGCATCACTTATATGTGAAACCTTATTTTTCATTTTCCATTCTCTCATGGAAATAATTGCACAGATGCTATACAGATCAAATGCTATTATCCTTGTTTTATTAATGAGAAAAATGGAGACATAGAAAAGCTTATGATGTTCAAGGTCTGGGACAATATCCAAGACTTCCGACTCAGAGCTTGTTGTTTATTTGAACGTGTGCATTCCCCATATGATGCTTAAAATGAAGTGAATAAGCAATAAGAAACAAGACACTGCTGATGGTGTTTGATGATGCCATCCTGGACATTTCCTGGCCTCATGCAGTGAAAATCTGCTTTCAGTTTATACTCTACACGAAGTCACTTTGCTGTTAAAGGAATACATGCAGCAGAGACTGCCACCAATCAGAGTCAATGTTAATCCCACCAAAGTACTCAATGAAGAGACACTAGAGACAGTGAAGAAGTTACCGTGTACCTCTTGCATCCAGCTTTTTAAAGGAAACGGTAAATCTTGTAGTGGAGAAGTTAAGAGTCTGGGTCTGGAATCAGACAAATTTGTGTTTACATACAGGCTCTGTCACTTGTTAGCTATGTGTCCACCAGCATGTAATTTACTCTAACTGCCTATTTTATTCTCAGGACTCACTCTGAGTGGGCTCAGCCCTCCTAGGTTCTGATAATTGGCAGGGATGAGAGCCATCTAAGCCACTGCTCAGGCTGGAGACAACCTACCTTCCGGGGCACCAAGAAAATAAGCCACTTCCATACCCCTTGTCCCTGTCCTGTATCACTTCTCCAGGCAGTGATGACGCAACAGCAAGTAACTATACAGTTTGTTCTCTATCTTGACTTATTAGAGTCAGAGGAGCAACTAGCAACATGCACCACATCCAGGATCTCTCTAGGGTACAGAAGCAAGGTGACCCTCTGACACCTCATTCTTTGTTTGCATCACAAACCCTTCACAAACTCTTCCTCAAGCTTTCTTATGAGGTAAAATTAAGGGAAATATGATGTGGCTCTAATATTATTTGTAGAATTTGTGCATATTTTTTTCTCATTAGGATGGCATGTGTTGTAGAGGAGGTCCCATTATCATAGTAATGTTTTAAACAAGCAAACATGTTGTGGTCCTTTCCATCCCTTATTTTGTTGGTTTCTCCATAGGTCTTGAAGACCTGGACACCTTCGGTGATCTTACTCATTTCGCATATCCTACTTCTGCTAACTCTGATACCCACCCCTTTCCAGAATACAGTGCATTCCCCTACTAGTTAATATCACACATTCAGAAAGCTGTCCTCGCTGAACCTTGATTTCATCATTATAAAGTGGGGGTGTGGGGGAAAATTGTGCTTAGGTGAGAAACTAGAGGATACCACTCCAGGTTATCTGATTTTGAGTCCATGGGCGCTATCTTACAACTCTGTAAATTGTAAATAATTGACAGCAATGCAAAGTATGTTTTGTCTACAGACAGTTAAGTAGAAGTTTAATTGACTCCCTTTACCACATTGTTCAAAAAAATATTTCGCCTCCATATGTACACTCATTTCAATATTTCTGATCTACAAGTGTGTTTGTTCTTCAGATTCTGTTTTGAACCAGCTGTAACATCTGTCTGATTTTCTCATTGATTAATAAGTACGATAAAGTCTTTAGCATGTGTTCATTTTTATATCTGTATGATAGTCATGATTTAATCTTTTGTGAAAATTATTTTAAACAGGGATAAGAACATTACCTATCTCAGAGAGCTAAACTGAAGTTTCGATGAAGCAATGTCTATAAAGCTTACCATGCGTTAAGTCCTCAATGAATGCTATCTATTATTTCAAAAGAGAAGTTCAATCATTTTCAACCAATCCTTTTTTACATTTTTATAAACTTCAAATAAAAGATCCCATATCGGAATTGCTAACTATAGATATTTGGACAAATTGACCTTGTCTAAAACTGATTAATAATGTTGGCTTCCAGCCTGGCAAACCCAGATCCAATAGCCCCCATCTTATGGAATATTGCCTTACCCAAGCTTATTCCCATATGGGCATGTTCCTGATTACACATAGCAATCTAAATTTAACAAAGAAATTTTACATTTGGCAACAATAGGGAATCTGTATTAAAAGTGGAAATAAATATTTCTGTCTAGAACATAAGGATGTGCCTCCAAAAACAAATAGAAATGGTTAATTCTCTAGCCTCCAGCAGGTCCATATTATACTGTTCCAGGGTACCATGACCTAACTGAAACTCCAACAATGACTTAATTAAGTTTTAATTCATAAGGTTACAGCTAAAAAATGTCCCCGGACATTTGTTGTTACTTGTTACCAAGTGTTGGTCTTTGTTCTATTGAGGACTGAGATTCTGCTGAAAGGCTTCATGTTTAAGGTTTTATATTACAAAAATTTCTATGAGATTTTGTACTTTTCTCACTTCCTTTCCCTCTCAACAAACATTCTGTCTCTCAAAATACCACATATTTTAAAATTATTGCTTTAAAACTTTTTCTCCTAACATGATTTGCTTCTTAATGACCATATCTAGTCTGATGGCAAAATTTATTTTAAGCTCGTCAATTTAGGTATTTGGGGCATAATAGCAGACAATAGATGGAATTGCCATATTTTTAATTCAACTAAATGTTTTAAATGTCACGAATACCCTGTCACGTCATGTGGCTACTCTAATCCTACTGAATCAAACATACTATGTACAGTCCACTGATGGCCTCTGTGATTAGTCATTATTATGGCCTAAAAATGCCAACGGAGAAGGTTGTCAATTCAAGCCTGCCATGCAGACTGTTGACAGAATAGATATTCTGAAACCAAGCTTAGCCTAGTGAGATTTATTGTAGGTGGAAATATAAAAGAGTTGTAGCCACTATGTCAAAGATTTTTAAGAACATTTACAGTTCAGCCTTAAAGTAATCTGTATTAGATGCCCTTGCATGAATTCTACTCCTTCAAACCGAGATACAGGAGAAGAAAAAGATTAGTGTGAACTATGTTAATCAGGGAAAGCTTCTTTAAACAAAATTCGTACTATCTTCTCTTGCACTGCTTTGTACATAACTGTTTTTGGAAAAAACATGATTAATTGGCTTCCTGTACTGTACCATAGAAATATCTTATTCTTCTTTGTATTCTTAACTCCTAAAACTGCCTGTCACACCGATAGTGAAAGCTCTCCTAGGCGAATGACCTATGCCATGGCAGGCTGGATGCTCCTGCCCTGCAGTGGCCCTCCTGTATGTCGGCTTTTACAAGCTGAGTTGTACACTTTTTCCCTCTACATCTCTTTGTGCCAATTGCACATTTTATTATAATTGATAAATAAATAAAAGAAACAAGAAAAATCATTCTAGTTCTTATGAAAGTCAAATGCATACTTGGAGAAAACTCAGTAAAGGTAAGTCGCTAAGCAAAAAATGCTGTTAAGTTAGTCAGAAGCCAGACAAATGTAAAAGATCAGAGAAAAAAAATAGGAAAAAAAAATACAGATTTTTTAAATTTCCACCTAATTTCCACATTCAAATTGCCTTGCATGTCTATTTGAATTCTTGCTCCATTTTAAACCAACTCTGATAATAGGAATCAATGACAACGCATTGTGGTGCCATTTAGATTAGAAAAACTATAGGGAACTCCATTGAGCAGCCCATGGACCAATATCAAAGATTAATAAAGGGATGCTTGTTTATATATGTCGGGTTAAAATAAAACATTTAAGTTAAAAAATTTTTTATGTGTGTAATTTCCTGCTTTGACTTTTAATTGACTGACCAACTGCCAGTCCTCATTGCTTCAAAAAAAGGGCTCTAACTATAGGCAATTTAAAAACTGTTTGTTAAATGAAAGATTCTTTGACTAAATGAAGCCAGACCATAAAAGATACATAGACATAAAAAGGTAGGGTAGTAGGTGACAGTACTCGGGAGGAAGCTCAGGACAGTTTCATGGTGACAATCATTGCTTTTCCCAAGTGACCGGCTCCAAGGGCTGTGCCATGCTTTGCTGGCCTCAATTTAAGGGACAAAATCAAAGATCATTTTCTTCCACTCTTGTCTTCCTCCTGGGGCATCATTTATCTTGGCCTCACTTTAAATCACTTGTTCATTAGCGTAAGCCATTTAGAGACATCTTAAAATTTTTCTTAATCATTTTATTTTATGTCAAAATATGACAAAATATCAATATGGGGCATGTCTGGATCTAGCATTTGGTAACACACTGTATATTTTTAGCATTTCATATACTTATTAAGAGGTAAAGATTTGGTTTTGCTCATTAGTCATCTTTTTAAACATGTTCCATATAGTTATATTGATTTTTTTATGAGAAATAATTCTTTCAACATTTCTTAACTGGTAATGATTTAGGAAATTCCAGGCCATAGCGTCATATAATAAGTTGTTTATAAAATTATGCCTTTAAGAAAAATGCAGTAATAAAAGCTTTGATAAAGATTAAATAACTGAATTCATTAAAATCAACTTTTACCCCATTATGGAGTTTGCCTTTTTCAAAATACATTGGGATCTATCATACACCTAATAAATGTTCAGTGCTGAGACATAAACTCCCTGAAGTCAACAGTTCAGAAAAGCCTGCAAAGATCCTCGATATATATCTGCTCCATCTACCTTCCAATCGTTCATTGCTCAAAACCTGTTTCCTTAATAATTACCATGCACCAGGCCTAAGGAATACAAGTTCATCTTCTCAAAACCTTTGGGATGTTGACCCAAAAACCATGTACCTAAGCTCAATCTCCACCTTAATGTCTGTCAAGAAGACCAAAAAAAGAAAGAAAAAAAAAAAAGCAGGCTGGAAAGAAAGGGGCTGATTCAGCCACATTCATTCATTCACAACCATGATTTTGACAAACTTCTTATATCCACATTTTAAATTATTGATAACCTTGTTAAGTATGGCACCTTTTTCTCCTTCAAATATCCTGATTTTTATTTTGAGTATTGCATACATAGTGTTTTCTTTATCTTAAGCAATCCCTCTTTTGCATAGAAAGTGGATCAGTTCCCCTATTTTAGAAAACAGACAAATTGTTGATAGATAATCAGAGATGAGGATAGAAAAATATAATTTGTTGTTTTTGTTTATAAGAAGCTCCAGCTTAATGCATGAAGTTGAAATATGGGTATACTCCAACATAAGTAACATGGACTCCTATTAGTTCCAAATAAATTGCTCTTCTCAAAATATTAAAGTTCCCATATTACCCAACTCTTCCAATGATAGCAGGTTGATCACAACGAACTTGAAGTAACAATATTTTGGTAGATAATTTTCATAAACTCTGGAAACAGTTCTGGGTAAAAAAACAACAACAACAACAAAACAAAAAAACCTCCCAGGGGAGGAGCGAGTATCTTCTTTCATATCTTGGCCGTGCTAGACACCCTGGAGCGGCGGTGTTTCCACCTGTGCCACCCACGTGTCAGCTGAAGGGCAGAGGATGCCCTGGAGCCTGCAAGACCCTGGTCCCAGGCAAGTCTGCTCCTCCACGTCTGGTTCAAATCATCTGCTCCTATCATATTGTTTCTTTAATAAACATTTTGGGGATGAATTTTAACCCTCACATTTTGTGATTTGTCACAAACCATAGATCATTTACATTTCAAATTTTTCTGCATTCCCTTTAATAGGCCATGTCCACCACATTTTTGATGCTGAGTTGTAGAAGATGGCTTAAATAATAATTCAGCATGTGTGACCTGACATGACCAAAACTTGATTGGGTCTTAGGTAGTTATATTTGCTCGTGGCCCAGTTGGTCTGAATATAATGTAACGGTGTATATTCACAAGAATGCAAGTAGTGGTAACTGCATTTTCAGCGAAGTTTAATAAATGTTTTTTAGCTTACATGGTGCATAATAAATGTTATTTGCTGCAAGTAACTAGCTAATAAGGTTTTATTAATAGCTTTTTTTAAGAAAAAGATAACCCAAAACATAATTTCTCTCTCATAATAAATGAATAAACATGCCCTTACGTGTGTGTAGTGGTTTGCTGAACTGAACGTGTGTGAGTGAAGTGTTAGAAAGTGTGCATTGTGGTCTCTTCCTGGCTTTTGTCTTTTTGTTTGGTTCTAGGTAATTCCTGATCTTAAAGCAGCACCTCGTGATCAGGGTCCCAGAGAATGTGTCTATGGCCAACTAGAGAGTTTCCATAACAGTTTTTGAACTTCCAACTAGAAAGTTTCCATAACAGTTTTTGAACTTCCAATTTACGTGAAATCAAGAGTATCTTAGAGTTGGTCAAATTGCAATTTTATTGGAATCTCTGGATTTCCTAATAAGGTAGGACATGGAAGTAAATATAACTAATGCTTGAAAGACTCAGAAAGGGCAGAAAACAAAGGCAGTGATGGCAAAGCCATAGTAATGTCAATCATCACTAGCTCTTCTCTTTCCTTCCACCCAAAGCAAGAACTCGAAGTCCTTTCTAAAACACCTGCAGGTAGTCTCCACCAATTGACCAAATGTGGCACTCAAGGTAAAACCTATTTTCCACCTTGTCCAATTGCACTTAATCACACAATCAGTCTACAAAATACAGAGAAAAAGATCTTGTTATCAAGAAAAATGAACAGTATTGTATATTCCATCCCACTTTTGGGAACTGGCATTTTAAAGGCCTAGAGAAGTCCTGCAATGAGGAAGCTTGTTTCTTTTGAATAACTCAGCATTTCCCACATTTTAAAAATTAAAAGACAGTCCCTTAGATTAGAACATACTTTGCAAAACACTCACTTAAAATCGCCTTATCCTACACATTTGAAGCCAGTCTGCACACACAGGCTCTTCTGCGTGGTGGTGATGGAAGGAGAATAGCAGGCATGGCAGCCTCTTTCCCTCCCACATTCAACAAGCAGTTCCCTGGGACTCCCAAAGTCCTCCTGAGATTTCTGCACATGAAAGGGAGTGTCCCGAAGCAGAGCAGTGGGCAGCAGGCAGCATCCAGCCACAGGCATACAGCCTCCGGCCGCTGGCTGCCTGCCCTGCAAGTACAGAGGGCTCTTTGTGCTGACTTGCTGCATACACGGGACATTTCCTATTGACTCAGAGTCTTTAAGTGACTATGTTTGTTTTTGAATTGTTGATCAAATACCATAAAATTATATTCAAATGTGCCAAAGCCATAGTAATCTAAATTAAATCAGATAAATCCCAGGCCGAACTAGTGAAAATTAAAGAATAATTAAATCAGAATTGTCTGCCTGATAAAGACCTCAAAGTTTTTATCCTCTCATTTCACAGGTGAGAAAAATGGAGACCTAAGGAAATGAAATAAATGTCAAAAGAAATTGATTTGATTGTTTTTAAGGACCAAGAATATTGCAAACTGATGTTGATAAATCATTAGCTCATAGAATAGATTTTTAATACATTACATAATTAGATTAAAGGGGCCTTGGTGTTGAGAAAAATCTTAAAATCTGATTGCTTAGGCAAGTCAAACAACTCTTCTTAAAATACATTTATTCTAATTACATTGGGTACCTTTTATCTCTTTACATTCTATCTATAACTATATATAAATACAGAGGGATCTATTTATATCTATCTATAGAGATAAATATCTGTAACTATATGTATATGGATATGTACAGTATGGGTAATACATACCTAGAAAAGAGGTCTTTTTGTGTTCAACACCTTGATTTCATTTTGTATAAACTACCCTGAGCCTTTCTCACAGAATACACATGTTGACATAGGTTATGGGTTTGCTTTATGATGATAAAATTATAGATAGATTGGTCAATTATAAATAATAATGCTCAGAGATGATTTAAGCATTTCTTAAATTTCAAACATTACAGGGGTTCTTAGCTTTATATTTTACATGTAGCTATCAAATCCCCAGTATTGCCTGTGAAAATATCAAGGCTGTGACCTCACTGCAACAATGACATAGAAGCTAAAACGGCAGGTTGCAAAGCACAACCTGATCTTTAGTTTTTACACATTTCATTCAAATGTATGGTTGTTCTGTGCTGGTGAGTGAAACGGCATCAGAAGGTCGTGTTTTCCAGGATCAAACTTTCTATTGTTCTTTGAATGGGAAATTGTATGTGAGCATAGAGCTTTGCATAAGAATTAGTCCTCTTGTACCAAGTCAGCTATTTTCAGCTCAGCCTAGCTAGCTTCGATTTCTTGGTTTGTAACTATGGCAATAAGATTAAATGGCATTCGGTAAAATTCATTTTACAAATTAGCTTGGGAGGGTGTCCATGACTGTGATGAAGGAGCAATACAGAAATACTAGGAAGTGAGAGGGAAATTAAAGCGGGTTTTGTAATATTCTCCAAAATAATCCTCCAAATCGTCTAGTGCCAGATGGCAGTTTGTGAGTGATGTATAACGACTTGAAATAAAAACAATCAGATAACTGCTTGATAGATTCCCTGGCTCTGTGTAAGCCAGCACACCTCTCCACTTGCCTCTGGACCGTCACGTGGTGTCCTTTGTCTGTGGGTTTGCCAGAGTCTTTGATCTGGGACTTTTTATACTAAATAACAGTAAAATCAATTTCAAACACCTTCATTACAGTACACAGCTCATTATGTTCTAGAAAAATGTTTAGCTCCCAGCCCCAGGACACGTTATAATGAGGACAGGAGTGCACGCTAGTGTACATGCTCTAAAGCATGGCTCCATCTTTCTAGGCGATGGTACAATCACCACTGGTTTCAGTAAGAAGCAGGCGTTAATTTGCAGGCTTTAAAGATGGTTTCCTAAAGTTTTAAGCCATTTGCCATAAATCATAGTTTTAATCTCATTATGCTATTAATGCTTTTCCTTTCCTTTTGTAGCTTTAAAAATAAATGCACATGCAGACCTGCAAAAGAAGGAGCAGGATAAATATTTTTTTCAAATATTTAATGAGTGACTGAATATATGTGTGTGTGTTAAAAATTTTTGTTAACTCTTGTTAAAAAATAAATTTAAGAGAATTATTTTATTTGAAAAGGGTTGAGGTAAATTTCCATCATACCCATTGTTGGTTTAGGAAAAAACCCAAGTGTCTCATTAAGCCAATAATTTTCATTTGAATTTGCCTTTCTTGCTTTGAGAAGGCAGGAAAATGATCATAACATCTCCTGGTCCCATTTCTGTTCTCTAATCTTTCTGTTCTTTCAATGCCTAAGTGACCATCCATGAAATTTTTGACATTACACTTGAAATAAATGTGACACAATGTTGGCTGCCAGTGTTTTTTCTCTCTGATTTAATTATAAATTCTCGCTAAAAGCCAATAATAGGGAAATTACTTCACTGGACACACTAGACATTATCAAAATTACTTGCGTTTCTCTGTTGTTGGAAATATAAGCTAGTGGAGTAAAATCCTTTCTGCTGTCAAAATTGATTATCATAAATTAATTGTTTATAACTCTAGATGGAAACAAGTGTATACAGGCATATAAATAATCATAACTTGTTTGCTTGCCAGCAAGGCATAGTCGGCTTGGTATCTGAGAAAACATTCGTGTAGCAGAGAAATTGCAATTCTTTTTAAATAAAAGGATTCCTACAAAGATAAAACAGATTTTTATGCAGCATAAGCAAGTGATAACAGTTTTCATGTTAACCTTGAAACTCTACTTGAGAACAGGATTCAGAAATATTTTTAGTTAGCCATGAATATCTTAGAAGGATTGCTGGGAAGAAAATACTCCTCATGTAAAAGAAGCATTTGAACCATCGGTTATAATGTAACATGACAGCCAACGTCTGACACAGGAGGCCAGATGACTAAAAGGAATATACTATCTGCATAATCCAGGGTCAGCAAATGCAGATGAAACAGACCAAAGTAAAGCCTGAAATCAAGCCTCGTTCTTCAGTGCATGTCATTAGAAACCTTGGTTTCAAGTGGCAGAGGTGATATTATCCGGAGAACAGAGAAATCACACTACTCATTAAGGATGCTATGCCAAAGTGGTCTATGCAGATTAGCTGGACCCATAATTCATGCACAAATGTTGAAATTAAATACAAAATGCCAATAATGTCCACAAAAAGAATGAATTAGAAAGTTCATGAAATATCCTTCACTTTAAGGAAACACAAGAAAGAAAGAAACCCAGATTTATGGACAAATTTTATTTATCTTACAAACAGGTTTATCTTATAAAATTATACAGTATGTTTATAAGATAATGGTTTGCATATATAATAACATTTGAGTCACTAAAATTTATTTCATAGCTAACATTTTCAGGTTAGATAGAAATGAAGAATATATACACTTCAATTCCCAAGACTAAATGTTAGTTTGTTTAAATCACTCATTTTATGCATTGGCCTAAATGTTTTTATGAATAAAGAAATGAATTGCTTTGAATAGGCACCAAATAAAAGACACATGTTGAAATACACACATGTGGACTTGTTTTTTAAACAGGCATTGATAGCCTGTAATCAAAATACAAATCATTAAATAACAAAACAGCAAGGAATGTGAAATTTAAAAAGAAAGGAAAGCTAATACTCTAGAACACATATGCACAAAAGCTAGGTAAGTAAAGATTTGTCTGTACTTATTGAAGATTATTATAATCAAATAAGGAGTTAGAATTCCAGCTTCATTAGCTGGTAGCATCTGCTCATTAGACAACAGAAATATTTGTAGTTTGGAAAGAGAAAGTAAGCTTCTTAAATAAGTGTCAAAATGAACTGCCTGATAGCTTTCTAACATTTCCTAAAACTTTCAAATCCTATAAGCAGGAGAAATTTGCAAAATTTTCCCAACCTCATACATTGCTAGTGGGAATGTAAAATGGTGCAGACACTTTGGAAAACAGTTTGGAGCTTCCACAAAATATTATGGAGCAATTCTATTCCTAGGTAATTACCAAAAAGAAATGAAAACATATGCCCACACAAAAAGTTATACACAAATATTCATAGCAGCATTATTCATATAGCCCAAAAGTGGGAACCACCCAAATGTCAATCAATTGATGAGTGGATAAATAAAATATGTTATATCCATACAATGGACTAGCATTCACCGATAAAAAGAAATAAAATACTGTTACAACATGGATGAACCTTGAAAACATTATTCTACATGAAAGAAACCAGTCACAATAGACCACATTATTGCATGTTCTATATGCAAGATACAATAGACAAATAGAGACAGAAAATAGATTAATGGTTGCTTAGGGTTGGTGGTAGGGAGGGGAGAGTGATAGCAAATGGGTACTGGATTTCCTTTTGAAGTGATGAAAATGTTCTAAAAATAGATTATAATGATGGTTGTACAAATCCATAAATATACTAAAAACCATTGCATCACATACTTTAAACAGGTGAATTTTATGGTATATAAATTATATGTCAATAAAGCTTTTTTTTAAAAAAAGAGACATACTTCAATCAGCTCAAGAATAGAATGTTTAAGTTAGCAAGGAAAGTGCTGCAGAAAAGAAACAAGAAAACTGGAATAAAAGCCTGATTCTAATCACTGTTTGTTTTCCTCTCTTAAGTATTTCTTCCATAGAAATAGAGCTAGTTAGCTTCTCTCTCTCTCTCTCTCTCTCTGTCTCTCTGTCTCTCTCTCTCTCAGTTAGACAACAATGCTCAGACACAAACCCAAGGTTTACTGGGATAGGGTATATCAATAACTGTGTAAATGTTGGCTGTTCCTCTTCTTTTAATTTGTGAATGTGCTGACTGTGTTGCACGAAACCCACCACTGATGGAAGGGGAATGTCTGTCTGCTTGTAACAGGAGCCTGTGGATAAGGTTCACTCTCCTTTCTGTTGGGCCCAAGGAGAACAATGCACAAACTGAGTCATTACTTAGCTGACAATAGAGTGGATCAGAAAGCGCTGATGCTTATCTGTGACTGAGAAGACTCGACCATGGTTCTTTTTACTTAAGCAATTTTAAACCCCTTTTAACTTTTTTAATCAGTAAGAAAGGAAGCTCTCCTGTTAAATTGAGGGAGCAACATTCCTAGTATTACTGAAAACCACGGGGTCAGAATCTCCACCTGTTCTTGAAAAAAGATAGGTGTTATCTGCTCCTGACGCAGTATTTCAGGGAAAGAAGTGTTTTGTTGTAGTATGTTGTTGTGTTTTTTCTTCTTCCCCATGGGATAAACCTCATACATTCCATTCATAGAAAAGGTTTCCCAGGAAACTTCCATTCAGAGCTAGAAGATGGATAGAGAGATGCAGACGGAGATAGTGGGGGAATGTTAATGAAGAGTGGGAATGTTTCTGCCCTGGTGTGGGAGTCGCACGTTGACAATGACCAGGAATATAAGGGAATATAAGATTGTTTCATTGGTATTCCACAGTGTGGGCCACTTGACTAGAAGAATTGAACACTCTGTTTTATCATTTGGGTCACAAATGTTCTTACCTGTGAACATGAGATTCCAGTCTACCTCTTCCTGCTTTCTTTGTCTCAGAGTTACAAAAACCTGGATTCTCTCCTGCCAACATTAATGTCCTAACCCACAGGGAAGGGAATTCCACCACCCCTCTGTACCCATCATACCTACAGTCAGTCCTCTTTTTAAGTATTTTGATGCCTGGTTTGTAAAAATCAAGGTCAGATATCAATAGTCATCGTCATCTGGTTCTTCAAAGTTCCTTAAGTAAATTTAAAAATAATTAAGGATTACATACTTCAATAACACACAGGTATTTTATTTGCTGTGAAATTCTGATTATAATTGTATTTTAGGGTTCTCTTTTTTTCTGAAAAGAAGCCTTCCACAATGTCTGAAAAATCCAGGGGGTATTTTTCAATCAATATTTCCTAATAATGAATGCTAATGATAATACCTTACATTGTGTAGCCATTCACAAAGCACCCTCCCATTCCTTGTCTCATTGGAGACTACCAACAGTTGCTTGAGGTACAAAAATTTAGTTGTTTTATACACAAAGAAAGAATGCTCATCGTTAAGACAAAGTGGTAACAGGAAAAGCCAACATAACCCATGTCCCTGATCCCTCATCTAAAACCAATCTGCCTCTCTCAGTGAATAACCATCAGACCTAATCCTGCCCCAGATGGAGTCCTGAGTTGTTTTCTCCTGGTAAAATCAGCCCTATCTTAGACAAAAACTACATCAACAATTTAGTCAATAGTAAATAAGACTTTTTACATGTAAAGTTGTCAAAAATAAGTGTTGGAATTTAGAAAGAATAGAAAGATGATTTTTACAAAAGGTTAGAGGGTCTCCCATAAAGGGAACTCACCACGCTGGTTCCTCTGTCTGTGGTCAAACACGTGAGGAAGGCACGCAGCTAAAATACCACGTCTGCCCTAGAACTTCCATCATTCCACAGCCAGAAGTGATGTCTCCTCCCATGGCATCCTCCTGCCCCTCCCCTATTTGACATGCTGCTGCTCATGCCGAGGGAAAGCTGCATGGTATCTTGGAAAGAGCACCGGATTTGGAGCCAGAGAATTTCAGTTCCAGCTCTGATCTTGGGCAAGTTACTTAACCTTGCTGCATTTCTGAAATAAGGGATAGAAATTGCAGGGTTGCTGTGAAGATTAAATTAGCTAATGCCTCCAAAGCACTTGGCAAATAGTACATAGTTGACAAATGTTACCTATTATTATTAATCTAACACACCCATTCTACAAACAATAAACTGAGGCATAGACAAAAGAAAAGGCTTACACAGAAGCAAAGGCATATAAATAATAATCACACCCAACTCACAGGATTGTTTTGAGGATATTTGTGGCATGTGCCCTATGAAGTGTAAGCTATTTGTATACATATGTAACACACCATTTGGATTGAATTCCGGTGAAGGCAAGGGTACTAAGTATCTCTTTTATTGTCCCTTGTTCAGAGCTTTGATGAGGCATTCTGCAGAAATAGCACTAAGGAAGTGCTAACTGAATTAACTCTACATACATCAGGACATCAGACATTTTATCCAGAGGTTATAGATTATCTAATGTATTAAATTTATTAAATCTGTCCTTCTACAGATTCAACTAGGACCTACTTTTTCATTATATCAACAAAATGCCATTGATCATTGATTTAGTAACCTGATTAGCCCACTCTCTAGCGTAGAAAACCCTTGAAAGAGCATTTTAGTTGCTACAAAAATCGTTCTTCTCCTGTCAGTGGGTCTAAATGTCTAACTCTTAAGGATTTATTTCAGTATAGCATGAGTTTCCTTTTCTAGAAGTTCTTTTCCATTAAGACTAGGTGGTCAAAGGTAAGGCAAGGTGAAACCTCCTGGGCCATAAATACTATTCTGAATTACAGTTCTATACTTGCAATGTATTAATTTCTTCAGAAATCTATGGCTTACTTCCTTTATCTGTTCACTAGCCTATACATTTTACCTGTTCAGGACAGTTCTCAATTGAAAGTTTTCCAGTTTGCCTTGCGAGGGAAACGGTATGTGCAGGTTCCAGTGGATACATTAGGATGTCTTCAGTGCACATTTGCTCAGAAGATTCTTTACTGGTGCTATCTATCAGGGGAGAGACAAAGATAGAAAGGAAAGGCTTGGGGAACTTAACAGGTCTTTTTTTTTATTTTAAAATATTAAGAGGATACAAATGTTTTTGTTACATAGATCACTTTTGTAATGCTTGAGTCAAGGCTATAAGTGTGCCCATCAGTGGAATAGTGTTCATTGTACCTGTTAGGTAGGTTTTTACCCTTCCCCTTCTCCTCCCTCCCCTCTGCTTAATTTCTAATGAATTATATTTCCTTCTGTGCACACATTGCTCATTGGTTCCAATTTGATGGAGAAACATATGGTGTTTGTTTTTCCATTCTTGAGATACTTCACTTAGGATAATGATCTCCAGTTCCATCCAAATTGTTGCAAAAGGCATTTATTCATCCTTTTTATGACTGAGTAGTATTCCATAATATATATATATACCACATTTTGTTAACCCATTCAGGAATTGCTGGTCACTTGGGTTGATTCCACATCTTTGCAATTGTGAATTGTGCTGTAATAAACAGTCAACAGGTATCTTTTTTGATAAAATGAACATACTACCCAAAGTGATTTACAGATTCAATGTAATCACCATTAAAATGCCAATGTCATATTTCACAGATTTAGAAAAAATAATTCTATGCTTCATTTGGAACCAGAAAAGAGATCAAATAGCCAAAGCAATCATAAGCAAAAAGAACAAATATGAAGGCATCACATTACCAGACTTTAAACTATATTATTAATACAAGGCTATAGTAACTAAACAGTATGGTATTGGTACAAAAATAGAGACACAGACCAATGGAATAGAATAGAGAACCCAGATATCAAACCATCTACCTACAGCCAACCGATCTTTGACAAAGTAGACAACAATGCACACTGGGGAAAAGAAGTCCTATTCAATAAATGGTGCTGGGAAAATTGGATAGCGACATGCAAAAGAATGAAACAGGACCCCTGTCTCTCACCACTCACAAAAATTAATTCAATACGGATAAAAGCTTTAAATGTAAGGCATGAAATCATAAGAATTCTAGAAGAAAGTGTAGGAAAAACTCTTCTAGATATCAGCCTATGCAAAGAATTTATGACTAAGACCCCAATGGCAATTACAGCAACAATAAAAGTAAATAAATGGGACTTGACTAAATTAAAAAGCTTCTCAGCTAAGGGAATAATCAACAGAGCAAACAGACAACTTACAGAATGGGAGAAAATATTTGCAAACTATACCTCCAATAAAGGGCTAATATGCAGAATCTACAAAGAACTCAAGCAAATCAGCAAGAAAAAAAAAACCATCAAAAGTAAGCAAAAGACATGAACAGAAGCTTTCCAAAAGAAGATAAACAAATGGCCAACAAACATATGAAAAAATGCTCAGTGTCAGTAATCACCAGGGAAATGCAAATTAAAACCACAGTGAGATATCACCTTACCCTGTTAGAATGGCCTTTATTAAAAAAGTCCAAAAAACAATAGACGCTGGCATGGATGCAGAGAGAAAGGAATACTTATACACTGTTGGTGGGACTGCAAATTAGTATAATACAAACTCTGTGGAAAACAGTATGGAGATTTCTCAAAGAACTAAAAGTAGACCTACCATTCAATCCAACAATCTCACTACTGGGTATCTACCCAAACAAAAAGAAGTCTTTTTAACACGTTTTTTTGTTCCTTGAGTTGGGTGCCAATACTATCAACAAAAGCCATTGTCAGGAAGGCGTGGGTGAGCTGGTATTGCTCATTCCCTTATTTGTATATGGGTAAACATGGAAATTTATCTTAAAACTCCTTTAAAAGGCGTAATTTTGTCCAGGAGTAAGGTCAAATCCAGGACACCTACACTGGGTATTCTAGAAGATTCAGATTCAATGTTCTTTGTGATTGAGAATGAAATTTCATATTTTTACCCCACCCTTCTTTTTTTGTGATGAGAACTGTCCCAGCATCTTGAAGCAGTGGTCTTTCATAACTTAAACACGGGTTCCAACACCTTAGAAAGAAAATTCAGCTGGAATTTAGATATTCATGAATAAACTGGAAACATGACTTTGAGTAGCTGAAAGTAGGTGGAAACTTATTAATTTAATTTTCTGACAAGAAAGAAAAACATTATTCTCTAAGTTTCAGATTCTAGTCACTCTTAAAAATTATCCTCGGAACACAATACCAAATTATAGGCATCCAAGGACGCTCTGGCCAGACAAGAAAGAAGAAAACTAGGTGAGCAATGAACCTTATTAGCATGTGGCCTCTCAGGCTGATGACAGTCATTAGGCGGCTGGAGAATGACATCATTTTCTCTAAGAGGCAGTCGCTCCAAAATGTCAACTATCTCTGTGAATTAATTCTTGAGCTGCTTTATGTTGCCTTTTGCTCTTTGCCAAAAGAAATGGACATACCTCATTTGTGGGATCAGCCAGACATGTTGCTGTTCTAAATATTACAATATGTCAATCTCAGCATACTGTTTTGTAAAGCCTGGTGAAAACAAAACAAAACAAAACAAAACAAAAATTGACTTCAGTAAGTAAAAAGCCAAGGTATAAAACTCGGCAATCTCATTTGAAAAGTAATCTCTTTTGGGATGCAAATTGCTTTCATTTTATAATGTGATTTTTTTTTCAAAGATTCTCTTGTATGAAGTTGATAGGAACACTTATACTACACTGATGTGGTCATTTAATAGTCAAAAGGAAACAAAGGTAGGAGCGTGGAGGGAAGTGAGTGGATCTGGGGTGACTAATAACATAACTGCAAAATACAAGTTATCCAAAAGTTCTTGCCTCTGAATGTAGCTCTTTTTCTCTTCACCAGCCACATAAGAAAAAAAATAATAATGGCATTTTTTAACTTAATAAACTAAATTATCAAACACCTATATTTTTGCAGATCCCATGCTGGTCACTAGGATAGCAAAATGAATTAGACATTCGCCACCTTCAAGAAAGCTCCAAGTTCAGTGGGGGAGAGAGACATGTCAAGGGAAATATTAAAATAGTTTAGAAATTCTCTAACAGAAAGAGATTCAGCAGATATTTCTGAGAATGGGATTTAAAAGGAAGATTATGTGTGTTTACACACACCACCACACAATCCTGTATGTAGGAGTGAATGAGAGAAAATGGGGGGGCGGAAATGTCAGAAAACTGTCTCTTAAAAAATGACTACATAGGCATCAGGAATAACCTTCATAGGCGAATATCACCTGGCCGTGATGTAAGCACCAAAAAGAATTCTGCAATACCTCAAAATATCTTCCTTGTCTTCCATCAATTCTGGTTTAATGACTTTAAACTGAAAACAAACACAGTACTTTAAATCCACGACCAGACTTGAAAACTTTAAATCATTGATTTAAATAAATGCAAAGGTGTGTCACCAACGGATACTATACTGTCTTTCTGGTATTAAGCGTGCAGACAGCTGACTGGAAAAACATAATGCCTAAAATGATTGAAATGAGCAAAACTGAGGGCTAGAAAAAGATTGTGTTTCTTTTTATGTTTTTATTTTAAATTGAGTTTTAATTTACATACAGTGAAATGCACAGATCTTAAGTGTTGCAGTTTGAGGTTTTCCTGAACGCAAACACTGCTGTCAAGTCCCGGAACATTTCCATGGTCCCATGGTTTCCTCCAGCCCTTTCCATTCAATCTCCATGGTCCTCGTAAACAAAGGCAGTCACTGTTTCATTATCTTTTGCCACAGAGTAGCACTGCCTGTGTCCTTAAATTTTATACAAATGAAAGTATTTTGTGTGCACTCTTGTTTCTGACATCTTTCATACAACTCAATGTACCAACATGTTCTGAAGAACAGTTGTTGGTCCCCTTTTATTTCTGAGTAGTCTTCCATTGTATAAATATACACACAACCTGTTTACTCAGATTCTGTTGGTGAACATTTGGGTTATTTGCAGTTTTCAGCTATTATGAACAGAGCTACTATGAACATTCTTACACAAGTCTTTTTGCAGATATATGTCTTCATTTCTACTGGGTAAACACC
Organism: Cheirogaleus medius; assembly: GCA_008086735.1. Lineage (NCBI taxonomy): Eukaryota > Metazoa > Chordata > Mammalia > Primates > Cheirogaleidae > Cheirogaleus > Cheirogaleus medius. The sequence continues at coordinate 53,937,068 of VBSM01002608.1, read as the reverse complement.
TAGGAGTGGAATTGCTGGACTATAAGGTAAATATGGGCCTAACTTTCTTAGGGGGATTTATCATGAAAGTAGGGGAATTTTTGAACTCAAACATGCAAGATGAGGCGGAAAAGAAAATAAGGGCTACCCAAGCTGTGGGAGATGGATATGCAAAAGAAGGGAGTGGGGAAATATTTGTGGAATTTGGGAAGGAAAATAGTCAGATACGAATCATAAGGTGCATAGAGGGTGTTCTCTTCAGCAGACAGCTCCTGGGAGGTTTCCAAAGTCTGTATTATTGTTAGCAGAGTCCACAGAGTCTGAAATAATTACTGGAATTTCTGAAAGTGTTACTAAGCTTTTCAGAAAATGACATTATTTCTGGGAAGCTTAAGAACATAAAAGAATAAAATCCTACCTCTTGTCCAAGTGTCTATTTCCAGTAGACCTGATTTGTTATAAAAGGTATTCAACTGGATGCTGGATGTTGGTCCGACTGCTGTCATCAGGCATCATTTCCCTTGCAGCTTGAGGACAGGATCTGGACTAGAACAGGTCTTCCCCTGGTTGGGTCCAGGCTCAGACAGTGTGATAGCACAAGCCAATTCTTTGGCCCCCTTTGCACACTCGGGTCTGCACACTCAGTTATGAGGTCTCCAGGGCTGAGGTAAGATGAATCAACTTGCTGGTCGGAAGTTCATACTATTCAAATACTATCAGTTCTGTCTATTTTGCCAAAGCCCCCTTTAAGTTTTTTAATAAATTCTTTCAATGGGTTGAGATTCTTATATATTACCTTTGATCATCAAAAAGGGAAAGGAGAGCCAGGTGTGGTGGCATGCACCTGTAGTCCCAGCTACTTGGGAGGCTGAGGCAGGAGGACCACTTGAGTCCAGGAGTTTGAAGCTGTAAGTGAGCTATGATCACACCTGTGAATAACCACTGTGCTCCAGTCTAGGCAACATAGTAAGACCCCATCTAGGAAAAAAAAAGGGGGGAAATAATGAAAGGTTGTTGAATGATTCCATCTACTCTCTTCTTTGGTTTTACTAACTCTAACACATGGTTCCTAATTAAAGACTATTAACTGAGATTTCAAGTTCTAGATTATTTTCCTTGATTCTATCAACTACTCTCCAAGAAAATAGATTTCAAATTATGAATTCCTCTGAAAGAGCTATAATTCTCAAAAAAGGTATATAGTATTCATAAAATTTAAATACAACACAATGACAACAATAACACACACACACACATTCTTATCCTAGGAATCTCTGAAATAGTAGATAGCCAACAACTGACGATGTGGATAAAAATTTGAGTGCTGCTCTCACCTCTTTCTTACAAAGGGCGTGCATATGTGTAGAACTCTACTATTTGTTAAGCTAATCGTACAGTCATACACAGAGTCAAGCAGCCTGACCTAGGGAACACCGCAGCTACAGAAAAGAAAAATCTCAGTGACATACAATGATACATAAAAACAGAAGCTTATTTCCCACTCACACCACTCACCCACACTAGAGTACTGTTGAAAGGATGAGGGATTAGGCACCTTGAGATCAGTGTTTCCACCACTAGCCACATGTCCTGGGTCAAGGCACTTAACCTCTTGAACTATATTATTTTATCTATATTATGTCAGATGATCTCTAAGACCCTTTCCAACACCAAAATTCTGTAACAAATAAAGAAAAATCACCGAATTACAAGATAACTTGTCAAATGGGTACATATTTACTGGATTGAATCACAATTTGGCTGCTCCAATTATTTTGGTCATCTCCATGATCAATATTGTTCCCAGTGGACCAATCAATTATGCTACTAGCTGTGTGGATCATTAAGGTGACTAAGACCCTGGCTGATTGTACATGAGCCATTCCAGCCTCCGTGGTTAGCTATGGCTAAAGGGAAAAATGTCCAGTTATTTCTTTGACTCAGGATCTTTTTTTCTTATGTGGTGGTCTTCATTCCTTTTCACTCTTCAAATGGAAATGAATAAATAACAAGGCCATATAGAAAACTGAGTATACAAAGTCAATATTCAGTGTTATAGTATTGCAAAAACTCAGCAAACATTTACTTAAAACTTCCTACCTGGCAGACACTGTACTAGGTACAAGAAAAACAAACTAAGCAAGACCCAGATTCTGCCTTTCAGACACTCATAATCTACTATATAAATCAGTGAAGAAAGAAATATCTATGCTGGGATATTGTAAGGGTTATAATAAATTCCCTCCATAACTGATCTTTTCCAGTCTGTGTCTTTCCTTACTAATAATTCTTAAATTTTACCTTCTATCTTGACCTTTCTAATGAACTTCAAACTTGTAGGACCAAATGATTGACTGCATGATATCTCCACTCAGATGTCTAAAAAATATCTCAAATGCAACATACCCCAGAAATAGAACAATTGATTTCCTTACCCCTAAAACCAGCTCCTCCCTAGTACTTCCTGTCTCTCTAAATGACATCTCCATCTACCTAGTTGTTCAAGTCCCTGTGGAGTCACCTTTGATTCACCTTTTCCTTCACTCCCCACATCTAATTTCTCACTTTCCCACTGGTTCTGATTCCACTTCCTATCCCAAATCCATCCGCATCTCTCCATCTTCACAATGACAACCCTAACCCACACTACTATTCCATCTATTCTGCACCATTGCAATCATTTCCTAACTGCTTCTTTCTTCCTTCTCTTCTTTACCTAACAGCCAGATTAGTCTTTTTTAAATGGCATCAGATTATATTATCCCCTTTCATAAAAACCTCCAGTGGCTTCTCATTGAGGTTAGACTCAAGTCTGAACCCTTTCCCGCGGCCTGTAACTTGCCGCATGAGCCGGGCCCTGCCTTCTTCTCCACCCTCATCTCATGGATGATCCCACCTTCCTCCCTGTGCTCCAGCTTCACAGCCTTCTTGCTGATACTTGAACAGGCCAAGCTAGCTCCTGCCACAAGACTTTTGCCCTTGCTGTTTCCTCTAACTAGAGTGCTTTCCCATCAGAGCATTTCTACGGCTGCTTCCTTCTTATAATTATGGTCTCAGGTCAAACATTACCTGCTCTAAAAGGGTTTTCCTTGTTGCTCAATAAAAGTAGCCTCAACTCGCACCCAATCATTACCTACCCCAGAAGTCAGCAAACTACAGCTGGCAAGTGAAATCCACCCCTGGACTCTTTGCGTAAATGAAGTTTTATTGGAGCACAGCCACACCCCTCAGTTTGCACACTATGGCTGTTTCATGCTGCAATCATGGTTGAATAGCTGTGACAAAGACTTCATGGCTTGTAAAGCCTGAAATATTTACTATCTGGCTTTGACAGAAAAAGTTTGCCAAGCCCTGCTCTCTCCTATCACCCTGTTTCTCTTCCTCCTTCTTCGCTCCTAACACTTTATAAGATTATCTTGATTATTTATTTCTCTTCCCATTTATTGTCTGTCACCCTTTCCTAGACGATAACCTCTGTGAAAGTAAAACTGTCTATCTTGGTCACAGTTTTGCCTCTAGTGCCTGCACAAAGTGTGGCACATGGAAGCCAATCAGCAAACTACTGGGGACTGAATGAACGATTAATCTTATTTGTCAGAGCCTTCTCATATGTATTATAATTGGTGTAATCCTAGCATAAGAAAAGTTTTGACCTGCCTATCTCTTGAAACAGTTAGCAAGTGTGTCTCTTGAAAGACTTAATGCAAGGCCTTCTACTTAATAGACCTTCAGGGATACAAAAAAAAAAAAAAAAGCTTGCCGAATAAAAACCAGTATAGAGCAAGAAGGGCGGAGGAAAGGGGGAAGAGAGCAAGACCCTAAAAACCCACTTTGCCTTTGCCACCTTGTTTCTCAGGAGCCTATTGATAGGACTCCCAGGACTGAAGGTGACCAGCCCAGGCAGGAGGCTCACCCTGTTAGCTGCTTCTAGACAGAGCTCTGTGGCTAAACAACTTAGCAAAAAGTAGTACACCACTGTGTTCTTTCCATCACAGCGAACGTCAGCACAAAGGTTCTGAGAAGGCCCACAGCCAAAAAAGCTGTTCAGTTGTATTGTAATCTGACTCTTCACAAACTCATTTTACATCAGAAATTTTTTTAAGCCTCACAGATCTAATGTTTGTGGAATTTACTTTAAGAGACATCATGCTAGAAATGACATTATTTTGCTATCTACATTCCCTGTCCACTTTTCTTGAAACAATAAATTGATAACTGATGCTTCAATTTGATATGACTTCCCGAATTAGTCCTTTTACTTTCTCAGGATTTAGAACACAGGTAAGTTGAATCAATGACTACTAAACAACACAGAACTCTGGGAGAAAATGTTTGCAAAAGACATATCTGTAAAGCACTGTTATTCAAAATATGCAAAGAACTCTTAAAACTCAACAAAAGGAAAATGAACAACCCACTTAAAAAATGGGCAAAAGATCTGAACAGACCCCTTGCCAAAGGGGGTGGGGTCTGAGTATATGAAAAGATGCTCAATGTCATATATCATTAGGGAATGCAAATTAATACCATTATGCACCAACACCAACACAGGTTCTGGTGAGGATATAGAGCAACAAGAACTCGCACCCATTGCTGGTAGGAATGTAAGTGGTACAGTTTCTCACAAAGCTAAACGTACTGTTACCATACCCATCCAACTATCATGCTCCTTGGTATTTAATCAAAGTAGTTGAAAACTTATGTATACACAAAAACCTGCACACAAATGTTCATACCAGCTTTATTTATAATTGCCAAATTATGGAAGCAACTAAAATGTCCTTCAGTAGGTGAACAGACAAACTGTGGCACAACCATACAAAGGAATACCATTCATCTATTTTTTTAAAATGAGCCATCAAGCCACAAAAAGACATGGAGTGATGCATGATGCAAAGTCAAAGAAGCCAGTCTGAAAAGGCTCACTACTATAGGATTCCAATTACAGGACATTATCTGGAAAGTCAAAACTACAGAGATAGTAAAAAGATCACTGGTTGCCAGGGCCTTAGGGGTAGAGAGGGAGAGATGAAGTGAAGAATAAGGGGTTTTTAGGGCAGTGAAACTATTCTGTATGATATTGTAATGGTGGATACATGATGTTAGGTATTTGTTAAAACCCTATGGGTTTAGGACACAAAGAGGGAATCCTAATGTAAACTATAGACTTTAGTTAATAATAGTGTACAGATATTGGTTTATCAATTGTATTAATAACAAGTGTACCACACTGAAGCAAGATGTTAATAATAGTGGAAATTGTATGTGGCAGGAAAGAGGTATATGGAAACTGCACTTTCTGCTCAGTTTTTCTGTAAACCTAAAACTGTTCTAAAAAATGAAGTCTATTATAGAAAACACACACACACACACACACACACACACACGCAATTTGAAAGACAACAAACCGCAGAATGCCAAAATGCTGGTTATCTATTGAAAGAAAGGTGGGGAGGGGCAGGGGGCAAGTGGAGAGAAAGAGCCGTGAACTTGAACTCAGACCCCTCAGGAATCCGGGGAACCAAGATCTCAGCCTCTGAATTGGGCTCACCCAGGCTTCAATCCTGACTGTCACAGCCCCGCTGTGCTACCATGGACATGTTTTAGAACCTTGCCCCTAGATTTAGTTTCCCCCTTTTTAAAATGAGGATAATAAAAGCACTTCTTAGGGCTCCAGCAGTAATCAATTCAGATAATGCACATAAAGCAGGTAGCATGGTGTCTAGTACATTGCAGGATGTCAATATTTAAATAACCTTTTCTAATATTACTAGTTATCTTGGTCAAATCACTTAAACACTTTAAACCTATTGATTTGTAAGAACCAAGGAAAATAAAGTACACTAACTACTATGCAAATTGATTTATCTTGACTCTAGGCCACTGTCTAGGCGATACCTCTGATTATTGTTCTGATAGTTTGCCTTTTAGAAATCAGACTGATTCTTTCCTGACCTTGGACTCTTTATCAACAGCACTGGGCAATTTTCGCTTTTGTCAGAAAGACTATTCCTTTCCATAATCAGCCAAATCCTGCCAGTTTGTGAATGACTTGCTGGGAACAAGTTAGGTCATTTTGTAAAGTACGTAAATGAAGTCTTTCAGACCACGTTAGTATTCACTAATAAAATATCCCTACAGTGCATTAAAAAGTGTCTTTGTAGCTTGGGTTAGTTACCATCACATTTCCTACTTATTCCCACACAGTAATTAATTTGTATATTTGGAAAATATAATACTATTTAAGGTCATCGATAATCAATACTAAGTAGAAAGCTCCAATTTTCTATAAATGCATGCCCACCTTTCTTCAATAACTATATGTTACTAATTTTATTAAAATAAAATAAATTAGAAATAATCATCTTTGTCTATAATCAAAATTGCCAGTTATAAATTAACAACTCATTATATCTAAAAGAAAAATACAAATGAAAAATAAAACCTGATTCCAGGAAGACCTAGATTCCAGCTCACCATTGCCATTAATTGCACAACCCCTGTGACTCACTTCCCGTCTCTAGTAAAATAGGAAAGTGAATTCCTTAGAGTGAGGGAACAAAGGGCAGGTGCCCATAAGGTAACAGAAGGGAGGACATTTGAAGGAATGTGGAAACAAGAACTCTATAAGACAGGGTTTTAAATCTAGCAATAGATGATAACATGAAAGTTTAATGACCCTATCTTTTAGCCCTAGAACTACATATTTACACTGGTTGTTCAGTCAGAACTTCTGAGCCAAACAAACTTATGGAAAAAGTTTTCTCATATTAACATGACTAAATATTCTAAGACAGATAAGTTAACAATAAAAATCAATTAAAAAATTATCATAAATATGAATTTTGCTCTAAATAAAGCTGAGAGGACTGACTGATCTATAATTACATCTGTGTCATTTTTAGCCACTCAGCATGCTTTCCTCCTAATCTTACCAAAATCATGAAATTTATCAGCCTTTTAAAAAATATTTTTTATTTATAAAATCAAATGCACTTTTTCTATTGGGATCAACTCAGTAACCTTATTGAAAACAACTAATTAACTTCCTGTGCCACTGATTATAAATAGCATCCAATACTAATCATTACCATCCACTCTCAAATTTGCAATCTTGTTTCCTCTTCCATGACATGAAAGATTTCATTAGAAGTGCATGAGCCTTGCAGTGGCTTCTGAGTCATTTATCACCAACAAGTATGGCTTCTTTGATCAACCACCCTTAATAGGAATTGGATTTGTCACAGGAAGTAGGTATGGATTTTTATCCCCTAGACTTACCATTATCTAATTAGGCAGGAAAAATACAAATTCTTCAAAGAGTAGAAAACTCAATAAAAATATTTTAAATAACATTTCCCTATCTTGGATATAGATCATATTCTCTCTTTAAATGATTCTGGTTGGTATCTTCTACAGTATATGAATAATATGTAAAACACTTGAAAAATGAAGATAAAAATAAATTTATACAAATTCTTAACCTATTAATATTTGTCTAAGGAAGGTGTAAAAATTGAGAGGATATTCCTAATGGTTATACATTCATTGTCTTAAGAATAAAAAGTACATTGTTTAAGAATTAAAATTGAGGAACATAGCTTAGCCTTTAGCTATGGTTATTCTTGGTACAGATGGACAAATGTACTTGCCATTGTTCTATTGTTTATTTTTCAAATATTAGAACACAACATCCAGAATGATTTAGTTGTTACAGCCTCCCTTCCCGGACGAATTCTATGGCTTTCTTGGCCACCTGAGTGCATTACACTGGGAAGGCCAAGAATCTAACTAGAATCCAGTTAGCACCCTGTTAGGTAGGTCTAAGTAGAAGAAAAGAAATTGGGCCAGTAGGTTGACGTTTAAAAGGAGAAGTAAACAAATGCAAGAAAGTAAAGCCCGAAGTACTGAAAATTTATAGAGATTCAGAGAAATAAAAAGGTCCCATGAGCTCAGTTAAATAAACAAACTCGAAAGTCATAGAAGACCAACAAAGACACAGAAAAGAAAAAGTTGATTCATAAAATATTGACCTAGGAAACAGGGTTGTTTAATCCAAGCCCAGATTAAACCCACACCAGTTTCTTACCATAGTGCCATGAAATCCAGGCCTAGTATATGCCAGGCTCTAGGAACAGCAGTGAACAAGACAAAGTTTTTACCCACATGGAGTTTATATTCTAGTCATGAAAAACAGAGCAGCAAGGAAACAAATAAATAATATAATTTTATAACATGATACATGCTATGAAGAAAAGAAGACAAAGTAAGGAATAGAGTGATGGCGGGTGAGTAGAATCGGAGGCGTGCAGAAATGTCAAGCAGAATTTAAATAGATACCTCAATCAACTGCTCAGTGTCCTGCCCAAAGGAACATAACAGAGCTCCCTATTAGTGGAATGTGAGACAATTTTAGGTGGTCTATAGATGAACTTTTAAAAATTTAAATAATTGTGTATGTGCTCTGCTGTTATCTTTTATGGCAAGGTATATCACTTTTCTACTTAATAATAATAATAAAATTTTAATAAAGTTATTTATACAAAAAAACAAGGACTTAAAGAAAATTATTAAGTAGGTAATAATATGTAGATATGGGAAAACAATGAAATAATACAAGGATAGCTGAATAAATCAATTGAGTTAATTGTATTAATTGTAATTAATGTCACCAAATTGGAATCTACTGACAATGTTGATACCACAGTTGGAATGCCCTTCTTTTTCTTCAGACCAAGAGAAAGAAAATGTTGACACACAGATATTATAGTCAAAAGAGGGGGAAAGCTAACACTTTTTCATGGACTTAGAAAGAAAAATACATTCAAAACTCATTGTATTCTATTTAAAAGTTGCATGATTCAACTCGGATCTCACTTCCCTACTAGGCTGTCCATTCACACCTTCACTTCCACAGTCTGGCCTTGGACAATAATAATCTTTGTCTTATTCAACTAAACTGTAAATTCTTCAAGGACATTGTCCCAGTCTTCTTACATTATTTCATATTTATCTTATTCCCCGGCACAGTGTTAATCCCGGAATATAGGTTAAATGAATATATGCTAACTGAACAAACTGATTGATTAACATGATTTTATGTTTGTCAACTCTGGTTCAGGATAAATAGAAATGATTTTGCAGAGCTGGAACAATATCCCTTATGGCAAAATTAGTGTCACTTTGGGAAAACCTCTAAGGTAAGTTATGTGAGTGTGTCAGAGTGTCTATTGTACTCCACGGTGTTTGTGTGTGTATGTGTGTGTGTGCGCGAGTGTCTGGGTTCGAGGTGGCACTTGGTGCATTGCCTGAGTTGAGAGAAAGCTGCTTTCATCCAACTACCCGCAGGTTACCAGCTGGAATAGCAGACAGAAGCAAAACACTGAACTTACGTCAGATCAAGAGAAGGAAAGAAAATGTTGGCACAAACAAACAAAAAGAACAAAAATAGCCAGAACATCTTGGTTAAATTTCCTAGATGAAGGCAGGTTCACAACTAGTGAGGTGGAAATTGGGAAGTAGAATTAAACCCTGAATTGAGTCTTTGAAGAAAATTTCAGCCAGCAGATAGAATACTGGAACCTGAGGTCAGGCGATTGAATGGTTTAAGAACGCTCATCATCCCAAAGCTGAACATGGTGTAATGGGGTATCCTGCCAAGATGAGCTTAATAACAGGTAGCAGATCCCAATGACCAAGGTGAGAATCAAGTAGTAGACAGCCATCCTGAGAAGAGGGTTGATAGAAGGAAATCCGGTGCAATTCAAAATGGATAATACTACTACTACATTTTCCACTAGTAATAGTAACTACAAACCTTTAGCAAGTACCTTACTATGTGCCAAGCATCCTTCTTCATATACCTGATTTAGTGTTAAAGCTCATAACAACCTTGTGAGACAAGTACTGCTGTTATCCTAATTTGTAGAAGCAAAAAGAAATTAAATAACCTGCCTGAAGTCAAACAGCTAGTGGGTAGAAAAAGCAGGATTTGAACCCAGGCCATCTCATCCAGAGCCACTGTATGAACCAAGACCTTATCATAGGCAATTTATAGAGACAGAAATTCAAGCACAGAGATTCACTTATTAAAACTTGCTATAAGGTACAGGCTTGAAAATAAGGCAGAAATCCCCATGTAAATCTTTCAAAAGTTCCTCCTTACTCAGGTTAGGAACTAGTCCTGGAGATTTGGACAAAGCTAAGTAGGCACTGATGAAAATAAAACTGCAATGACTTAGAACCATACATGTCTTAAACCATATAGGTCATAAAATGCCTTGCCCCAGAAACCACCTCAGGGACTACCAATAAGTGCTGCAGCTTTGAAAGGCAGAGACGGAGAACTTAAAACAAACTTAAAACTTAAAACATTCAGCCAGTATCATGATTAAAAGCAAACCAGGTTTTTTATCAACATCAAGAAGACAAAAATAACTACAATCATCATCCCTAATTAACACTGTTTTGGAAGTATTGGCCAAAGTAATTAGGCAAGAAAACAAAACAACAACAAAAAGGTATGTATATAAGAAGGGAAGAGATGTGGAATTTGTCAAGTTAACAAACTATATTATTATACACCAGATTTGAGTAAAGACTCAAGTCAGCTGAGGCTACGGTCTAAACATCTCATCTATCTCTGATCTTACGTTTGTAGAGCCTGAGGTGGTCCCTAGGTGACCTGTACTAAAGTAGCCATGCACGCCCTGTGATAGCTAGGAGCGACCCCTGGTCTCCACATGGCCTAAACAACAAGAATATGCTGCATAATTGATCTCTAATCTAAACAAAATATAATTGTATCTGAAAAGGCAATCTGTCATTTGAGTAGCTCATTCATCTAAACAATGCTTGCTAAAAGCAATTCATCCTTTGCCATATCACCCAAAAGAAGTTTTCCTGTTTCACTATTTATTTTTAATTACAGTCTTTAACATGCAAATGTGGAAACATGGGGAGCTTTATTAGTCACATTTCTAGTTAAATATTATCATATTCCTGAGCTTTATTCTAGTAATATTTCTAAAATTAGATTGCTTAAAAACAATAATGAATGTGTCTTTCTTCTAAATACAGTTTAGTAATCTTAAACTGATAGCAGGCTAAATTAAGAGTTGCAGAGCATTGTAAATTTGGAAGCTGTCCCCAAGCAACCACACTGAACAAATCTAATCTTTCTTCCTCAGGATGGGATATTCCTTCCTCTTGACCCAGACCTTCCCTTTCCAGGATGCTGATTTGCACGGACGGACAGCAGCCAATTTCACTGACTTGAGCTGGCCTGCAGAGGACTGTGGGTGGAAGCGAACTGACCTCTTTCTGCAGAGCATCCTGTACGTCAAACTATTGTACTCCATGGTGTTTGTGTGTGTATGTGTGTATGTGTGCGCGTGTGTCTGGGTTCAAGGTGGCACTTGGTGCATTGCCTGAGTTGAGAGAAAGCTGCTTTCATCCAACTACCCGCAGGTTACCAGCTGGAATAGCAGACAGAAGCAAAACACTGAACTTACGTCAGATCAAGAGAAGGAAAGAAAATGTTGGCACCCGGCTGGTTAAAAGAGGGAGAAAACAAGCACCTTTTCATGGACTCTGGAAACAAAAATATATTTAAAACTCGCCGAATGATTGAAATAGAATGGTGACAGTAGATTATTTTCGAAGAAATCCACACTTATGTTTAGATGATATATGTATCAAGGCAAATATGTTTGCAAATAGAAATGCATTCCAACACTCCAGGTGTGAAAGGAATGCATAGGCTGGCCTTGTGCATCTTCACAAGACAAAATTGCTGTCAACATGAGAATCTTAATTCAGTGCTCCCTGCTGAACTGGGCACGGGATCACTGCTCATGAGATCTGGCATCCTGCCTGAAACTGAGAAAGAGAAGGGCTGAGCCTAGAAGAGGTCAGGGTCACTTCAGATTGGGTTCCCAGTTATTCCTAATATACTCTTAAACGTGGAAGGTGAGCCTGCACCTATGTGAGAAACTTCACAGAGATTTTGGAGAATTGCCGTGTAAGTTTTCCCTGCTAACAGAGCCTGTTCAGGCAGCAAGAGGCAATGGAAACAGCACCACACTTGGAGTACAGCAATCTGAATTTGAGGCTGAGATCTGCCACTTAGTAGCCCTTGGCTTGGACAAATTATGTTATGTTCTTGGGTATATATTTCCTCCTATATATTCAGCATACGAGTGAGAATTCTTCCCTGTACAAAAGGTATTTTTCAAACAATAAGGCATTGTATAAACACAAAATGCTGCTGATGTTATTATTATTGCAAATTCACTAGCTTTTTAAATTACTTTTCCTACATTTCCTGTACTAAATATTTGGAGACTATATAGTAGACACTCAATTAGTACTTGCTGATGGGCTAAGTATTCGGGAATTTCTCCCTCTGTAAGGGAGGTGAGCAGGGTCTGGTCCTGGAGCTTTCAATAACTAAAGTGTGACCTTGGCCATGATGGAAATCTATAAAACGAGAGTGTTGAATTAGAGGAGTTCTAAGGTCCTTTCCAGTTTAGATATTGTCTGCTTTCTATCTACTTTTTGTCTACACCACCTACAACCCTGTGAAAATTGTCCTTTCTGACATTGTCACTTTGCTTCGGCTCTCACAACTCTCCGTATTTTGTCCTAAAACCATGCTTTCTTCTTCACTTTTCTCCCCAGTGTCTGACCCAAAGCTTAGATATTAATCAAACGATATATTAACTTCAAGAAATGCGAATCAAAACAATGATGTGCTGTTAAATTCTCCTTGGCAAGCAATGAAAATCCTTTTCTTTGGGTGTGCAGGCAGTGCTGTTGGAGTACACAGAGGGCAGTTTAAAGATCTGGGAATAGGAATGCTGGAGTATTTAATTAAATACATGTCTCATGTAAATGTATTTATTGCTTTAGGCCTTCCTGATATTATCATAGAATAAAAAGAACCCTGGGGGCCGGGTGCGGTGGCCCACATCTGTAATCCTAGCACTCTAGGAGGCTGAGGCAGGAGGATCCTTTGAGCTCAGGAGTTCGAGGCCAGCCTGAGCAAGAGCGAAACTCCTTCTCTACTAAAAGTAGAAAGAAATTAATTGACCAACTAAAAATATATAGAAAAAATTAGGCGGACATGGTGGTGCATGCCTGTAGCCCAGCTACTCAGGAGGTTGAGGCAGGATTGCTTGAGTCTAGGAGTTTGAGGTTGCAATGAGCTAGGCTAAAGCCACAGCACTCTAGCCTGGGCAACAGAGTGAGACTGTCTCAAAAACAAAAAACAAAAAACCTTGGGTTTCATCTTGGCTCAGCCATTTTAGCTAGGTAAATCAAACAAGTCACTACCCTCATTCATCCAACACATATTTAATAATAAATATGTACCAGCCAATGCTCTAGGCAATGAAGATATAATGGCAGACACAAGCAGATGTGGTTCCTGTCCTCACGGAGCTTATGGTCTAAATGGAATTACAGTTTTCAATCAGAGAATACAAATAGGTATGAGTTTATAGCCGTAATAAGTGCCACAGAAAAGAACAGCATGGCGTTATTCTTTATTATGTTATACTATTCTTTATTCTGTATTATGTGATTAATACCGAAAGCTCAGACATAGAGGGTTAGGGGAGCCATATCTATAGATGTGGTAACTAAACTGACATCTAAAGAGAAAGTAGGAATCACTGAGGCGAAGAATAAACATGGTGTGGGAACGGCATCCAGTCAGCAGGAACAGAAAGTGCAAACCTTGCTGCAGTTTACTTAGATGAACTAAGAATGTCAGTGCGACTGGGGTCTTACTGGGCATGAGGAGCACAGCATGAACTGAGGCCATCCTGGCAAACAAATCATGCCTGGCTTTGTGACCCACGGTAAGGATTCTGGTCTTTATTCCCGAAGAGCAGACAAAAGTCACTCAAGCATTATAAATTGGTTGTGGCATAATCAAATTTGCATTTTGAACAGATCCTTTGGCTACTGTGTAGAGAATAAATTCAAAAAGGTCAAGGGTGAATTGCAAGAGACCAGCTAAGATGGTAGCTTAGACCACGGCTTTGATGGCAGAGGGGCGGGTCCTTGTGTTGGCCAATAGGATACTTACACGCAAGTTTGGACAGTTGAGTCCTAGGCACCTTTGAGATCCAAATTAAAATATCAAGTAGGCAGTTGGATATAAAAATCTAAAGCTGAGAAGAGAGGTCAGGGCTGACTGTAAAATTTCGAACTAGAGCTTACAAATAAACTCTACATGGACCAGAGTCTATTCTGGTCCATGGACCAGAATGACCAGACATGGACCAGAATGAGATTATCTAATAAGAGAGTGAAGAGAAAGAATAAACGTTCTCAGAGCCTCTGTAAAAATTCAGACTATATTATTACTGCATTATTAAGAATAAAATAAAAATAAGCCAGTTTCAAAGCAATTTATAGTGTGATCTATATTTTTTATTTTTAAAAAAGTGTTCTCAGGCATAAAAAATAGACTGGGCTCTGCTAACCATGTACTAATGATTATTGTTAAGTGATCAGATTAGAGTGATTTAAATTTCATCTTTGTGTTCTTCAATAATTTCTAAATTTTCTGCATCGAGCAAGCATTCTTTATATGGTTAAAAAAAAAAAAAGCTTTATTTTTCAATTTTATGAAAGTGCTTTTCCAAGGGTAGAGCCAAAGATGAGCTGAAACAGCAGCCGTGAGAGTAGCCTGGGTCTAGCATACATAGTCTAGTGGCTTTGTTTGAAGCCAGGTTGTGTTTCCAGGTCTCCATCATAGAGACCGAGAGGTGAACTCTTGGGAATTGGCCCAAATAAATGTTTTGGTCTAAAGTGACCTGGCTGGGTTTCATGGCACATGTGGCCTGAGAACCACTGGCCTTGCCAAACCTTTTGTCTGTAATTCTCTACAAAGTATCACCACAACATAGCCTTAGAGTCCTGGAAAATCCATGTCTACCTGCCACACACAGATGCAGATTTTACAGCAAAGACTGAAATCTGCTCGAATCCTCCAAAATAATCTAGAAGTTTGTGACAAGCTGCATCCTCATTTGCATGCCAGACTGAGAGCGCTGTCAGGGAATATGGCTCTGAGCTATCAAGAAGGTGATGCCATTCTCTCTGCTTGGGTTCCCTGGCCTTTGGCAGGAGGCAGGGAGGACTGGCCATGCTGCCATGTGGAGGATGCATGGCTCATGGGCATGGATGTTGTCCAGTATATTAGAAGGAGCTCAATTCTGTAAATCAGGAAACCCAGATCCTGGGCCTAACCTTGTACAAATCAGCTGTGTAACCCTGGCCAACTCCCATGATCTCTCTCTCTCTGTCTTGGGTGGTTTTTTTTTTTTCATCTGTAAAATGAAAAATATTCCCCATGAAAGACCTCATGAAATGCATAGGCTGAACCTATGTGATGGCTAGCACAGAACCCATAAAACATATGAATTTGAATATTTTTAGGTAGGCTGATAATGGCTCCCTACTAAAAATACTTCCACACCACCCAAATCACCACTTTCTTCCCACTCACTCTCCTCCCACCCACTCCCACCGCCATTCCCAACACGTTCCTTGCTCTACTTTCTCCATAACACTTATAACTATCAGGAAGTATTTTTGTTTTTACACAATCTACTTTCTATTTCTCCCCACTCAAGAGGAGGGACTGACTTTTTCTGTCTTGTTTACCGCTGTATCCCCCATGTCTAGAATAGAGTCTGACACACAACAGTGCTCAAAAATATTGAATAAATGAATTTGAATGTCATGGTATCCTTATTTGGTGATATGGAACTTACGAATATCCTGGAGTAAAGAGCATGTAGAATTCTGACTAGAGTATCCGAATAGGGGTGCGGGCTGGACACTGCCCTACCCTGCTCCTGCAGGCAGTAAGCAGGACAGTTAGAGAAGAGAGGTACCTGGGATTTATACAGATGTAAAACCAGTAGATTTCATCTTGGCTCATCTATCAACTAAACTTACTACAATCTCTGTGAACCTCAGTGTTGACATCTATAAAATCGAGATGATAATAGTACTTGTCTCACAGAATTATAGCACATAATAAATTATTTTTAAAAAGGGGGATGAGGAGGTTTCTAAATGAAAAAGCATTATCCGAAGGATAGCAGAATATGCCACCCCAAAATATGCCACTTTGGCATAAGGCTTATTTTGAATTATAGGCAATTAAGATGAAGCAGGTATAAGAAAAGCTCTCTGTCCTCCCCCTCCCCAGCCTAAAAATAGGATATAAATTTATAAAGGTGTCCCTCCTCCCCTCTCTACCAAGAAGGATAGAAGTTAATCATCAGAGACAACTCTAGACATTTAGCCCAGAGATGGCACTAGTAGAATCTACGTAACAAACCTTACAAACTAGCTATCTACCATTAGTTTCTCCACATATTTGGCTTCACACAATTTGCCTCCCTAGAAGTTCAAAGTCCTTTTTCTTTGTCTTGTGACTTCTCTAAAGCTGTACTTTTTTTTGCGTGAAGATGCTATATGAGCTCAAATTCAACCACCCTTTGACTTAATCATTACTGAGTTCTCCCAGGTATATGAGTAATGCATGTGTTTATAAACTTGTTTTCTCTTGTTAATTTTGTTTTGTCAGTCTAATTTATAGGGCCCCAGACAAGGATGGACAAAAGAAAAAGAAAATTTTTCCTCCTGTACAATCCAAATGTGAGTTGTTGCTCTATACAGAACCTAAGACACTCTACATCAGGTCCTCAAACTTTATAAACAGGGGGCCAGTTCACTGTCCCTCAGTCCGTTGGAGAGTGCGCACTCTGGGCCCGGGACGAGTTGACTGCTAAGCAGGACAGGCAGCTGCGGCAAAAACATCCGGTGGGTGGGATAAATGTCCTCGACGGGCCGCAGTTTGAGGACGCCTGCTACATTGTCATAATGAGAAGGTCATGCCAAGATAGAAACATGTGTCAGCTTGAACTTGAAGACTCATGAGTGGGCACCAAACTAAATGAGCTGCATTGTGTCCTAGCCCTAAAGAAACTAACAGTTTGCATGTCTTTTTGGCATTTTCAAGGAGTACTTTTTTTTTTTTATTAAGGATTAAGCATTTATCTGAATCTTTTATTAAAATGTTCATTATGAAAGCAACTGGAAAACCTTGTTTTCTTCCATACATTTGTAAACATTCTTTGTGTGTGTCTGAACTTGGCAAATAATCAATTTAAATGTCAGATTATTGGAATTTTATTTCTGTAATATAAATATTATAATTTAAGGTGGTTGCAGATGATGGTGTCTTCCCTGAGCACAGACCATGAACCCTATAACTGAGACACAGCCACTGTCCACAGGATTGAGCAGAGGTCTTGTCCATGATGTCTTATGCAACCTAGGGTAATAGAACCAGCCATGGGCTGTCATGCGATAACTACATTATAGAAGAGGTATTTCAAAGGAAAAAATGTTTATTTGCTATTTTGTACATATCAGAAATGTTAAACTTCAATCTTCAGAAAAAAATTAGAAAAACAGACATTTCTGACTAGACCAATTGTTAAATAAGATTTTTTTAAAAAACATGATCAATATGAGGTGTCTGGATTTCTGTTTTTGTTTTTCTGGATCAAAGAGCTCACTAAAAATAACCTTTTGAGAAACTCAAAAAAAGACATTTGTAAATTTGGCCGAAAACATATGTAGTAGTGAAAGCCCTTGACTTTTGGCCTTTGCTTTTTCTCTTTTTCAAGGAGCTTCAAAGCCAGAGTGTGGTGGCTTTGGCAGAACCCTGCTTTGAAGAGTGAAGAGGAGAAAAGTCAATTAAAAACAGGTCGCAGGATGTAGCATTTCAACTAAAATGGCTGCTGATTTTCATGTATTGGAAGTTTTGAGTCATCAGCCCTAACTTCTTAATTGCAGTAAGATAATTAGCAAAAAATCATAACATCTTATCTTTCAGCAAAAGTTTTGACTTGCAGTGATTCCTTCCCCCCCAATTTTCTGACAAATATGATTATCGGTATGAGAGATCAAAGTAGCTACTTCCAGGATACAGTCAGATTATACTCTTTAAACCCACTAGTGGTCTGTATTCCTGGGCCAAACAACCCCTTGCTGTACTGCAAATGACCCTCACAGGCTGCATGAAAGACACATCAGGGGAAAACAGATCAGAGGGCATCCATATGCAAAATGTTTCTTTGGAGACAGTAATTTAACATAATTGTAGGGGAAAACAGAATTTGTTTTATAAGCTGAAAACAATCAAAACAAGAAAAGTCAAGAAAGCCCTCTTCCTTCTCACCAAGCTGACTCAAAAAAAAATGTGAATTCTTAATTAGAACCTGTTACTATTACCATTTGCTCTACTCTGATGTGACCCAGGGCCATTGAACTTGAAAGTTTTGTCAATGTTTTTAACAATTGCTGCTTCCCTTCCCTGTCTGAGGGTGATGTGTTTACTAGCCACATGGGGCGCCCGGTTTTATTAGGTGTGGTTGGTCACACAAGGATTTTTCTTTGCTCTGTTCCTAGGATTCTAAGGATTTCCTGTCCCTTTGTGATGTATGAGACCCCCATTGGCAATCTGTGCTATCAACCAAGCCCAGGGTTTCACACCGGCTACTTGGTGCTTAGACAGCCCTCTCTCAGCAGCAGGGGGGCTCCAAGCAGTGACGGCCAGCCCGCTGTGCGTAGCTAACAAGTGCTGCACAGACAGACTGCACTGCTGTGCCCGTGGGTCGCTGAGGAGGGTCCCTGCTCTGGCAGGCGGTGCCTCTGAGATCACTGGAGCTGGTGGGAACATACCCGGAGGGGAGGGAGGAGGGTGCAGGCTGGCCGTGGGAGTTCTACCCTCAGGACACAGCTTCTACCCAGATGCACATCTCTTCCCCCCAGGGCCTGAGACCTCACACGGGTACAGCCCGTCAGCCACAGCAGAGCCTGGCAGCAGGCATGGAAATGGGGATTTCCCTGTCTCGGTGCAGTCGTCAGTGCTCCCTTTCATCTGGAACCGTTCGAAACGGAATAGGAATCTATGGTACTGGAGTTGTCTCCATTCAGGAACCAAGTTATTAATCTGTCTGAATTCCGGGTACATTTTCTGGTGTCTGCATATTTAATGAAAACTTTTTGAATTAAAATAAATAGACGTAGTCTCTCAGATGGGAGCTCTTAGAATGGTTTTGTAAAGTTAAGGAGAAGGTCTACCTGAAGCCCGGATCACGTGCCTGGTGAAACAGGTGGTGGGATGTGAATTCCTATTAATAAGGAACAAGTCCCCTGGCTGAGAAGAAAAAGAGACAAACAATTGTCCAATTCAAGGACACATTGCTTAGAAAGAGGCAAAGAATTCATAGATGTACTTGGAAGGACAAGAAAATAAAGTCTGGGACTTGCGCATACGCAGTGGCAAACCACTGTAACAAAACTGTGATCAGTAATCTAAATTAGAGACATTTTCTGTGACCCAGTTACCCTTTCACTACCACGTCATACGTCTTGGATGCTAGTTTCTGGGGGGTCTAACAACAGCCATATTTATTTTCCTTTAAATCTTTGTGTAATTAATTGTGAAGGCCACAAAGTAACATGGGAATATGTTCACAAAGTCTTGTTACATGAAAAAAAAGACAAAAATTCTAGCCATAAGATGATTACAATTATATAAAATCATGTGAATGATTAGTTCATCTTATTGTTTTTGTTTAAAACAATAGTTGTTGGCTCCCTTGGCATTGTTATAATTTTGTTTGTTGGTTCTATTAATAGTGTCTTAAGTGTTAGAATGTTTATTTCTCAGCTTTAAGAACACATTAGTCTGTTGGCCCCAGATCAACTTCACTCATGTATGGTGCAAAACTACAAGTAGGACACCTGCCAGGGCCCAGTACGGACAGGCTTGAGGTCACACATTGCTCTGTCTTTAATGAGGTCTCACAGCACGCAGGAGTTGTCCCTGGGCATGCTAGGAAGGGACTGCGGCAACAGAGCCCACTATTGCTGTTACACACCATTGTTCCTGGAAAATCCAGGCTGAGAGAGGGTAACAAGGTCTTTCCCACTGTCCAGTAGCCACACACACAAGCTCATCAGACTGCCAATAACAAAGTCAACATTGGAAGAAAGGACATTACACCTTACACACATTAGGAGTTCTATGAAGGAGTGCTCGTTCATTAATAGATTGATTGCTTCATTGCAGAGGAGCAGGACAAGGGCTGCCATTCTCTTGGGTGGGGTGACGATGACAGTTGTTTGCACCCTGCTGTTGGGGGTGGGGGGCTCCATGGTGCTCTGGACTGTAAGGTTTGTTTTATTTTAAATACATATATATTTAAACACACACACACACACACACACACTTTAGGGACCAAGGGAAAACTTCCCCTTCACCCTCTGAAGGTCCACTAAAAATGCAACTGACAAAAGGCAGATTGATAGGACAAATAGCAATTTGTTAATGAGCACAGAGGAGAAACACAGAGTGGTTACCCCAATCCCCCAGTGAGGTTCAGGAGCTCATATACTGTTAGGGCTCAGAAAACAGTTCCCCAGGATGAAGGCCTCAGAAGCAGAAGTTTTTCTCTGATCCCCTCCTGTCCTCCTGCCTCTCAGTCCCATTCTTCCCTGAAGCGAGCCATAGAAAATAGCGAGCCCTCTTCCTCAAGGCTGGTTATAAAAGCCAGAACCCCTTTGCCCAAAAGCCAGCCATAAAACCTAAAATTATTCTGTGTAAAAACTGGCCATAAAGAAATTATCTGACCTACATTGTTTGACTGTAGGTCATGAGACCCCCATTCCAGAGAGGGCCCTGCCCCATGCCCAGAAGGCAAGAATGCTGCTCAGAGAGGCTGAGAAGAATCTAGAGAGACCCTGCTGGGTTTCCCAACTCAGTATGTTAGCATGATACCGTACCCTTTTCACCCAATCTTATTTCTACACGGCTGTCCATACTTTGTTGAATCTAAGCATAAAAATGGACAATTTCCTCTGTATCCTTGGCTCTTCATTCTGAAGGCTCCCATGTATACCTGTTAAATAAATTTGTATGTCTTTTCTCCTATTAATCAATCAGCCACATGTCAGTGATTTTTGAGTCTTGAGCCCTACAATATCATCTTGAAGTTTCAGAAAGAACCCAGGCTTGGATCATGGCAAAACAGGTTATGGTGGCAAAATAGGTTATCAGAGGGGGCAACAAGGAGGCCTGGCTAGCAAAGGTGGTCTTGTTGTATATGAATAGATGAAACCTCACAGGTAGCAGCCCTAAGAGAGAATAGATGGTGAATGTCTTTTTCAGACCTTTAAAGGTGTCAAACTCTCAGTCAATCTTCCCTAGATTTAGAAAGGGGAAGGCCTGGCTGTGTCAATGCAGATTCTCTACAAAAATGAGTCTTCCCAACAAAAGACAGCTTTCCAGGGCTACTTCTGTTTGCAGGCCCTCTGAGAAACCATCTCAAATATGTCAACGTATATTTTGGGGTGAAATATTTTGACTTCTTCCAATACACACGCCCCATACACAAATAGGGTAGGCCTCCACTGCTTGAGTTGTAGAGATCTTCTCCCTGTTAGGTGCTGCTGTGGATAAGGGTATTGAAGGTATAGACTCTGATGGGGTTCAGGGCATGCTATCCCAAAGCAGGGTACCATGGGCATTTGAGAAAACAGCAGAAGCAAGAAAGTTACTATCTCACCTTCCCCTTGCCCTTCTTCCCTGGAGCATGCCATAAAACCTAGAAAAAATTTTCTGAGCTTCCCCCGAAGTAGACTATAAGACCATCATTCCAGAAGTTCCCATCGTATACCTGGGAGGAAGGAATGTCCTGAACTCTGAAGACACAGGGAGACAGAGAAGAATCTGAACAAACAGGCCTTTCTAAGTTCCTCTCCATTTTATTACCATTAGATCATACCCCCTTTGTCCAGGCATATTTTTGTATGACTGTCCACTCTTCATCAAACCTAAGCATAAGAACATAGAAGTTTCCCTGTGTCTTTGGGTCTTCGTTTCCAAAGGGCCCTGTGTCACATAAAATTTGTATTAAATAAATTTGTTATGTTCTTCTTTTTTAAACTGTCTTTTATTACAGGTGCTTTAGCTAGGAACCTAACAATGGGTGAGAAAAGAAATCTTTCCTCCTCTACAACTCCAACAAACAGGAAATAAAGTGTCAAGGCTCAGAACAGGATACCCTCAAAGTATGGCACCCCGGTGAGCTGAGCACTTTGAACTGAAGGAGACTGGAAGGTCTCAGAAGCAAGCTCTTTCCGACCTTCTCCCATCCTGTCTCCCTCCCCACCAAGGGAGTCATAGAAACCAAAATTCCTCTCCCTCAAAGCAGGTTACAGAGACTAGAAGTCCTCTTTCCCAAAGCAAGCCATAAAACCTAGAAAGTTCATTCTCTGAACTTCTGAATTTCTGCCTTGAAGATCTTCATGTGAGGATAGTGTCCTGTCCTATATCCAGAGGAAAAGAATGCCACACAGAGAGGCCAAGAAGAATCTAAACAGACAGGCCTTGCTGGGGTTCCTTCCTCAGTCTATTACTGTAAGATGATACCCTTCGTCCAATTATTAATACATTTCTACACTACTGTCCATATGGAATCTAAGCATAAAAATAGTTTTTTCTGGGTCTTTGGCACTTCATGTCTGAAGCCTCCCGTGTCACATAAAACTTTGATTAAATAAAAATTGTTAGGCTTTTCTCTTGTTGACCCGCCTTTTGTTATTGGAGTATAGGCTGAGACCCATATGATGAGTGAGGAAAAAATAATACCTTTTTGCCCCTACGGAAGTAAATAAATATGGAACCCAAAATACTCACCCTGCCTTTTAGATCTAACAAATCATTAAAAAGAAAAAAAAACTGTCAACAAAACCCAACGTGGAGGAGAAATATAAAACTCACCTTAGCAGCCTCTTATCTAGTGGTAGAGTTCTGCTTCTATGGATTCATTGGCAGAAATAGCTTTAAACTACTGACTGCAAAATAGAATAAATGAGTTAGCATCTGTGTGTGTTGTAACAGACTGGGTTTGTTTCAGGTAACTAACCTCCGAATTCTTTTTATGACATTTCTTCTTCCTTTGCCTTTGAACTTTCTGACAGCCTACCACTTCCCACTGTTGCTTTTGAGCTACACCAAATTCATCAGCAAATGGATATGCAAATTTAGAGCTTAGAGAGACCTTAGGGATCATCTAGATTTCTGGCTAACAGTTGGGGAAACTGAAGCTCAGAATGATCAAATGATTTGCCCGCTGCACATTACAGTAACTGTTGGCAAATTCAGTTCTCCCAATCTCGTGATTTTTCATCCAGGACAGTCATGTCTGTGAACCAAAAATGACAGAGAAACAGATGGATAGTAAACACTCTTTGAAAAAATAGTAACGACAAAAATAAATAGTGTCTAGTAGATAGTAATTATTACTATGGAAAAAATAGTGCCTAAAAAAAAGAAAACAGAGATAAAAAAGAAAATGTAGGGTTTTCTCTTTATTTTATTTGCACTAACATTGACCAAGCCCATTCTATGTCCTAAAGTACTTAACATATAGTAATTAATTTAATTTCCACACCAATCTCAAAGGTTTTTATTTTTTAAGCCAGAAAAATATAAAAATGAAAATATAATCCATAATCTTACTATGCATATAAACTCTGGTGACATTTAAAAAATAAAAGCAAGACATGGACCTGGCTAGAAACCTAAGCAACACAAGAAAGCATAAATAAAAGTATACACCTTCCTCCTCTCACCCGGCTTCCCATTCCTCTCCCTCAAGCTGACTTTAACTGTTTCTTATGATTCCTGCCACCCCATAATAGCTATGCACATGCTGGGATGCATATCTCCCTATGTAAAATTCCTTTTTTGTATTTATACAAAAGGAAACCTAATATACGCATCATTCTACATCTCGCTTTTATTCACTTAACATTTTTAGACATTTTTCTACATCAGCACATATGCCTCTATGTATTTTTAAAGTTTGTATAATACACCATACTGCAGATAAACTCTAATTTATTTAACTCTTCCCGTATTCCTAGTACTGAAGCTGTTTCTAGTTTTTTTTCTATTCCATAAGCGTCATTCGTCCCATTTTACAAGTAGAGCAACTAGGGATCAAAAAGGATAAGCAAATTAATTGCTTGATAAGAAAGCACCTGAGCTAGCACCTAAATTCACTGTTGTATAATGTCTCACGTCCTTGCTTTTTCCTTTATAATGAATATTTGCCCAGACAACCCAATGAACTAGATCTGCCAATCTAAGACAGTAGAGTCTTTGGCTGTTCCATCACACTTCCCCCAGGAATTCGTTTCTTTCTTTTATTTTTTATTTTTATTTTTTTCCTATTGAGTCCATAGAAAGTGACTCGGTGTGAAAATAGCCTAAGTGGATAGAAATAAGTTATTTGAAAAGACTCCGATCATTTCTTTGTACTAAATTAAGACCGACCCTATTGAATACAAGAATTTCTATCTTGGGACGAAGGAGAAATGTGACTTCCGCTTCTCCATTCAGGGTAAGGAAGGGAGCAGAGGATGGGATGGGCTGGCATTTCCTCCCACACCTTAACACAAGGTTAACACAAGGTGCGAAGATCTGGGGTCGCTCTCTGCACAGCAGGGCGTGGGGACCGGTTCTCACGCGCACCGCTGGCTGCAACTGTGCAGGGAGGGGAACGAGAGGCCCATATCGCAATAAGGAAATGCCCGGACCTCAACTGATTTGAAGATTTGAGGCCCCATACCCACTAATTAAATGAGAAAAAGGAACACATAGGTTCTCTAATGGCCAGGGGGGAAATGGCCACAATGGGGCCACACAAGTTAACCCAGCCCCCAATACAGGACAATTTCACACTTTCCCGCAGGGGGTTAATGACTTTGTGTGTGTGGCTGTCCCAGAGAATAGTTCTCCCCTTCCCCACCCTTAAACTCCTGTCAATGAGCCTTCGGTTGCTATGCAGAGCTACTGAGCCTCTTGAATAATTCCGCTGCAAGGTAAAGCCCCTGCCTCCAGACCTTTTTGTAAAGTATTGTGCTGCTGCTTGTCCTTGTTACGGCAGAATATTTCATCTTCTTGTTGTAAATAGCTACCACTTTAGAAGGCTTGTCTGGAGATCACTCATAGCAAGGCCACCGGATGGCCAGCTGTACTAGGAGTTGCCATAACACCCGCTGGCCTTTCTGTTCACAGACCCCTGCTGAGCTCCCAGCCCTTCCTTGCAAACCAGTAACACACTTGTCACAGCATGGGCTCTTGCACACCAAAGAAGTCAGAGAAACTGGTGTAGGAGCTCAAGGTGTGAGCATTATTCAAAGTAGTATTGCCTTCTGAGATGCGGAAGTGGGGGAGGGGGTGGAGGGGGTGGATAAAACTCCAGTGATTATAGTGGCGGAATGATATTTTAATATATGTAGATCAAAATTAAATAAATTCAAGAATTATGTGACTAGACCACTAAGTGATGACTAAAAATTTGTTCAGTGTTATACAAACACATCTTCTCAGAACCTAAGTGGTTTCTAACTTGCAATCACCTGAAATAGTGGCTCCTCCATTCAGTTCGGATAGGCCCTCCTTCCCCTACCAATAATAATCTCCTACAGTGATTTACCATTTTACGATACTTTCACATATGTCATTTCATTTGATGCTGAAAGAAATGGTTTGTAACATTCCTCACTTGTGTTTATTTGACACCATTTTACATTGGAAAAACACAACTCAGGATCTGCTCAAGCAGATGATCAGAGACCATCCATCAGCTGTCTCTTGTTTGCTCACCCACTCCCCAAACCCCTGGGGAAACTGCTTGTGTGCTGGTGCCATAAGAAAGAAAGTGCTTACCTCCTCTTCCTGCTCTGGGATTAGCTCCCCACATGTAAGTACTGGAAAGAAGTGAGAAGATATTTTGCTTCAAACAGAGTTACATCCCTAAAGAGCTACAAATCCTTGTTTTATTCCATCTGAGGCCCATCTGGGGTCTGAACAACACTCAAAAGCTGTTCTTGTTGAGAGAGCATCTGCATTTGCCAAGAGCCCAAACGTGTAGACAGCAGATGACCAAACAGTGCCAAGGAGGATGTGGAGTGAGTGAACTTCAAGCCTGGGACAGATGACACATCACTCGGGTAGGAAAGCTGAGCATTTTAAAGACATGTTCCTTGCTGTCAGATCTTTATGACTGATCCACTGGGGTTTTCTCTGTTTATATGTGCAGTTTACTCATTGTCTTTCCATTTATATTTGGTTTATATATAGGGGCTTAACGCCTATGTATTTATATGGTTGGCAAATCTCCCTTCGGTGTGTCTGTTTTTATTCTTCGACCTAAAAATCCTTCTAAAGACCTTCCCATTAAGTTCTACAGTAAAATCAGTGGCTAAATGAAAGCATCTTTTTAGCAATTGTCTGTCACTGATTTATGCTGGGGTTAACCCACTCCTTGTTTTAAAATTGGACTTGGAAAATGTGGTCCATAAAGTGAAGGAAGGGGAAGAAGTATTCAGTTGTATAGCCAGACACCTATTTCCAAAATAACACAGCAGCTTTGCAAATGTCCCCAGATGGCCTCAGTAATCTCAATTGCAGATAAGAAAATCATTCTGGGTTATTAGAGAGGAAAGTTTTACTTTCAAGGTAAAAGGAAGATGATCTCTCAAGCTTAGAAATGCAACTAATAGATCCCATCTGCAAATTCAGCTCTTCAGAGAGCTCTCAGGAGCAGCTATTTTCCCCTGTCCAGGACCCAGTGCAGTTTTAGTTGAAGGGATGATTTAGAGAAGGAGAAAAATAAACATTAACATAGAGAGTATATGATCAGAGTTCAGACATGTCTGCCCAGCATCCAGAACATTCTAAAAGTGAGAAATAAACAGAACAGTAGGGTGAGTTGGTAACGTTGTCATTTAACCCAAAGAGTCTAGGTGGCATCTTTATCCTATTACTAGTTATTCAGACTTCAAACATTTGAGAATGATTTTGATGTAGGAGGAGCTCAATCAAGTTTGTCTCTCATAACAGAACCGCCCTGTGCATTTTTAATGAAAATTCTGGGGTTTCATAGCCACCGAATCACAACTTTACCCAATTTATTTTTCTGTTTTGCTGTTTTGTTTTTACAATTCTAACATAGTTTCTAGGGACGATACATTGATTATTCAAAGTCGTGTATATCCCTTCACATATAGAATTACCCCTCATGCTAACATAATCTAACCAGACACTGTCCATGAATGAATGCTGCACATTCACTTAAAACATCACCAGGGAGTAATGAATCTTGTCTGCATGGAACAGCAAAGGTATCCCCGTTGTCTGGCCTTCGGTCTTTTACTGCCTCAGTCTCTTGGGGTATTCAGGAAACCACTGTGTTGAGAATGCATTCCTGGACAACAGAAATGACATTGTTCCATGGCTCCCAGAACCAGTTTTGGGTGTTGCTACAGAATCTTCACCCCGTGTCTGCAGCTGCTCCCTTCTGCTGACAATCACTTCCATATGCCCCATTTCAGAGTGAGGAGGAAAAGTACTTCAAGCACAGTTTGGCCACACACATTGAAAAGGACCCTCTCATGCTAAAGTGGCATTAAAAAATGTTTTATGATATTTACTTAAAAGTTAGATTTTCACAGAAGTTTTCAGTCTAGGCAAACCCTAATGTTGTTTTTGTTGAAATAATGATACCTTGTAGTAAAAAAAAACACCCCCAAAAAAACAGCCTCTGCTGCTTATTCCAGAGGACTCAGTAAGAGAATCCATCCCTTCAGAGATAAACCTACAGGTCCAAGGTATGTTTTCAGCAAAGCCATTGTCTGTAGCCCGTCTGCACCTATAAAGGGATGTGGCTTTAAGCTAGGACAGAGTCACCATAGCAGCTACTGATTCCTGATTCATGTAGGGACCAAGGCCCTTGACCCCCTAAAGGTTCCCTGAAAAATCACTGACATGAAGCAGATTGATTAATAGGAAAAAGGACATACAAATTTATTTAGCAGGTATACACAGGAGCCTTCACTATGAAGAGCCAAAGATACAGGGGAAATTGTCCACTTTCATGTTTAGGTTCAAGAAAGTATGGGCAGCCATATACAGATACAACTGGACAAAAGGGTATGATCTAATGCTAACAGGCTGAGTGGGGAAACCCAACAAAGCTGTCTGTGTAGGGTCTGATTGACCTCGCTGAGCTTGAAGTCTTTCATTCTGGTGTGTGGCAGGTCCTTCTCTGGAATGTGGATCTCATGACCTATAGTCAAACAAGGTAGATCAGATAATTTCTTTATGGCCAGTTTTTACACAGAATAATTTTAGATTTTATGGCTGGCTTTTGGGAAAAGGGGGTCTGGCGTTTATGACCAGCCTTGGGGAGAGGAAGAGGGATTCTAGTTTCTATGGCTAGCCTCAGGGAATGGGACTTCAAGGCAGGAGGACAGGAGAAGGTCAGAGAAAACCTTTTGCTTCTGAGGCTGCTTCTTAGGCCCTCAATCTGGGGAACTGTTTTTTGAACCCCAACAAGGGAATGTGGCTTTTAGTTTGGGCAGACAGTCACCGTAGGAGCTACTGGTTCCTGACTTTCTTAGGGGTAACTAAGAATGTCCCTGGAGAGCTAAAAATGTTGGTGCACAGCAGGTTTTGAAAAAACCTTCACAGTTACTGAGTACCTGATATTACAGCGCTTTTGTCAGGAACATCATGGCCTCTGCTCTGTTACCATCAAGAGCTCCTTCTGAAGTAAGCCTGACCTACTAGGAAAAAAAGGACATGCAAATTAGAAAGGCTAGCAAGCAGATGGGTCTCTTCCTGGCATCTCTGGGAGGTAAACTTCTAAACCAGATATATCTTGTGTTTTTATTTTTTTTTTCTCCACGTTTAGTGGACACCTCTAGGTGAATTTTAAAAAGGTGAATATAAGATGTTGGTTTACATAGGTGTCCCTTATTTTAAGCAAATATAATTGATAAAAATACACGTGGACACAAAAAAATGGTATGAATCCATTTGCCAATGAATCTTGACTCCTTTACCACAACATTCATAAAAGTCTTGAAGGTACAGGTATTTTCATTATATTTAAAATTGGATGAGATTAACCAAAATTGCCCAAAGTTTTCCAAATCTATCTAGTGGCTAAGCTAGATCTATCTAGAGAAACATGCTTACTCTTATTAATGCTAAGAAATAAAATTTAATGAATGCCTGAAGCACAGAATAATACTTATTTTTAAGAGTTAGTATCTCAGTCACGTGTGATTGGACCCCTACTCTATGCACTGTGGGAAAGAGGGAGAAAGTATAATCCATATTTGCTTGACAGGAGATAGTAATGAAGATATCAAGTTAATGATTTTTCCCAAGATCATGAAGCAAGCCAATTACAGTCTGGCTTTAAATTAAAGTCACTCTACCACAACACCTCTGAAACACTTCTCCAATTTTGTCATCATTCTTCTTTACTTTGGTCCTCGGTTGGCCTTTAGCCATAGCAAAGCTTTAGACCCATGTCATAGTCATAGGAACAGTGAAAAAGAAGTCTAAATGTCTGGTAAAGAGATGAAATAACGATGTTGATGAAAAGCATAGCTTAGCAAAAATTCAGTGAAACTATGAAACAATTTGTAAGGTCTCTTTTGAATGAATGTGGAACTTTTAAATAATGATATACCTTTAATGGAGCCCAGTCACTTCCTTTTCCTTGACATGTTTGTACAAGCCGGTTTGTTTTAGCCTGTCAACTGAGACTGGACTGATTTTTAGGTCAAACTTTGCATCCCATATAGTTTTGCTTAAGATATTATTTTCCTAAGCTCCCCGGCAACTAAATAGAGAAAAATACGTTTTTGAGCTAACTTTTTTTTAAATACTAGGTCATAACCTTAAACAAAGGAACTTAATGAACTGTGAACTTGGGTCAGCTACTAAGGACATGCCAGCAAGTCCCAAAGTCTCTTATGGTGCACTTAGTCAACTTGCATTTCTGTGTCAGCTTAAAAAAAAAAAATGAAACAAAGACAGTCTTGAGTTTGTCATCTTTCTAAGTCACATTCCATTTAGAGAGCACCTCTCATGCCATAATGTCAAATGTCATTAGGTTTGACATACATAATTTCATTAAGCTACAATGATGATCGCTAATGAGACATTGAATTTCCTCCCCTAAAAAAATCAGTCACCAAAGCACATTTTCCTCTGATGAATTAATTTAAAAAATACGAGATTCCTTATGCAAAATACATGCCAGAGGTTCCCAAGTGTGTGGATGTTACAGCAAGTGTTACAGCGGCTGGTTCCGAGGACAAACCGAGCGACACACGGAGAGTCGAGGAATCAAGGTTTATTCGCCGGCGGGCTCAAAGGGGTCTCCCACTAAATTCTGAGCCCCGTCAACCTGGTTTTTCCCACTTTTATTAGGTTGGGGTGGTCCAAGGGGTGGGGTCTCAGGTGGCTGAGCCAGGTATTAAGTTAGTATTATGCTGATGAGGGTCTTCCGAGGGGTAGGGTCTCAGGTGGCTGATGCACCAGGTAACAGATGGGGGTCTTCCTTATCATGGATGCCCTAACCACTCTGGATAAAAAAGCTGAGGCTTACGGGTGACACAGTCGTGAGTGCTGGGATTCCTGTTGATGCAGGCAAATTTCACAAGGCAGAATAAGAGGTGCGGGCTACGCCGTCAGCAAGGTAAGCAGAGCATGGCCAGACCACTGCCAGGAGGGCTGTCCAATCTGACATTGAAGAGAGGTCACTCATCCTCCCCAGTTACGTTAGACTATAGAAGGCAAACATTGCGTTCTGGTGAGTGTTGGCCCACTTCTTTGAAGATAGCAATTACAAAATGTTACTTTTGGAGAGTCAAATATATACATATATGCATGTGTTTCACTGGAAAATACCTGCTCTGAATATTCTCTGATAAGATTGCAAAAGACTTATACATGTAAATTCCCATAAAACAAGATGAAATGACAGCCTAAAATATTTATCAGTCAGCGTTACGCTGGAGCAGAATTAGATCCTGTTTGTTCCAAAGTGCTCTGCAAAGTGATGAGTTGGACGTTGAACGAGCACTGACTGTGCAAGTAAAAGTTCAGGATCCATTAGGCACTCAGAGTCCACACACACAGCCTAGGACCCTGGTTTCCACCACGAGAGGATCACCGCCAGGACATCGGGGTGCTCCCCAGCCATGCAGGGCAGAGCTCCCACCAGGACACCCACGGCTGTCAACAGAAGTGTCTGCCCAGGCTCTGACTCCCATCTTACCCTTTTGGCACAGAAGGAATTTTTGTAGTAGAAATTCTGGTGTCTGGCAATCAGACTTGGTTAAATTATTCATGTATAGCAGAACTAGAGAAGCCCTACAAAGTCCCAAAGTTTTGCTTTTATCCAATTCTTTGGAAAGTCTTTTCTCCCAAATGGACGGTAGTCTCAGGTCACAGGAGTCCTCTTGTAGCAGCTAGTGATGTCAACATTGGCCGTGAAATCGACACTCAGAGCCCACAGCTCTTTGCATCAGAGGTGAGTAATAGTGGCTGAGTCATTGCTGCTTTCTGCCTTTTCAGTGCTCTCTGCAAAAAGCACCTCGTATCAGACAATCGTTGCTTACTGTAATGCATCTTACGTGATAACGCTGGGGGTGAGCCACCTCCCGGAGTATTCCATGACAACAGCACTGGTTGTGCTGCCTTAACCTGGTTGATGTTATCATTTGTACATTTTATTTTTTCCGTTATTTCTTATATTTAGAGTGGGAGGTACTGTTGTATCATCCTTGTTGTATTTTAAGAAATCAAGCCATAGGAGGTTAAGCAATTTCTCAAAATTCTTGTAGCCTGTGAACTTTGAGCCTGTGCTTCCTGTTCATTGAGTCACATTATCTCAATGTAAAATATACTGTGTTTTAAGGAAAGGAAATTTAAGTTAAAAAAGAAAGAAAGCGTTCCAGAGAGGCAGCGCACAGTGGTGGCAATGTGCTGCTGAGGTTCAGGACAAAGTAAGGCACAGTGGCATTTGAGAAAACAGCAGAGGCAGGAAGGTCACTCCCCTCCTCCCCCTCCCCTTCTCCCCTGAAGCAAACCATAAAACCCTGGAAGGATTTTCTGACCTTCCTTGGAAGCAGGTCACAAGCCCCTCATTCAAGAGGTGCTTTCCCTCTACGTGGAGGAAAGGAACAACTTTATCTCTGAAGATAAAGGCTCACAGAGAAGAATCTGAACAAATAGGACTTGCAAAGCTCCCCCCTTCCAGTTCATTACCATTAGATTGTTCTCTTTTATCCAATCATACTTCTCCATGACTACCCACTCCTCATCAAACCTAGCATGAGCTAGGTTTACCCATTTCCTCAGGTCTTCATTTGCTTATAAAGGCTCCCATGTCACATAAAACTTATATTAAATAAATTTGTATGTTTTTCATTAATTTGTCTTTTGGTATAGGGGTTTCAGCCATGAATCTAGTGATGGGTGAGGAAAAGCTATTTTTCTCCCCCCACAGTGCATACAGGCTTTGGATCCTGAATCATTCCATGGACAAACGTTTCTTGGCCACATGCTGTGTGCCAGGCACACAGCAGACAAGAGAGAAAAGACCCTTGCTGTTGAGGAGTTCATGCACTTGGGTGGGGGAGGGCTAGGGAGAAGG
The DNA here is from genome assembly GCA_008086735.1 of Cheirogaleus medius. Taxonomy (NCBI): domain Eukaryota; kingdom Metazoa; phylum Chordata; class Mammalia; order Primates; family Cheirogaleidae; genus Cheirogaleus; species Cheirogaleus medius. Next base: position 53,904,450 of record VBSM01002608.1, on the reverse strand, counting down.
AAACAGACTGACACAGAGTCTGAATACAAGAGAGAAAGAAGGAGAGAGAATGCCACATGGCTGTAAAGTCCATGCTGGGCACCACTGACCACAGGACATAGGACTGTCCCCGAGGGCGTTCTCCACAAACACCATGAAGGAAGGAAGGAGCCAGCCAGAGTCACAATCAGAAGGGAAGAACATTCCAAGCAGAGGAAGCAGCAAGTGCAGCAGAAGGAACAGACAGGCTGAACTTCAGCCCCAGCTCCAACTCTATTTGGCTGCGTGACCTCAAGTATGTCACTGAACACATCCGGGCCCTTTGGTGAAGGTCATCCTTTACAAGCAGGACAGTAGCTAACCCACAGGAACTTATATAAATCAAATGAGAATGGCACATAGTAATTACTCATGCAAAGACTTTCTATCTTCTCTTGATAAAACCTCTGAGATTCTGTTAGGTACACAGCTAGGGATTCCAGGTCTCCTAGAGATGAAAGTGGGTGCTGTTGCTTTGGTGCAATTGCCCCCCCTGGAAAGAAGAACAAGGGTGGGCCCCAGGCCCCCATCTTGGTCCTGCCCCACCCTAATCCTCTCCTGAGCAACTGCCATACCTGGGGGAGGAGGGAACACCCTATGAATCCACCAATCATAACTCAACCTGCCAGCTGCAAAAGAATGCACAAGACTCTCTAGCCCAGGAGCCTCCAATCAAAGAGGTTCCATGGTGATGTCTGAGCCACAGGGAGGTCCCAATCTGGGCACTATATAAATAAGACTGACGATAACCAACCCTTTTTTGGGCCTTCCTTTTGCTGTGAGAATGGGTCTAGTTGTCATCTGTGATGTATGTATCATGCTTTTTAAACCTGTATCTTGCTCTTGCTCTATAATCCTAGCTTTCTCTCCTCAATAAACCTCATTTTCATGCTTGCCTTACTTTGGTGCGTCTGGTCATTCTTTGGCCATGAGTGCGCCAAGAACCGATATTTCAGACTGAAACCTGAGAAGTCGAAGGCCACTAAACTCTGATTTTAAAATGTGCATATGCCTTTATATATATATATATATATATATATACACACACACACACATATACACACATTTTTTTTCTTCCCCTGAGCAAGGGGCTGTAAAAAGAACAGAGCAGGAAATCAGAGATGATCCAGGTTATGAGTTCCTGAAAAGCTTATAAAGCAGGGCTAATTTTATTTATAGGAAAAAACAAACAAGACACCACCCATTTTGGGGCAAGGCTGACTTCTCCATTAGACACAGTAGCACAGTGCCTGGGGCCCACCATACTTTGTGCGCATGTCGGGGGGAAGGGGTCAATAAAAATGTTCTAATTTTTTTAAGATCAGAAGAAAAACATGAACTTTTAGGTCAAAGAAAATATTTCAATATATAATATTATGTCTTTATATCAGCATGATCATAATATTTAATTTTTAACATTATCTTATGGAGAAGGGGCCCCCAAAGGCAAAGTCCCTGGGACCCACAAAAGTCAGAATTCCGGCCTGACCCAGGAGAAGAGTATTACTTTACCCGTTCATTATCTCCCCCCCCCAGCACCCCTGCAGCTTCTGGCACTCCCTTCACCTGCCCTGCCCGCCCTTCTTCCCTGGCCATCTCCTCTTACTTCTCTGCCCTATCTCTAGACCCTGCTTTTTTTCTTCGGCCACCCAGCCCAGATTTGGACCTAACTTCCCAATTCCTTCATTTCCCCGAGCTCAGAGATCTAGTAGAAAATCCTCTCGAGGTGGTGTGACCACAGCAGGTCAGCCCAGAGACACTTAGGTACGTGGAACCCACACAGCTACACACTAAGGTCACGTCATTGTCATGGGAAGTCCCTACAGGCCGGTTTGGTGCTAAATGCAAGCAATGGCAGGTTTCAGTTTTCAACTAAGATGACTTATGTTCTCACTCCTAAGAATTCACAAATTGTTAAAGCCATTAATAACAAGACATACTGTCACCACTGCAGTGGGGTTGTTCCTTGGCTAGATGTTTTGTTTTGCTTTGGTTTCCCAAGAAGCATCTGATCAGTCTGTTCTCTAAAAATGTGCCAAAGAGGTAAGCGGACCCGGCTCTGCGAGTCGACTCCAGCAGGAAAATTTAAAAACCAGAAAATCTTCCTTCAGAGATTGAATCCTGAGCTGGTGTAACCCCCAGATAAACTTACCCAACTAGCTAAGAGGATCACACTCCTGGCACAACTGAGGCCTCCTCAGCTCTGAGCCAGCAGCCCTGAAATTGCCCAAACAAAACTCCATCTCGAGGAAACACTCCCCCTCATGCACGTTCAATTGGAAAGTGAGACGTCCTTGTTACCTAGTCCGGGGGAATTTCCATTTTAATTCTGACTCTAGTTTTGAATAAAAGGAAGCTAGGGATTTTATTATGTACCAAGAAATAAGTAGAAGTCTCCTATTTGGGGGCTACTGTGGTCTTGCCTAAAGCTAAAATTATTATTTGACCTTTTTAAAATTGACTTTTAATTATATGAGAAATACATGAATATATTTTCCTTTTCCCATTAAAACTATATCTATAATGCTAAAATCCCCTGTTAGCTCACTCCTGCTCATTCCTGGTGCCTCATGTTCACTCCTTCCTCGGAGTATTGTTATGGTTTTGAATGCATCTTTCAAACCCGGTTATATTCATTTGCATCCATATATGTGTACCCACAGGGAAAAGATATATTATTGCTTGGTAATTGTCTTTCACGTAAATGAAATGGAAAATATTTTTATACATTTTACACTGTCTTTTTGCTGAACCATGTTAGAACTTACTTTGAACCTCATTATTTTGAACTACGCTATCATATTTGTAGTATCAGTAAATTAAAGTTGGTTTAGTTATTCCCCTATTGATGAGCCTGAGATATTATGGCACAGAAATAATTCTTTTTTTTTAGAGATGGGTCTCACTTTGTTACGCAGGCTGGAGTGCAGTGACACAACCATCATTCACTGCAGCCTTGAACTCAAGCAATCCTCCTGCCTCAGCCTCCCAAGTAGCTGGGACTACAGGTGACATGTATCATCATGCCCAGCTAATTTTTTTCATTTTTTAGAGATGGGGTCTCACTATGTTGCCCAGGCTGGTCTCAACTCCTGCTGTGCTCCAGTGATCCTCTTGCCTCAGCCTCCTGAGTCACTGGGATTATAGGCATGGTGAGCCACTGTGACCGGCAAAAAGAATCTAATTAATATACAAAAAACGTAAGATTAGATTATCAGACTTTCAGGGCTATATTTTGAAAAAGCAACAAAGAAAGTTCCAAGAAAGGATTCTCCTTTCATTTGCTGTTAAAAGCTAATGCGGAGATTGTAAAAAGAAAATCTTTAAAGGGAAAATAAATTGCTAAGGGCTTGGGAAAAGAGGTGGGGGTGAGGCTGGAATACCAATCATTCCAAGTCAGTGAGAATACTAATGGAAAAAGTTACACTTTGGGATTTTATGGGACCTGAGCTTTGTTTTAGCACCTACCCTCGCTCCTCATTTGAGAGAACAATGCCCCTAAGTACTTTTCCAATATTCACATAGATTGATAGAATAGACCCTTTATTAACTTACCGAGAGCGTCAGCTTGTCTAGTTTGTGTTAAACTTAATTAATTCAGTGAACTGGTGCTGGACTGCATCGAAACAAAGATGTGTAGAGGGCACAGTTAGTACAAAGTCAAGTTTGTGCTCCTGGTGTGTAGCACCTTGGGTGTTCTCATTGCAAAGAGGACACGCTCAGATTCAAATCGCCTGGCCTCTGAGTGCTCCTAAATAAGGAACCTAAAATTCTGAATAAAAGAAGTAGAGCTGGAGTCCAGAGAAGGAGTGAGGTGTGGAGTAACAGAATCACACTGGGGAGTCTAGACACCAATCAGTGAGCCTTTAAGGCACTAAGAGGTCAAAACCTGAGCCTTTGGCCCAGCTTGGCCGCTCATTAGCTACCCCACCCCCGGCACATCACCAGCCTCCTCATGCTTTAGTTTTCTCATCTGTAAAATAGGGATGATATTTTTATAGCATTATGAAAATTATTAATAAACTAGATAATTTATGTAAAGCGCTAATTCAGTGTAGTACCTGGCACATAATAAACACGTTACGAATGTTAGTTTTTATTAACTAAATAAAGTAGTTGATATTAAGCCACGAAAGTTCTGATATTTGAATGTCCAAATGATTTTATGGTAAGTATTACTTCTGGGGGAAAAAAAAGTTTTTTTTATAAAACATAAAAAGAAGACCAAGATAGCATTTATTGGGAGCAGCTGGGTACTAACTTCACATGTTGTGACTCAGGGACTGTTTATCATGGATCTGTAATTCTAAAAATCTAGAACTGAACTTGTAGAATTTGAGGCTTTCTTAAAACGGATATTTCACATTATAATAATTTCACTCTGCATGTAGCCCCCGATTCTCCAGGATTCTTCACCATTCCAGGCCCAGTTAGCTCTGAACACAAGCTTGACAGCAAGACAAACAGACTCTTCAAATGAGACCTCCAGCCAGTATTTGGGCTATAAACCATGGCCAATTTGCTTCCTCAGAATGGAGAATATAATCCCCAGAAGATGGATAGGCATAGAGTTCAAAAAGAAAGTGAATAACCTGTTCGTCTGCCTTAGCCATTAACATTCCTGGCTTTTGCATTTCACATCTTCCCCCGCAAACCTCAGCATTATTGAGGGCACATTTGAGTACCTGATTCTGTGTCTTTGAACAAACAAAGTCACATCTACAGTTCTTCCCTCAAGAGCAAAACTTGAAATTTGTCAAGAAGTAGTGAGAGTTGTTTGCCCGTGGATATAATTCAAATGTCAAACTCTGCTTTTGTGCTCTTAGTCCCTGACCACGCCAGACGGCCCGTGTTTATTCGGTGCCTTGGTTTCTCTTCTCTTGAATCAGGGGAAATAGAATGTGCTACTCACTGCTGGGTTGATAAAGAGCTATGAAATCCCTGAAATTGAGTTGTTTGAAGTAGAGCTCCCGAGGTCACAAGGGGCCACCTTGGAGAGGGAGGGGCTACAGCTGAACCCCAGCTCTAACATTTCACAATAAAGTTGGAGTTACAACTATACGCACATAGAAGTTTTCCCTAGAAGTTTCAGCCAACAGAGTCCTCTCAGATGTGAAAACAAAGACTCCCCTTCCCATTCTCTTTCTCAGGAAGAACAGAGCAGGATTATACCACCAGCTGTTTTCTTCTTCGTTTTTTGTTTATGGTTTCTTTAGCTAAATGACACCGAGAGGATTGGCAGCATAAGGTTCTGTCGTGGCATTTTTGCTGCATCACTTGATTCCATTAATCTTGAGACTGCAGGGCAGGTGGCTTCGAGGGGCTCCCTCCAGCCAGGATGCTCATTAGACTCTTGAAGCCTGGGCAGGAGAGGTGGAGGGAAGCGCATTCACTCAGCAGCCAGGGCCGCTCAGCGTGGCTTCCTTTGTGCCAGTAGGATACTCTAGAGTTCTGCCGGCCTTGGGAGGGATGCACGGCTGAGGCCCCCAGAGTGTGAGTCTGGCAGGGCTGGCCCCCGGGCCCCCATCCCTCAGCCTCAGCAGAGGAGAATTGGGTTCTATGCCCCAAGGCTCTATTCTACACACACAAAGTCAAGTATTCTCTAAGTGCTCACTTCGCTGCATTAGTAATGACTGTTGCTCGCTGCAATCCTGAGTCCCACAGCACCTCAGCCAGCCTGCGACAGTTGAGAATGTTTTCAGCAAATTTTAAAAATGCAGGAAACAGAGCGAGGCAGCACAACATCTGCTGGCCAAGTTCTTATTTAAGTCCTGTAGCGGCAGCCTTCCCAATAGAAGTATTGACAAAGCATGAAAAGAAGGGGCCTTCCATTCAGGTGAGTAGCAGTTGCCTGCCCAGTATGACCCGGGCCCCCCACAAGGACCCTGGGTCTAAGAAAGTCTCCAGAATGTGCCCAGTGCCCCAAACTCTATTGCAAGCAAGTCAGCAATATCTGCCTCTGCAGAGGCCTCAAACTGTTGGCCCAGAAGATGTTTAAATTTCAAAACATTTCCATTTCTTTTTTGGGGGGGTGAGGGAAGGAATATGCTGTCAGCATATTGGGGAGATTTTACAAATCATTCAAGTTTTTGTTGAAAATCAGATCTGCCAACACCAAGCCCCCTTTCCATGAGGCAATGATCTTGTAGAGCTGAGTAGTGGTCAGCCCACCTAGACGAGCCATTGCTCTCTCGTTCCCCACAGCAGCCACAAACAGTCCCTCCGGGTCCCCAGTCTCCACAGCCTGTTCTTATCTTGCACTGTCCTCGCTTCATGGATCTACATTTCCAACTCGTGGCATTTGCTATGTTCTGATTTTATTGCAAGTACAGTCTTATTATTTCTTCTGTTTTCAAAGAAATACATTTTCCTCTTTTTTTTGGAAAGAGAGAATGCAAGATCACTGTATTTAGTCTAAATCTACCACCATGCCTTCTAAGAGATTGCTTTCTCTTAATATTTGACCATTTTTAAAATCAAAGAACCATGGATATTCATCTCTACTAGTGTGAATGAAGAGAGTGAGAACAGGTTTGGACTGAGGTGTGAGGACAGAGAGCCCAGAGCCTGGGAAGGGCATCTACCAGCACAGTCACGAGCGGCGGTCCGCAGCCGTGATCTAGGTAACAAACATGCTTTGTTTGTTCTGTCCATTGTCCCCACCACCACCAAAAAAATGTTTTTGAGACAAGATTTAAAAACCACTTATCAATGGCTGACTCTTGGCCTCTGGCAGGAAATACAAGATGAATCTGAAGCATCTTGTAGTACCAGAAAGTAAGGAAATGCTTCCCAAAAAACAAAAATCTGGCAGAGTTCCCATGACCAATACTATAATAATTCAAGCAACAAAATTAATAGTGGTATGGAATTATAACTCAAAATATGAAATGAATATCTATGAGTTCACACTGATATAAAGAAATGACTGAATAAAGTAATACACAAGAGAAGACATAATTTATATCTCCCAAAGAAGAATTTCACATAAATTATGTAGCCGCTGCAGCCTCAAGGAGGTGGAGTATAATTCCCATCACATGAGTGTGGGCTGTGCATAGTGACTTTCTTCAGAGTGCAGTATGGGAAGGGGGGAAAGAGTAACCTTCCGGTGGAGAACCCTGACAAACACTACGTCAGCCAGATGACCAAGGATAATAACATCAGTCATATTGATAACATGTACCCTTGACATGATGTGGCAAGAATGGCAATTTACCTCTGTGTTCTTCCTCCCAGAAACCCATAATCTCAGTCCAATTATGAGAAAAACATCACACAAACTCCATTTGAGGGGAGCCTTCTAAAAAATACCTGGCGAGTATTTTTATAAAACTGTCAAAGTCATCAAAAGCAAGGAAAATCTGAAAAACTTACACAGCCAAGAAGAGCCCAAAGAGACATGACAACTACTTGCAATGTGGTATCCTGGGTCAGAAAAAGGATATAAAGTAAAAACCAAAAAATCCTGAATAAAGTATGCATGTTAGTTAATAATAATGTATCTATATTAGTTCAATAATTGTTTTATGAGACTGGGTGTCTCACTCTGTTGCCCAGGATGAAGTACAGTGGCATGATCATAGCTCACAGCAGCCTCGAACTCCTGGGCTCAAGCGATCCTCCTGCCTCAGCATCTCGAGTAGCTAGGACTATAGGTATGCACCACCATGTCCAGTTTAGTTCAATAATTTTAATAAATGTACGGGTTGAGCATCCCTAATTCAAAAATCCAAAATTTTTTAATGCTACCATGATGTTCAAAGAAAATGCTCATTGGAGCATTTGATATTTTGAATTTTCAGACTAAGGATGTTCAACCAGTAAGTATAATGCAAATATTCCAAAATCTGAAGAAATTCAAAATCTGAAACATTTCTGGTCCCAAACATTTCAGATAAGGGATATTCAGCCTGTACCATACTAATGTAAGATATTAATAACAGAGGAAATTGGAGTGGGATAGATGAGAACTCTCTGGACAATCTTCATAACTATTATGTAAATCTAAAAGTATTCTTAAGAAGCAAACTTTAAAAGTCAGTTTATTTCACATTAAAATGTTGATTCCTAGCTCTTCAAGAACACAATGTTGTAGCAGCAATTCTGAGATCAGAAGGCCAACGCCTCTGCTATAGCTGCCTCTCCCTACAACCTGCAACCCTATTTGCCAAGTAAAATAGCAGGAGAAAGAAGCCTCTGATCCTGCCTCCAAATTACACACATTTAATTAGTAGAGCTGAATTCACCTATGAGACTCTAGCTGCAGTCCAGAAATGCACGTAGAAGAATATGGAAATGTATGCCGAGTGCCAAGTGACCATATTCAGCACAGACCAATACACTTGCTCTTCCCAACAGTAAGGCCCAATGCGAACTGTCTTGCACTGTGTTTCTGCATGTGCCTCTGCTTTGCTTATTTCATTACCTGCCGTGCCTCATAGGCATTGGTGTCTACTCCTACTAAAGCGCAAGGGCGATGGCACAGTTTAGAAGGTGTTCCATACGTGCTGGTGGGAAAGTTTGAGAGTAATGAAAGTGTTAATGGTAATCTTACCATTAAATTCAGCAAAATTTACTATGCTTAAAATACTTAGCTAAGGGCTGTAGGGGAGAAAAATGAAGATATCATTTTTTGTATGAAAGAACTGCTATGCTAGTCTGTGGGATAGTTTGTGAACACAAATCACTTCATCACGTGTGAGAACTCTGAAATACCATGTGTGTTCACTGAGCAAATATCATGCAAAATTGTTATGCAAATGAAATCCAATGGTGGGGCAGGGCTTTGGACAGCATAATAGAAATGCAAAGTATTATTATTTTCATTACAAACATATTGTGGTATATATGTCCACACACATAACTAAAACTACAACTTTAAATTTTAAATTTAATTACATAAATGAAAAGATATCACATGTCACTATTTTCTAACCATCATCACAACATGTATTTGTTAAAATTTTGTAAACAAGGCCAGGCATGGTGGCTCACGCCTGTAATCCTAGCACTTTGGGAGGCCGAGGCAGGAGGATCACTCGAGATCAGGAGTTCAAGTCCAGCCTAAGCAAGAGTGAGATCCCGTCTCTACTAAAAAATAGAAAGAAATTAGCTGAACAACTAAAAATATATAGAAAAAATTAGCCGGGCGTGGTGGCACATGCTTGTAGTCCCAACTACTCGGGAGGCTGAGGCAGAAGGATTGCTTGAGCCCAGGAGTTTGAGGTTGCTGTGAGCTAGGCTAATGCCACAGCATAGAACTCTAGCCCGGACAACAGAGTGAGACTCTGTCTCAAAAAAAAAAAAAAATTTTTTTTTGTAAACAAGAAAATCTATTGTCCTGATAATAGTCTTCCTTATTTTATGAACTTACTTAGTAAGTATCTCCCTAAACTCTTCAACATTGCCAGTGTTAGATCTGTTAAAGAAGCTCCTGTTTCCTAGGAATTCAAACATTATTGGAAATGTCCACCTGCAAGAATCTTGCAATAGCCTATAGGAAAATTAACGGGCAGAAAGCAACATTCAACTACTTGTAGGCAAAGAAAATCCTGACCGAGTAAAATATCTGGCTACAGTCATCTGTTCTTTCTAGCTTCTATTTTATCATTAAGACAATAATACCTGCATGGCAGGGAACATGCAAACACAGCACCAATTTTTGTTCCCATTTGGTAGATATTATTTTCTTGAAAGAAAATAGCCCTGCAAGAAAATGTTCCAGCTGGGACTTTGAAACCTAAAGACAGATATTAAGGACCTATTAAGTGAGAGCCAAAATGGTGGGATCATAAAGGTCATCTATTCCAGTCTCTTAACCTGACACAGAATCTCCGACAGATTGAAACTCCACCTGATTACTTTTACAGATGGGAACCTCACTGCCTCCTGAGGTTCTTGGTCTAAATGCTCGACTCGCACTCCTTGATAGAAAGGGCTTTGGCTGAAGGAACTGGCCTCCTTTCTTCTTACTGCTTTCTGGAGCTGGAAAGAACACAATGTTCCTTCCTTTTCCCCTGGAGCCAGGTGGATAACTTAGAAGAATCAAATAGAGGATTCTGTAAGGCATTGTAGGCACTGTAATAAACTAGCACGTCTATGCCTTTTGACTGGGGCAGATGCCCTGCAATTCCAAAGGCTAAAAATGAAGGTCTGGTATTGCTTGCAATTTTTAAGAAAAGCAGGCAGTAAGAATCATTGTGTAAAGTTGTCTTTAAAAAGAAAAAAAATAAAATAACAACTACGTGGACTAAATTAAACATATCTATGTAATACATTTATCCAAAAACAATTATTGGGTTTTCCCCCAAAGTCTCATTTTCTTTTAGGTCATCCTCAACTTGCTTTGCAATTGCTAGCAGGCCACAATTTTCTGAGTCCTGGCTGGAGGCAGTGTCCTAGACTCTAGTGTCATGCAAGCCTGGTATGAAATCCCAGCTCTGCATGTATCAACTGTGCAACCCAAGACAAGTTTCATGAGCACCCTAAGCCTCAGGTTCTGTTTTGTGAAAAACTGAGTGCACACCTCTTAGAGCCATTGTGAGAATTAAATTAGACAATGCATGTAAAGTGCTTAGCAGAGTGCCTGGCCTTAATGCACCACTGAGAGTAGCCTGAAAATTTCTTGTCATGCTTCTCTTGTTTGCATGCTTACTTTTAAAATGTATTGTCCAAAGGAAAAAAATTCCTGATTTTTTTGGTTTTTTGAACAACAGAGTATGACAGATCTGGTACTTAATAACATTACAACCCTGGATTCTATTGAATCCAGTGTCAGACTGTTGTTTTAATAGCTGCATCACACTGGTGACTCAGGTTAGGCTGATGACCAGCTAAAACCCCCAGCAGCATTTCATGCGGGCTGTTTCCAATCTGGGCGTGCCTCATCATAGACTAAGGAAACTGATTTGGGGGAACCCAAAGTTTACTTTATACTTATCAAAGTTGGTTTGAGCTCTGAGAAATACATGGTAACAACTGGCCTCTCACATTTATTCAGAGTATGGGTTGTGGAGTCAAATAAAGTATGTTTGAATTCTGGCTCAGTTTCCCTGTCTGTAAAATAAAGATAATAATAGAACCTACTTCATAGGGTGGTTGTTCAAATAAAATGAGATAATGGATACGAAGCTTTTAGCAGAGTGCCTGGAACATAAGCACTCAATGCACCTTAGTGGTCATGGCAACAGTGATGATGATGGTATTGATGTTGATGATGAGGATGATTTTTATGTTATCAAAATGCCAAACAGGGCAGATGACTCTTTGATACTCTAACAGATCTGGGAAATGTTTGTTCAACAAGATATAAATCATCTAACAGAAATATTATTCAGCGTCTATTTGGCATGTTTCTTGGTTCACTCTGCCAAATCCTGGACAATGAATATAAAAGAATGTCCTGATGAGCTAGTTCTCATCTAGGGTATAAGTGGCTTAATGGACTCCCTCTTCCAAGGAGTCATCTTTAGCTAAGATCCTCTGTCCATCTCTTCAACGCCTTATGTATAGAAATAAAATCCTGCAGAGCTCTCAGACACCTCAGACACTCTCAGACATGCGTGTGCTGGGGTAAGGGGAAGTTGGAGCTGATTTTTCCCCCAGATCAGAACACCCTGGCACCTGGCAGTATCTGATTTAGGTATGATGCTGGGAGCTATGGGCACAAAATAAGATTATTTTTCTGCCAATAGGAATGTATACAGTGAGGAAGTTACTGTTCCTCAGGAATGTCTTAGTTTGCCCTATTTCATTCCTGCGTCCTCTGCTCTTAGGGGTATGTTTGGAGCCCCTGCTATTCTAAGAACTACCACTATCTCCATCACACCTGCCAGGACCACCGCTGCTGCTGCCCAGGGCAGGCGTGGGACCCCAGGGGACAGCAGTCCTCTACAGCACTGAAACGGCCATGCCTGCAATATTTTCAGGACTTCCTTCCACCTTCCATTTTACATTTTTAAATTTCAACTTTTTAAGGAAAAATGTTAAGACTTACAAAAGCAACATGTGTTTCCAAAACAAGTAGGGGGAAAAAAGATACAATGTAAAGCCTATACTTCCCCTCTGCCCCTATTTCTGGCTACTTCTGCTGACCCCCTGGTATGTTATTCCACCTGTTTTCTGCTCTCACACCAAGTCTACACCACACATACCAAGAGGGGCAGCTTGCTTTTGTTTATTTGTTTTCAGCTATTGTTGATGTCATTTTACAAATCCTCACCTGTAATATACATATTATCCTATAGGTTTCCTTCCCCTTTAATAATACCTCATGGACATCCCCCCAAGCCAATAGATACAGTTCTAACTAGAATTTAAGTAGATGCATAATATTCCATATTAAACACACGCCATAATTTATTTACTTGTTGATGAACAATTATGTTGTTTTCTAGATTTTGCCATTGAAAAACAGCATCACAGTGTGTGTGTGTCTCATATACAGATTATTTCTGAGGCTAGATTTATTGAGGCACTACTGGGTCAAAAGACAGATGCATTTGTTACTTAATTTTGTTAAGGTTTTCCGGATTACATAATTACCAGATTATGTAAGGTTTATCAATTATATAATGTGCTTGGCTGTAGGTTCAGTTTTCCCCAAAACACTGTCTCTCTGAGTATTCCCAAAGCTCCATGCACAGCAGCCTGCAGCAGGTTCTGCCTGATACCTGTACCAAGGCTGGAAACCCCACAGCCTATTATCTGAGCTGGGGCAAAGGATTGATTGCTATTGTCACCCTTATGGAAGATCAAGCAATCGGTTCTCAGTGCCACTGTTAAAAGGACAAGGATGTGTGTCTGGTATCCTACATTGAAACTTGTTGCATTTTCCCATTGAAACAGTTTTTAGACAGTAGTCAGATGGAATTGAGATAGCACTACCATAAAACTAGTATCAAATGACAGGTACATTAGGGCTAAAAAGGGAAAGATCTGTGGGCCAGTATAGAAACCTAACCAATGTTTATAACATGGCTTTGGTAGGAAAGTGCACTTCAAATGCCAAACAATAAATGATTTTTCAAGACCCTGATGGTTTCTTCATTAGGAATTTATCCTGGCATTTTAAACAGGGTATTTAGAAAGGTCAGAGCTTAACTTGTGATGTGAATCTAATTGTAGACTTTAAGGCACAACCACAGACATGATGAGCTGATCATTTTGACCATGGGGACTTCCCTGGAGCCCTGGCATTCCAGGTAGTTGATGGCTATTCTGCCCAGGTGTCAGTCTGGACCTATTCATGCATTAACATGCTCCCTTGGGGTCAGGGGACAATGAGTCAGAAGGGGCCTTAGGAAGCCCACACAGTGACTCCAGCAGGCTCAGGCAGGAACAGGGATTCTGGAGTTCTCACTCTAGCTCCCCATTCCAGCAGGACCCTGGAGAGATTTAGGGGGGAGGGCGGGGAGTCTCACATTACTGGAGAGCTCCAAGTGCAAAAGAATTCCTGTGCTTGGCACACAACTCCCCACATGCCGTAATGGAAAAACTTAAGCTTTAAGCAAGAGTCAGCAGAGCATGACTTTGGACAAATTATTAAGCTCTCTCAGTTTCAGTTTCCTTATTCAGAAAAGGCCAATAACACCAATAGCCACATCATAGGTATAATTTGAGAATTAAGGGAGATAGTGCAAGTAATATGTTCAACATTAGGTATAGCACCTGGCAGGTGCTCAATAAATATTAGATACAACAACTATTTTGACTATGTTACTGCACCTAGTGTTGTGAAGTTCCTACTCCTCTCTACCAGAAGCTTCTTAGGGTTCTATGGCACAAGCTTATTCCAAAATAGGTTATCAATATATCTCAACAGATTTGTCACACAAATGCAGTCTCCAAATAGCTAGGATATGCTAGGTGCTAGGGGTTGGCAGTGATTAGGATGATGACAGTGACAATGAAAAATAGTAGACAAGCACTTTTCTAGCACTTAAATCCATGGATAATTCTGTCTCCCTGAAAGTATTGAGAAAAATTAAGAGCATGACACAAATGATGGCCAGAGTGAGGGGACTGAGGCAGCAGGGAGCAAGAGCAATGGTCAGGTTGGTTCCAAAGGGAGGTGTTCAAGGCTGGACTTGGAGTCTTCTGACAAATCATTCCGCCCCACTGGACTCGTTCTCTGATTCACACAGAAGGAATAACTGGGCCTGTGACCTGAAGTTCTCTTCTTTCCTATCTTTAATTCTTCTCAGACATGGCCATCCAGAGCCTGACTTTGCATGGCTTGCTGGTCTGTCAGCTAAATCCCAATGAGCAGGAGGCCAAGCCATGCCCTTCCCGGCAGGTGCCATAAGTTGATACAAAGTAAGAGAGCAGAGAGTGGTCTTGACTGGATTCTTGGTTGGTTTCCCCACTCTGATTGCAATACACCAGGTTCAGTCATTTCTGAAAAGAGGATGACTCCTGTGCCATCATTGTTAGTGACTCCATGAATAGAAATGGGACATTTTCCTCCTGTCTCTCTGCCAAGTTTTCAGCTCCAGAAATGTGGCTTTCAGGATTTCTCATAAAACCCAAAGTGGCAACATAAGTAAACTTAACCATGAAAATTATCTACCGTGCTCTCCAGTTTCCCAATGGAAACTCTTATCTTTCCTCTTGGTAGTCATTCTTCACAAAGCGCTTTCAGATTTATTATCTATGGGGGCAATTAATCATCTACGATAAATACCACCTGCTCCCATTGGGCAGCCCTGTGCTTTAGGTGGCTAACATTTCTATATGATATGCACAATTAAATTTGGGGCCAGGAGAAGGAGCCCGTTAAGAAAATGGGTTGTTTGTTTCTTTAGTTACATATTTATGAAACGAGCTATTTGCAGTGAACTTTATTTCTTTTCTATATCCTTATACTCTTGGGTCCCATGAAGGATGCAACTACAGTGCTTTGAGTCAAGATGGCACAGTGAAAGTGCTTGGATTTAGGAGGGACACACAGAGTCAACTACATGAAGGTTATGTGACTTTGGACAAGTAAATTAAGTATCTCCAAGCCTCAGTTTCCTCATCAGTAATATGGAGACAGAAATTTCTACTTACAGGATTCTCATAAGCATTAAAAATGCAGTTTATAAAATATCTAGTTTTGTGCCTGGCACATAATCAACTGTAGTTATTGTGGCTATTTTTACATGGCAAAAAAAACTATATCATGGTCCTATGAAGCCTGAGAAAATTTACAATGTGTTTACTTAGTTTTTCTTTTTTAAAAAAATTGTTTTATTTCAGCATATTAGAGGAGTACAAATGTTTTGGTTACATATATTGCCTTTGCCCCACCCAAGTAAGAACTTCAAGCATGTCCATCCCCCAGACATCACGCACGGCACCCATTAG
The DNA here is from genome assembly GCA_008086735.1 of Cheirogaleus medius. NCBI lineage: Eukaryota > Metazoa > Chordata > Mammalia > Primates > Cheirogaleidae > Cheirogaleus > Cheirogaleus medius. The sequence continues at coordinate 53,889,081 of VBSM01002608.1, read as the reverse complement.
GTGTTACTATACCCATCCCCTCCTCCCCCCAACCTGCCCGACACCCAGTGAATGTTACTACCATATGTGCACGTAGTGTTGATTAATTAATATCAATTCGATGGTGAGTACATGTGGTGCTTGTTTTTCCATTCTTGTGATACTTCACTTAGTAAAATGGGCTCTAGCCCTACCCAGGATAATATAAGAGGTGCTAGATCGCCATTGTTTTTTGTGGCTGAGTAGAACTCCATGGTATACATATACCCCATTTTATTAATCCACTCGTGTATTGATGAGCACTTGGGTTGTTTCCACATCTTTGTAATTATGAATTGTGCTGCTATAAACATTCAAGTGCAGATGTCTTTTTTATAGAATGTCTTTTCTTCCTTTGGGTAGATGCCCAGTAATGGGATTGCTGGATCAAATGGTAGTTCTACTTTTAGCTCTTTGAGGTATCTCCATATTACTTTCCACAGAGGTTGTACTAGATTGCACTCCCACCAGCAATGTATGAGTGTTCCTATCTCTCCACAACCATGCCAACATTTATTGTTTTGGGACTTTTTGATAAAAGCCATTCTCACTGGAGTTGAGTGATATCTCATTGTGGTTTTGATTTGCATTTACCTGATGATTAGAGATGTTGAGCATTTTTGCATGTTTGTTGACCATTAGTCTGTCTTCTTTTCAAAAGTTTCTGTTCATGTCCTTTGCCCACTTTCTAGTGGGGTTGTTTGATTTTTTCTTACAGGTCTTTCACCTCCTTAGTTAAATATATTCCTATGTGTTTTATTTTCTTTGTTGCTATTGTGAAGGGTATTGAGTCATTGATTTAGTTCTCAGTTTGGCTGTTGTTGGCATATATGAATGCTACTTATTTGTGTACATTGATTTTGTAACCTGAGACTTTGTTGAATTTGTTTATCAATTCCAGTAGTCTCATGGCAGAATCTTTGGGGTTTTCTAGATATAAGATCATATCATCAGCAAAGAATGATAGTTTTACCTCTTCTGCCCCATTTGGATGCCCTTGATTTCCTTTTCTTATCTGATTGCTATGGCTAGGACTTCCAGCACTATATTAAATAGAAGTGGTGATAGAGGGCAACCTTGTCTGGTTCCACTTAGTTTTTCAATATTATTTTCTATAAATGTTATAAAGAATAATACACCCTGTAAAATACGTAACAACTAAGCTTGAGCTAGGAGAATTGTTTGAAGCCAGTTAAATGGAGACTCACTGTCTTGGTCCTGTCCTTAGCAAGGAGAACCTTTCCATGGAAGCTTTGGTACAGATAAGCCCTAAACAAGAAGCCATCTCCAGGAAGGGAACAAAGATAGTGTTAATTTGGTAAAAATTTGAAAATAAATATTGATCTTAGAGTGTTAAGTGTGATTGGTTCTCCTTCTCTCATATTAACTAAGTAACTAATGCATTGAACAAATGTTTATTGAGTACCTGCCCTGTGCCAGGCTTTGTTCCAGGTCTTACAATGAAACAGATGAAGTCTCTGCCTTCCTGGAGGCTCTGACCTCCCATAACATCCCAGCACCAGATTAGGGCCAGAGGCCCTAAAAGCAAATGTTATAGAATGGTGCATGTCAGTAGGGTAGTTGCCACTAACTACAAGTGGCTACTCAAATTCAAATTTTAGTTAAAATTCAGCTCTTCAGTCCCATTAGCTACATTTCAAGTACTCACTCAGTAGCCTCATGTGGCTCCCCTAATGGACAGTACAGATGCAGAACATTTCCATCATCCCTGAAAGTTCTGTTGTGTAGCACTGTCTCTAGAGCCCTGGCCAGCTGAAGCCACATACATGACCACAGCAGGAAAACATCTGGGGCAGAGTCACAATGAGTCCACAGCTATCTACTCTGCCAGAAACTGTCCCAAACCTGCTCTCCATTGAGGACACTGAGGCTGGATGATCCCTGCTCACCGTCTACACTAGCTCTTCTCATTGAATTATCCTCAGGCCGTAGTACAGGCCCTAGCTCATCTATACTCACATTTACATTTTCTTCCCAGGAAAAGCATCCCTGGTCCCCTCCAGCCCCCCTGGCTCCTTCTTTAGATCTTATCTGCTGAAGCACTAAGTGAAGATCACAGAAGGATCTATTAACTGACCCTCATTACCCTCAAACTACCTTTAACTCACTGTTTGTTTCCGCATTTTGATTTTTTCGGGGAGCACTCATCTTGTGGCTCTCACATTTAATTTCAGATAACTACTCTGCATCTTTTCTGCTTTGCCACTGTGCTTGGACACACATCACCAAATCCGACCCTTGGCACACTCCTTCAGAAAGCACTTTGGACACAGCCCCTGGCCTTCACATGACACTTGGTGCTGAATGTCTCATACCAATGGCAAGCGGTCAAGGTGGATAAACCCTTTTAGCATGCCACTATATTCTTCAGTAAATTACTGTCACAAAACTATATGGTGTCTGGTTTCATACTTGAAGTGTCCTTTGACAAATGAGGCTAACCATGCAGAACTGAACTTCTGCCATATGTTAACTCACTATTGTGTATACTGTACGAATTTTTCCTGTTTATAATTTTCAACTTGAAAACAATGCAGAAAACTCAGTATAATCTCTCATAGAGTGTAATGACTTGGATTAAAAAAAATTCAATTTGGCTTTGGAATGAGTAAAAGGATTGATTCTTTTATGCAACAGATTTATCTTCCTAATTACTTTATGCCTGGTCTAAAATTAAAAATAATGTCCCCAGTTATACACCAGTCCTTACATAAGAGGCGAGAGGGAAAGAATGTAAAGGTATGTCAGCAGGGGACAATTAATATGTGATTTTAAAGTTTCATGGAAGAAAAATTCCACAAAGTTGATTATTTGTACATGGGGAGCAAAGAGCTGGTGGTATAGAAATAAATTTTTTTGTCCATTATATTTTGTATATCATATATATTTTGTATTTTCTCAATCATTTTATTGCCTTCCATCCCCTCCAGATGTCTGGACCTGCTCACCTTGCCTTCCTGGGTGATTTTCTCCCTTTGGTCTGGCCAAGCACAGGTGGTCCTCAGGCACCCAGTGTGTCTCAGCACATCTTTTCATTCTGAAAATGTTCTGGCAAGTGTTAACAGCAAGTGTGTAACAGCTCTTTTAACAGCTCTTGACCAGGGAAATAACAGAGCGGCACGTGGAAAGTCAGAGAACAGACTTTAATCGGCCGGCAGGCTCAGCCAACTTCTGATCTTCTGACTCCTCTTCCTTGGTCTCTCCAGTTTTTATACCCTTGGTAGGACTCAAAAAGCGTCCAGTCAGCAACAAGCTTTAACGTCCAATCAGCAACAAGCTTTAACATTCAATCAGCAACAAGCTATAACATCCAATCAGGAACAAGCTATAACATCCAATCAGGAACAAGCTATAACATCCAATCAGGAACAAGTTTTAACATCCAATCAGGATCGTGCAAGCAGTGGGCCGTAGAGGGGCCTGGAGGGCTGAGGCGGACCTAGAGCCGGAGAGGCAGGGAGGCGGCAAGCGGCCACGTCCCGCTTTCCCTGTCAAAAACATGCATTCATTGTTCCACCTTCTGCAGGGATTGTTTGCCCCTGGCTTCTTCTCACATTTCATTTCCCACCCTCTTTCTCTCTCTCAATTCACAACTGGCCTTCTCATCTTACCCTGAATGCACTAAGCATGCTCCTGCCTCAAAGCATTTGCATTTACTGTCTCCTCTTCCTGAAATAGCTGTTCTCCAGGCATGCACAGGTTTAGTCCCTCACTTTATTCAAGTATTAAATATGTTTCTCAGAAAAGTCTTCCCTGATTGCTCTATTGCCTTTCTCTTCTTAAATTTTTGTAGCAGTTTTCACCAGTAATAAACCATCCCAAAACCTACTGTCTAAAAACAGCAACCATTTATTTAGTTCATAATTCTACAGTTTGGTAATTTGGGCTGGGCTCAGCTGAGTGGTCCCTCTGGTCTGGGACAGGCTTGGTTGATCTTGACTGAGGTTTGCTCGCACATCTGCATTTATCGAGCAGGTCAACAGAAAGCAGGCTGACTCTTGGCTGGCTGTCTTTGTTCTTTTCCATGTGACCTCCTCTCCTCCAGCCAGCTAATTCAGACTTGTTCATAGGGTGCTCAGGGTTCCAAGCACAACAGGGTTGCAGTGCACAAATACCATTCATGTGTCTGAGTCACATTTGTGACAGTGCCATTAGCCAACCTAGAGTCAAGGGTAAAAACAGAGATTCTTCCTCCTGTTGCAAGGACCTTTAACATCACTTTGCAAGGCCCTAAATGCTGGGAAGGGAATTTTTAGTTATTTTTAGGAATGATCCCAGGGACTATATCAGTTTTGTTGACTTCTGTAACTCCACCATCTCAAATAATGACTGGCTCAGAGCAGTCTCTCAGTGGTTTTTGAATGGATATATAGAGGTAATTCCAGAAAGCCAAGGAATAGGAAACAAAATCTGCCAGAACACTGTCCTGACTGGACACTACTGCTGTGACTGTCGTCACTGTAAACCCCGCTTTGCCCCTAGCCCAGGGGATGTGCACCACGGATGTCTCTTTGCATTGCTGGCTCAAGCTGGGAAGTCCTACTTGGGGCTTCTGATTGCTCCAGCCTAGGTCATGCAACTTCCCTGACTTTTAGGAGGTGAGGAGGGAAGACCAGGTTACAAATGCCCACACACATTGGGGACATTCCACAAAATAAAACAGAGATGGATGCAGGGAGAATGAAGCTCCCCCAAATCCCCACAGCCCCACAGCCAATACATATATACTATTTAGAGACTATCTTAATGGCTATTTTTTGTTAATGGATAATAATGGCTAATATCTATTTGGACTCACACTCACATACACACACAAATAATTTGCAGGAAAGGGTAGAATTTAAATTTAGCCAAATACCTATTCTTTCCAAAACAGCTGTTTAGTGAATGAATTAGTTATTTTGCTTCTTTTAAAAAAATCATTTTCATTGCATATAGAGGCTGCATAGTTTTCCACGTCCAGAATACTTGCTACCCATTTATTTCACAAAGGGATCATTAAAATGAGTGTATTAAAAAAGTGCTGTAACTATCATTTAAAGTATTCATGTAGAATAACACACAAAGACCCTGTACTACTGTCTCTTAAATAAATGTGTGCATTAAAAAGTAAAGGACCTAGAATTGGTTACTGTCGTGCAGAGCAGTAGACAATTTCAACTGTATTATACAAAGACTTAGAGGCAATAATAGGATCTTGTGGCCCTTAAATCAAAACCTCTTAAGAAGAAAAGGGAAGCTATAGAAAATACCTAAACCACACAAAACTGGTACCACTTTTCATTATTTCCTCCAGTATTTAGAAGACAGTTATATAACCACACACACACACACACACACTGCACAGTGCTCAGTTGGAGCCAATGTCATCTTTTGTTTTTTTAACTATCTGGGTCTAGAAGGACAAAGTGTGACGATGCCTCTGGAAGCTAAGTGAGATGCCCATTCAGGATGACACTCCCAACGTCAGGGCCTGTGGTTTCAAGGACTCGGAGGAGCTTAGAGCAGGTGAAGCAGCAGCCCGGTGCCTGCCCATGTCCCCTTGCCCTTTCACACTAGTAACTTCCAGCCCGATTTCCCAGTGCCAGCACCTACGTTTCTCGGTCTGAGGCTTTCTGCAGCGGTGGGAGCCTGCCTGCCGCCTGTGTGGCAGGCCACAAGCTGCAGGGATGAACTCTCTCCAACCCAGCAGTGCTCAACCATGGCCCTCAGAGCAGAGCATAAATATGCAAGTTTCCTTGCCCCGTGAACAGGATAGTTCTGGCATGTGTGTTCTCCCATAAGAACAGATGTCTACCAGGTCTCCTCAGTGGGGGTGACACTCCAGTAGTAACCCACAGAGGTAACTGCTTGACACCACAAGTTTTAGCGGCTGCCTCCCCTTTCCTGTCTCCTTCACTTCCCAAATAAATTCTTGACCGAGAGTTGGCTCACGGAGGAACCCAAACTAATACAAGGCCTGGCCTTCCCACCATGCCCCTTCCCCCAACACGCAGTCCTCCCCTAGCACCATAGGCGGTCCTTAGAGTTCATTGGCTTTAGTATGTGGTCCCGGTGAAAATGCAAAACCCCTGTCAAGTATTGTGAGCTACTTATGACTTAATGAGCAGACAGGATTTGACAGCAAGCTAGGCAGGTGGGAGTGGACCAGAGGAGGCCAGGAGTCTGGGTGGTGGAAGAGGTGCACCCAGGGAGGAGGAAAGAGGAAGCTCAGCCTTCCATTTGCTCCCTGGATTGGGGAAGAGTCGTGCCAGGGTGGACACAGCTCTAACTCAAATCAGAACCCTGCAGATGAAGTCCAGTCGCCTTGATTCCTCTTGAGCAAGTCTATGCTCATTTTAAACCTTGATTTCCTCATCTTTAAAATGGGAAGGCTACTGCTCACAATACCTCCCTCTGAGGGTTGTTAGAATTGAATGAAATATCCTACATAAAGCACTAATCACAGTCCCTGGCACATAATTAGTTTAACGATTATTTTATTATTAATTAATATTTTCTCATGCTTCTCATTATCATTTCAAATCATATAATTAAACCTTGGATTTTTGGTTTGTCCTCCTGACCTGCCAAGCACACAAAGTCGCCACAAGGATCCGGTATCAAAGCAAATGGTAACCACAAAAGTCAGAGCTGCAGCTGCTAGTTCCACATCTTCTCCCCACCGCCCTCCCGCAGGCACACGCACGGCTCTGCCGACCTCTGTCCCTGTCCATTTCCTTTTTCCTTCCTGAGCTCCGACAGGGCAACCCCAGGGGGAGGGCGTGGACGGATGGGAATCTCACGTGCTTCGAAAGATGCAGAACAGCTGCGACAAAAACAAAAGGGAGAAAGGAGCAGTCACGCTCGTCAACACAAGGTTACGCTCTGGTGTAAATGGCTCATAGCGCATGTCCTGTCCTGTCCAGCCCCTCTTCACGGCGAGCTGCTCTGCGGCACGGGCAGCTTTCCAGAGCCATTTTTCAGGCGCTTTGCAGCAGATGTGATCATTATAAAACGCACCATCCCAGGACTTTGGCATTTATCTATTTTCCTTAATTTCAATTTTTACTACCTTTCCTTTAAAGACAGCAAGACACAGATTGAGCCATAAACTGTCAGATTCCGTATCTTATGAGGCTACCAATTGCCTGAAATGTGAGATGATTTAAATTTCCAATCAAACAGACAGATAGGAACACACATTGCAACTCCAGAAGGAGTTGTAAAACTCTCAAGCTCTGTTTCCCCCTTTTAATCTTTACCAGCTCAGAGTATTGATATGGACATAGGGAAAATAATTGCACATTCAAAATTTGATGCGGTTCATCAGAACCAGACTGCGGGTAGATGGAAGTAATTCCGGACTCCTCACCAAAGACCTGCCTTCCTTTCAATCCCAGAAGGTATAAACTGACAATGTGCTGGGGGTAATGTCAAGAATCAGGAAGATTATGCAAACTACAAGTTAAGAATCAGTAGGAAGGGTGGCTGGAATTCTGCCTGGAAAGTAGTTTTGAAGCCAGCTATGTAAAAACTAATACATTTGCATAGACCGAGTCAGACAATTAGCACAAGTCCTCTGTGGACAACGTAACAGATGTTGCTAGTTTTTAAATTGTTGTTCTTGTTTGCTTGTTTGGGGTTGGTTGTTTGTTCTTACTGTGGATGGACAAGGTGGGGGAGAAGGCAGGACACCCACTTGTGAACATGATTTCCCAGATGGAACCTTCGCCTGGCAACTCTAACACCTTGCTGCTTGTCTGCTTCTGGTAGATAAGGATTGAGCGCTGATAGTTGAATTGGGAAGTGATCCCAGGAAATAGCAGTCATGGAGTAGGGGAGAGAGATGGGGGAAGGAAGGAGGCCAGAATACAGTGTGTTAATGAGCAGGTTTTTACCGTGGGCAACTGTGACTCCATCTTCTGGGGAGGGGCACAGAGCAAGCCTCATCGGCGCTCCGCCCCAGGGCAAGGAAGCCGGGATACTGAGGACTGAGCAAAGCCCTGGGAGTCTGTAGAGCAGGGCCCGCGGGGGCGTGGGGGGTCTGGCCAGGGCACCACAGGCATCTGCTGCAAACTCCAGTCTTCACTGTATGCCCCGTTCCAGGCACAGGAGCAGCTGGTGGCCAGGAGCCAAAACAAGCACCAGGAAAACCTGATTCCAGTAAGAGCCAGCAGCTCTGAAAAGGAAGTGGTACTATGAACATGTGGGGATGTTTTGCTAGGCACGCTATTGTGGGTTCTGAAAAGGGTCCTCTGAGAGGATTTGCAATGCCTATCAAACCGTCCAGAAAGGCGCTTCCAGCTCAGCGCCGCGATGGTGTTCGGTGGGTAACAGGCATGGAAAAGTGAAGGCCGCCTGGGACTTGGGGCTAATTAAATGCAATCCTGTTTCTCCTTCTGTCACTGCCGAAACACATTTAAGCCCAAACCTCCTAAAAGCCCTAAATTTGCAGCTATCTTCATTTCTTTAATTACTGTGTCTGGTTCACTTTATTTGCAAGCAGGGAAACTTTTTATAGTACATTTCTGTGCAAGGTGTCAAAGACTCATAAAGACCCAGGGGAAGAAGGGAGGAAGAAATTCTCAGGCCAGTGGCTATGTGACTGGCCCCTCCTCTATGCCACTAAAATGGATATAAACCACCTGAAACTGAAGGGAGATTAAGTTGGCAAAGCCCCGAGGCCTAAGGGATCATGGAACTGGATGTAAGTTAAGAGGGGCAGCCAAAGGAGGTGGCGGCGGGTGCTGGGTGTGCCACCAGGTCCATTCCTTTGGAGCCAAGGGTTGCTTCCCAGTTGCTGGGAGTGTTGCTGGCTGACATCTCATAGCCTGGTCCCTCTTGGAGCCACCATACCTAAGGGGGCTTCTGCTCCCCCGGGGGCAGCCCTCATTCAAGAACAGATCTGTGGGTGGTATAAGCCCCTTCTACCGCTGCTCAAGTTGAGACATCTCTGCAGGGCATCCCAGCTCCAGAGTTCCCTGTGGGATCAACGGAGGCCTCCGTCCCTGCTTTCCTCTCTTGGTGCTATGACCAAGAGAACGCCCCAGCACACTTCCTACATGTAGGGTGCTGCCTCAGGGCTGGTTTCTTGGAGAACCCAGCTCACAGCAGCCATGGCTGAGGTATGAAATGGCAGACATGGTGACGCCCATCCAGGTGTTCCTGGAAAGCATTGTGTTGAGAAAAAGGTACTAAGGCCAGGAAGGTGCACCAGGCACTGTTAAGAGTGGCACTAACCCGCAGTGTCCCCACGGCATTCTGAAAAATGAGCATATTCTGCATGATTGAGAATGTCACTGCATAAAAATGTAAAAAATCTACATTGTAAAATAAGGAACTAATACCATAACATAGGTAACAAGTGAGAAATTAAGTTATTGCAGCATATATGATAGACAAAAGGATTATTTCATTAATGCATAAAGAACACTTGAAAATTAATGAGAAAAAGACCAGCAACCAAAAAAAGTGAAACAAAGAATATAAACTGAATTTGCAGAAAAACAAATTATCAAATGGCCTGTTCACCTACCAAACGATATTTAACCTTACTTATAAGAAAACAAATGCAAATGAAACTAGCCTGAGATGTCATTTTCACCTAACAGATGAATGAAGATCCAAAAGTTGACTAGCGTGCTGCGTTGGCATGTGTGTGAAGTAATAGATATTCTCATAAAATTCTGGCAGGTGTATAAATCGGTACAACCTCTTTGGAAAGCAAATTGGCAGTTTTAAACGCACATACATATTGACTCAACAAGAATTTGGCTCTTGTAAGGATTTATAAATCCAAAAAGTGGGCAAAGGCATAATATGGGGTTATTCATTTTAGCATTGTTTATGGCAAGAAAGGACCAGAAATCATCACAATGTCCATGATTACCAGATTGAGTAAATTTATAGTAAATCCATCAATAAAATATTCTTCAGCCTGACTCTCCCCGGCTCACCCTGGGAAGGAGCAGTTCCAGGGCCCAACCGCCCCCGAGGTCAGCAGAGCTGGCCACCAAGGCTGCAACGCCGGAGCGCCTGACCTCGTTCCCCCACGCGCACGACTTCCTTCCTGGCTTTGGTCACCTTCACCATTGCTCTGGACAGCAACCTCGGATTTAATAATCTTTGCAATTCATCATGCACCTTACGACAAACAGTTGATGTAAAAACACACTTTATCATCTTTTGTATTTCAGCAGATTATGCAATTAGTTGTTCTGACTTATATTCGTCTCTCATTTTACCAAAATATTGTTTAGAATGTAAGCGTAAATTATATTTAATTTTTGGATATTCAAACCAATGCAAAGACGTTTCTTCCAGTAATATTTTGGCAGAGAGTTTATTAAATAGCTTTGATTCACAGAGCGATTTAAAAGCAAATCTTTTGTAGGTTCATCCTGTTTGTTATGGTCTCTAGTGCCTTTATTCAGAAGAGTTCTAAGGATTTTATATAATCCATGTCAGCCGTAAATTTTTGTGTTAAGGGAGCAAGAATCTTTGGAGCAAAACCATCTTAAAATATTTTTCAAGATACTAATTTCTGAAAAATTGACAGAGAAACAAAGCAGAACTTGCAAACCCAAAAGCCTCAGAAATGTTCACCTGCTTCTTCATGGCAGGAATAAAAAATCTCACAAAGGCACTGGATGTTCCTCAGAAACAAAATTATAACGTCATAAAGAAGTAAGCATGGTCCTGGCAGTCCTCTATCCGTTGCCTATCCACCAATGGGCTGCCCTTTCCACAAAGAGGCCTGAGTATCTATCATAGCACGTGTCATTTACAGTCAAGTTTTTCCAAGGCATGTAAACTCAGAACCACACACCTGGATTTCAGATCTCAGTAAACCTGGATTGGCACACACCATTCACTGACTCAGCCGCACAGCTGAATCCCTTGGATGTTTCAACAAAGGCTTGAAGAGGAGATGAATTGTGCCCGGCCTTGTCAATTCATTTCAGGTGTCAAGATGACATAAGAAGGCACAGGGATATTTCTTTCCTGGTGCAGCTCTTGAGATAAGATGGAGTAGGAAACTCTGTGTTTTGGAGAACTGAAGTACCATCCCTCATATGAGTACCTCTCACAAATGACCTAATGCATCATCAATCACTGGTATTTGAAAGGTCTTCGGATCACGTGATGCATTATTCTCTACTGTAAACTGCATATTGTTTTAATTGTTCTAACTAACCACATGAGTGAATACTTGCTTAGAGTTCCGATAGCAACTCCTCCATCAGGTCCCTTGGCAGCTCGGAGTGAGTGAGTGTTCTTGCCAAGGAGACTTAGTGGTGTGTTGATTAATAACTTGTTCTGCCCAGTCTCATTTTCTCAACGTCTCTCCCCTCTAGCGCCTGCCCTCGCAGCCCCCAACCTCAGAAGCCTTCCCTCCCTCTTCTAGCACATTCTCCACAAAGCCCTTGCTCCCTTCAATCCCAGGCTCAGTATTTGCTGCAAGGCCTGGAAGTCCTAAGGGGAGTGAGCGCTGGTGCTTAAGCCACGGCGAACGCAGTGAGTGCCGAGATACTGGCCGGGAGCCGGCCTCTGCCTCCTTGGGCTGATGTATTAGGGGAAGTTGTGCCAGGGACTGGTGGGGACAGCCCGTTTTATTAGGAGTCAAGACTGCAACGTGGAACCCTTCCAGGGCGTCTTTCACACGTCCTTGCTACTCCTCTAATAAACCAGATTAACCCTGAGTAAAGCACATGCCGCTGGAAAGAGCTTGTAAATTTTATCTCGCGCTGTGGCCCTAAAATGCTGGCCTTGTTTTTGGCAGCCATAGAACTAAACAAATGAGCAGCCACTTGCTTGTCTGTCCTCCACACAGACATCTCTCAAGAAGCACGTTTATGAAATGGGTGTCCCGACGTGGGCTACAGCGGGAGTACTTGAATATGGCTCTTGTGCTTTAAAACATGACCTTTTTTTAGGATAGAACTGATGTTCCCTCCCACCTTCCTCCGCACGGCTCCTCACTCCTTGGCAGGGCCAGCTTCAGGGACGTGCAAACTGAGACATCTCACAGGGTCCAGGGCTCAGCAGGACTCCACACTTGGTTTAATGCTTTGCTGCTGCCATCTTAAAATCCTTAATCCTTTTGGATTAAGGAAGTTTTGCCTTTTCCTTTTGTACTGGGCCCTGCAAATTATGTAGCTACTCCTGCTCCTGGCTTTACAGATCCTGACCCAGAGAAAGACACGCTGGGGAGGACACCTCTGCATGGATTTGGTCTTCTGAGATGAGGGTAGCGGACTTTTCAATCTGGGCTCTGGCCGTGTTCTTCAAAACCTCACTTGATGCCTTTCTTCACTGTGGGCTTCCAGCTCCCAAGCCCCACTTGGCAATACTATTCAAACGGTGTAGAAATTAATTGTTGCTGAATGATTAGTAAATGCTAAACCCTGTTCTGAGAGCTTTATGCACATTTTATCACGTAATCCTCACAACCGCCTTGCAAAGTAGGCTCCATCATTACCCTATTTTAAAGATGAGGAAATGGACTCTCCGAGAGTGCAAGTAATTTGCCTCAAATCAAACTCAGATGCGGTTGACTCCAAAACATGTAGTTTTAACCACTAGACCGTACAGCTTGATTATAAAAAGGCAAATATGTTCTCCATTTCATTGGCAGTAAGATTCTTGATTGATGTGTTGATTGATTGTGAATTTGGAGATGTAGACTGGTTAGAAGTAAAAAAGTAATAGAAAAGCATTCTTTATTTTTTTCCCCACCGAGTACACAAGAGAATATAAACCGTTATTGCCGGAGTGCCATAAAGAAACAAGAATCTCCTGTAATTTTTTCCTGTTCAGTTTGGTCTAGGCATTACTTTTAAGGTTGTTGGCTTGGGTAGCTGTGAGCATTTTTGGCTCTAGGACTGTGAGATACATTATCCAAAAATGTTCCAGGCCTCATAGTTCCATGTCTTTTCAAATGCATTCAGCAGACCAAGAATATGCCCAGAGTCTAGCATCAGAGAATTTTTTTACAATAACCAGCATCGTGTCATAGTCATAGCCAATATTTATTAATTGCTGTTAGCCATCCACTTCATACATATAATATATTCATATTTATTAAAACAGCCATATAATGTAAGCATTATTATTATAATGTTACAGATGAGGAAAGTGAAGGCCAGAGAGACTAAATAATTTGGAAAGGTCATTTAGCTGGCAACTCTCAGAGCCAGGATTTGAATCAAGACTGGCTAAGGCAGAAAGTCATGCTCTTAGCCCCCACATGCTGTGAAAGCTGGTGTCTTCTGCCCAAGGCACTGTTCCACTGGCAGGGATCTAGAGGCAGTGACAACCAAGAGTGGAAGGGCCAGTGGGGCCAGTGGGGCCTTCTGATCCTGGAACCACATGTCCGTCCTTTCTTGACATTCTCTTTTTTACATACCACTGACTAAATGTGTGTTGGCTGGGATGGGACACCTGGGGACACAGCACAGGTGGCATCCGGGGCTAAATGGTTCTTTATTGATCCTGGTTAGATTAGAGATGCCCATGACTCAAGACTCTAATCCTCCCGTAGGTCATCTAACGGAACCTAGTTCTTGTTAGTTCTTTCTTGCAACACCACTCACCAAAAGATAGAATCCGATGGAGTCTGAGGATATGGGATCCAGACTGTGGACCTGTCCCTTGGTCCCCCAAGTTCAATCCCTGACTGTGTCAGGGAGAAGCGTGCTGGTCCCATGTTGCCCATGGAGCGCTCCAGCAGGTTCGAAGTCCCTCTGCTTGAGGGTATGCCCTGCTCTGCTGGAGCAGCACTGGGCAGGGCCAGCGGGCAGGGCGCTCACAGTCCAAGCACCCCTTGGTCCCTGCACATCGTCAAGAGGAAAGGTGTGACCCCACTCTCTGTGGAAGCCTCGATGTAGTGGACGCACCAACAGAGGGGAAGCAGCCACTCCTGAGAGCCCCAGCTCAGTCGTCTCTGGGAGCACCAGCGCCACTCGGCAGCAGTGGGCAGGAGAGGCAAGGGGGAATAGAGGAGTCTGAATGAAGGAGAGCTGACACTCTGGTCCCCTTTGTCCTTCTCCCCAGAAGGCAGCCCACCCAGGATGCCCAAGCTCTGGGATCACATAGTTCCCCCAGGACGCATTGGCCCCTTGGCCACTGCAGTCTGGGTAGGAGTTAAGAAATGTTTGTGTGGGGACCAGTGACACAAAAACTGAAGGGCCGAAGCTCCCTGGGAAGGACAAAGGCACAGAACGGGTGGAGAGACAGTGTGGCGCCCGCCATGTCTCTGCTCAGGCCTGATGTGAGGGGGAGTGACCCCGAGGGGGCTGGCAGCCTGGTGCTTTGTGTTCAAGAAGCTCCCAGTTCACTGGCAGCAGCAGCTTTTGGCCTCGTGAGGGTAGAGAAGGTCTTTCCTCGGGAGCCTGCTGACTGCCAGAGCTGTGAGGGAAGGAGGAACAAACCCCCACCTACCCTGTCCATAGGACTCCAGGTTTCTTGGGGGTTGATCTCTGCCCAAATTTTGCTCCTTCTTGTTTTGGTCTGCAACTTCATCCCATGGGATCCCTGGTTGGTTCTGGCACTTTTCCCTCTGAATGACACTTGAGCTATGTTTTTTTTTTTCATCTAAAACTTTTCCTTCTTTCTGAGGAAGGAACTGGCAACTGATGTCTCTAGACGCCACCTTGCCTCACCCTCCAAACCCATAAGGGAATGGAGAAGATATTGTACGAGCCCTGATAGATCTCATTTAATTTCTCACTGCACTCCTGAGAGAAAGGTACCATTATTCTACAGATGGGGACACTGAGGTTCAGGGAAGTTTCGTAACTCGCCCAAAGTCTCAGTGCAAGTAAATGATGGAGCTACGGATTCAAACCCCAGACTGCTGAAGTAAAATGCGGGATCTAGAGCAAGAGCTGCGCGAGCTCTCCAAAGGCCGCGTCCTGAAGCCCAGCCCAGGTCCCCCGTCTTACACAGAACGCTTTACCGTCTTATGTCTCAGCAGGAGCTGTGTTTCCAAGGCCATGGTAGCCCCCACCCTCAGGCCAGGGCTTCCTAACCAATACCAGC
Source organism: Cheirogaleus medius (assembly GCA_008086735.1). Taxonomy (NCBI): domain Eukaryota; kingdom Metazoa; phylum Chordata; class Mammalia; order Primates; family Cheirogaleidae; genus Cheirogaleus; species Cheirogaleus medius. The sequence continues at coordinate 53,874,018 of VBSM01002608.1, read as the reverse complement.
TACGCCTTGAGGTTTTCTTGCCCCTGAGGAGGAGCTTCTTCATAAACCCTTTTCCTTAGGACTGCATGCCACTAATTCAGAATCATTCTAATGGGACAATTTCATGTTTATAGACTATAGTAATAGCAACTTCCCTTCCACCAAATCTCCTAATTTTCTCTTTTCTTCCTTTGCCTTCCCTCTAATTCTGTGAATCTGGGAACTGAGTTATCCTTTAGAAAAAGAATCATTCCAAATGTCATTAACTTTGGAGCTGTGGAAGCTGCTCAGTACTGACAGAAAGCTTGAAATGAGAGCTTCCCTCCCTCTCTGTCCACTCTGTCCCTTCATGCAGATGTACGTGCCTAAGTGCACGTGCGCACTCAACACACACTCACACGATGCACATGTAACACACACTCACAATGCACACAAGCACACAGGCAAGCCCATAAGTCATACACGCCTGCACACAACTCAACACACATGCCTGCACACACAGGCCCACATAAACAAACACACACACATGCACATACTCATTTTATCACTCCCTCGGGCTCAGGGACTCGGTGGGGAGATTCTTAGAAAGCAGACGGTTTGGGTGACAGCGCTCTGTTCTGGGAAACTGCCGACGCCCTCTCCTCTCAGACACACCCCCTCTATGCGGGAAGCCAGTCTCAGGGACTTACCTGGTGTTTTTTATTCAAACAATAACTGCAGTCACTTTCCAACAATGACAGTGAGGTGACTTCAGATTGTAAACAGAATTTTTATTTGTTGAGTAACACCTTTTTATCCATTGACAACCTTGTTCAGACATGTTTCTAGCTTTCGTCTAGATATGTAATTATGAAAATCAAGAATAATTATTACTTGGAAGTGACAATTTCCTTTAGAAAGGGTTTGCCATGCTTTGAAAGAAGGCTCTTAGCACATTCAAAACATGACTGCACTGATAAGATATAACTGTCTGCTTAGCTTCTGAGGGTCACCCTTATCACATGAAGTTCTGGAGGATAATCACTACTAAGCTCACGCATAATTAAAACTTAAGGTTCATCTGAATAAACAAAAATTATGAGGAGAGAAACTCTTGATTTGAAATCAAAAGTTAAAATGTGTTTAGTGGAATTAACTGCTTAAAAAAAAGAAAAAGGAAAGTGCCTTCAGAAGACATTCAGAAATCCTAAAGGCAAACTCAAGGATGAAAAATAATTGTAATCTACGGACCTCAAAGGCAGTGAGCCCGGAATCCTTTCTCAAGAGTCCAGTCCAAGGCCACCTCCATACCCAGATCTCTTTTTCTTCCTTTGCTGCCAGTTGGCCTTAGGGTCATCAAGCAGTGCTAAATATAGACCAGCCTTTTTTATTTTTCTCTTTGCTGGGGAAACGATCAAATGTTAGTCTATGTAAAAGCAAGGAAAATGACTACTTTTCCTGGAAAGCATATGTTTATTATTCCTAATTTTGCAAGAACCAGGCAGCATAAATTCAGTTTATGAAAACATGACTTTAGCACACTTGCAACAGAGTGGTAATATTTATTCTTACTGAACTTGAAATTATCTTGCATGGTAAAAAGAGATCTTTAATTATGCATAGACATAGGACAATAGAACACAGTGCATTGTTTTTTTAAATCTTTCCCAAGAGAAAGAAAATGATAGGTTAAACATTGAATGTTCTTGCAGCCTTCATTTTATTTCCATCAAGTTCTGGAGTAAGAAAATTTTTATTTGGACATCAAAAAAAAAAAAAAACCCATTATATGAGATATCCAGCTTTACAATAAGCCTGATTTTTTTCCCATTGGATTCAGGAGGATATCATAAATTTAGAAAAACAGGATTCCCCAACTTTCCATAGCATTGGACTTTATATCTGGAAAGGGCAGAGGGAAATGACTGTATATGTGTGAAGTGATGCTGAGTTTGCCCAAGACACACATATAGCACACACAGCTTCTCATTCTGACCCTCATGCAACTCTATGAAATGGGCCTAACTACTATCCTTTCTGACCCCACTGCAATGATGGAGTTAGAAAGATCATTTATTAAGGTCTAGAGAAGTTAAGTCATTTGACCAGGGTTCCGTAACTAATAAATGGAAGAACCAGAACTAGAGTCCAGACTTGAAGATTCCTAGATCTATACTTTTTGACCATACTTACCATCTGAATCAATCTTCTATGAGGTCCTGTGGCCAGTGGCAATGTGCTCTCCTGTGCTAGCCAAGAGATTCTTAACGAAGGACTTTCACGGTGGTGCTGGAGAGTTAAGAAGGCCTCTGAGTACTTCTGGAGCGCACTCCTGACTCCTGCCTCATCCAGCCTCACACAGCACCTACTCTGAGTATAAAGGAATTGCCTTAGTCTTTACCTCCCGTGCCAATTCCAATTGATGGGCAGGGATTGCCAGAAGTACCAGGTTGAGGAGTCATCTTTGGCTGATTATTCTAGGATCTGTGGGCAAAGGTGCCACGAGGATGAGCCAGTGTACAATCGCGGGAAATGGGAGTGTGGCTTGAGTGTCCATTCCACGGCTTTGCTTTACATAGTTTGTATGTGACCTAAAGGTACATGTTTTCTTACACACCTGCCTTCTTGTCCTAAATACTTACTCTGCACATTATTTTGACTTCAGATAATTAGGATTCCCTAAAAGGAATACAAATCCTTTTACCTGTCTTTTGTAGGGGGAAGGTTCGAGGGGAGAGGTAGCACACTGTGTAAATCATACTCATTAAAACCTTAACGCCACTGCCTTTATCAGACTCGTTATCAGACCTGGCAAGGGTTTCAAACTGGGAGCCATTCCAGCTCACGGAGGCCGCCCGACAGGAGCGCTTTACTGGGCAAGCTCCGGGGTTAGCGATTGCTTCAGTGTGAGCACTCTCAACAGAGCCTGCACTGCCCGGATCACGGTAAGCCCCGCTGCTCCGGCCGCTCCCGCTGCGCAGCTCACAGGCTCGTCTGTGCAGGCGTCAGAGTGTGTCCCTGACCCGTGTGGGCTCACAGGCCTGGGACACGGCATGGATATTTTCTGATGAGAGTTGGAACAGGGGGAGGGAGGCAAGAGGCTCGGATCCAGAGAGAATGGGGAATCTTTGAAGATGCGCAATAGACACATAAATGAGATAATACAGGGTGTCCCAAAAGTAGCCATTCATAGGGAAAATGGGAAATTGTAGCTAAGTGTACCTTTATTTACAAAATATTCGTTACAAAATTTTATAAAATTGTCCTTGGTATGGAGACTTTTGGGACACCCTGTATATGTGCACATGGGGGATGGCCCAGAGATTAAAGAGGGGAGGCTGCCAAGGGACAGTGGTTACTGAGATACAATAAAAATGAACTTGACACTTGCTTATAATTAAACCAGCACAGCTTTTTGTGTTCTCACTTCTGTGGCTTTGCACAGTGTGAGCCTTCAGCATTATCAGAAAGAGGAGGGACAGCACCCTCACTCCTCTTCCTCCCCCACACCCTGCACAAAAACAGGCAGGGCTGGCAGCAGGCCCCTTTCTCCCTCTCTCTGCACAGGGCAGAATGGTGCATTTCTTTCCTAATCCGAAGTGCAGAGAGCTCATGACCTGGTGAAGCCTTCCTCCTTTGTGGAAATGCTCTCTCACTTGCTTGTTCTCTCTGTCTTCGCCGCCTCGTGTCAAACCATCTCTTTACGGAGCCCTGTCCCCATGCCACCCTGTTCCACGTGGAGAGTCTCTCACTGCTTTTGATCTTTTTTTGATTAACTAGCCCCTTTGCATGTTCAGATTTGTTGTTGGTATACAATCTTTTTAAACTGATGAAAAGGCAAAGGTAAGGCAATACATTTTTTGATTTCGATCTCCTACACATTGAAGATGAATTGTAAGTGTGTTCTCAGAAGTGACTTGCTTCCTCCCAGATTTCATTTCGTGAGGCTAAGAAAGCAATCGCACAGGCAGTGAGGATTCCAGGAACTGCAATTGTGGCCGTGTATTACATATGTGGAACTCTCTGGTTGTGTTCAGATTGAGTGTATCAAACAAACAGAAGTATCTTTTCTTATGTACCACTTCGCTTTAAAATCTGAAATTACAAGGAGGGACAAAATTGTTATTACTGTGTTATTAATTTATGTTTATTTATTTATATTCTGCTTTGTTCCAAAAAAGATTTAAAGCCACATAATATATGAATTTCAGATCTATTTTCGGGAGCAGTTAAATTTGATGTTTTTAAAAATAAAATCTTCTTGTTAATGATTGATATGTTAATGATTTGATTAATCCATTGGGTTTAATTCATTTACATCATCATTTACATGTCATCAAGACGTGTTTTCAAGGAGACACTTGATGTCCTTCTCAAAATGCTCCATTTCACAGCACGGGGAGCTTTTATTTTCCATTAGCAAGCAAAATCTAAACCTTGGAAGTCTGATTGATGGGAAGCTGAAATCTAAGTCTGCAGAGGTAGGAAATCTCACCAAGGTTTCCCAAACCCAGGAGAAGACCACTTTTTCTTATGTTTCTGTTTTTTCCTGTAAGGTATATTTCTCTGAAAGGTACATGAATTCATGAAATTTCTGTAATAAATCTAAGCCTCCTACCCCCATCTGGCTGAAGGAGGGCCCAGAAACGCTCTGGCCAGGCACCTGGCCTGCTCTGTCTCGGCTCGGTATCTTTCTGCTGAACCTCAAAGTCAGGGTGTGACCTAGGCCTTCCTTGCAGGGGTGAGGTCGAGTTTATGTGAAATGGAGTGGTTAGGCCAGGACAGTGTTGACCACGGTGTGATTTGAGATGATTTGAGTCAGACACAGACAGACCATCAAAAACCCTTGAATGCAGGGTGAGAGGATTGTCTTCTGCTTCCCCTTCTCTTCCAGCCGCTGCCTGTCATGGTAAGGAGCAAGTCTCTGTTTGGTGTTAATGGACACTTAACGGTCCTCTCACTCCGCAAAGTTCAATTGTCAACAAAGAGCTGGCTTCTGGATAAGAACCTTTGGCAGGCGGGCATCAGTGACTAACTATGGTCCAGTGATGATGTCCCATTTTTGTTATGTTTGTATTTTTGTTTACTTTCCTCCTACCAAACGATGTTAGTTGTCCATTTGGAGTAGTCATACAAAGTTATCTTTTAAAATAAATGTACTCGAATATTTTGTAAATCAATTTAAAGAAAAATTAAATAAATAATTATGTAGTTGTTACGTAAATGCTGGAGTTTGAGAGAACAAGAAAAAAGGCAAAGGGCTCAGGGAAAGGCTAGCGGCTAATGTCCAGAGACAGAAGTGCTTAAGGTTAGCCCAGAGAAGCTGCGTCCATCCATCCGAAGCCAGTACTCCTACTGACAGCCCAGGGAGGTGACGAAAATCTCGAATGTTTCTGGTTACTGGTTTCCCAGTCTATAAGATGGATATGATAAAATATTAACTTGGCTTCTTCGCATTTTGAGAAGGACATAAGTGTCTCCTTTGTGCTTAGGGATCCAGTGAGATATTGTCAGGTAATGCTTTTTTACCTATTGTAAAGTATTATCCCCATGGAAGGATTATAAGTAAATGAGGGATGGGGGAGGGATAAGAATGGAAGTAAAAGGAAATTAAGTTGAAGGAAATCAGTGAATTAGCTAGAAAGAAAATTCTGTAGTCACCGGAGCTAGATAGGCCTGGTTCTTGGCAAGGCAGGAAGACCCGGGCTGTGCTTTGCTTTGCAGCAAGGTAGGGATCGGAAGAATAAAAGAACAAAAAGGGGTGGGGGGTGTGCAGAAAAAAATCAAAATTGACAAAAAATGTGCTTCTGTTGGAAACCCCACTAGGAGAAAAGTGAAAGCTCGGTAAACTCCGAGTCTGGGTGAAACTATCTCGAGAGCAAAGCCACCACCAAATGGCCTCTGGGCGTCCCCTTCCCACCTGCTTGTGTCTGTCCCATGTGGTTGGATCTGACAGCTCCTGAGACTCACATGTGCAGCTAAATACTGGGGGCCCATTACACATGCCAGCTGCTGAGTGAGGCGCTCCAGATGTCCTGTATGGAAGGCGACAAGGACAGGCAGAGGAAACCCCACAAGGCCACAACACCATCAGTTTCCCTTGGCCCTTAACAGCCAGCACCCAGCACAATGCCTGACAGCGTGGTTGCCCATTTGGGTAGACATTTGTTAAGTGAGTGAAAAGAAGAAGAAAAGGAGGGAGAAAAGGAGACAAAGAGAGGGAAGGGAAGGGAGGAAAAACGCCCGATTTTCTAGGCCAGGGCTCCAAAGACCTCTGCGGCAAAGCCAAGGCCAAGGCCTGGAATTTTGTCCCATGCCTCCTTCTTCTCTCCCTAGAAGTGAAAGCAAGGAGGCAGCACAGTGCTCCTGAGCATGCGCCTTGAGTCCAATGGAATCAAATTTAAATGTCACTTGACCATTTCCTGTGTGACACTGGGCACATTACTGACTTCTCAAAATGTCAGTTTTCTCATCTGTACCATGGGAGGGATCCCACCAGCTTCACTGAGTTATTGCTAGTATTAAATGAGATAATATATGGCACAAGGTGGATGGCCGAGAAGTGCAGTTTTAATTATTACTGTTATCTTTCCACATGTTCTACAAAAATTCAGAGAAATTATTTTGATTCTGTTAAAATGTGACATAATATGGATTTTCATTCCATAAACAGATTCTCATACTTTACTTCCTAATTAGGCTATATCTGTCATGTCTGTAATTCCTATGTAATTAAATTGAAATTAAATGTCAATTTACTTTGAATTACAGAGTAATTCTATGTATACATGCCATGCAATCTGCATTCTGTTAGAAGATGACAACCAAAAATATCCTGACGGTCCCTCTGTAATTACACACTGATCTGATTAAGATCGGCTTGACAAACTACCTGCCAAGACCCAAGGAAGAAAAAGCCAGGAGTGGTGGTGGGGTCGGTGGAGGTTAGGCACCAGAGGGAAGTGGAGAGCGTGAGCTCACCAGTGACCCCGCCACTCCCCAGGAGCCTGTGACATGCTGAAACACCAGCCATCCCTTCTTCGGGCAGTGAGGGTGATCCTTTAAAACAACAACAACAAAATTACCTTAATTACAGAACATGTTACTAATGCAGCTTCGCTTTCACTTTCTAATCCGGCTGTTTAAATCAGATTGGTGTCTGAAGTCTTGAGTCCCCATGCCTCCACGACAGTGATAAATGTGGAGAGAATATTCAAACCTCACCCAGGAATTTTGTTTTTCTGTAATAAGCAAAATGGCTGTTCTTTAGTCACCAAGGGGCATGTTAACATTTGTATTGTTCTTGAGAGTAAGTGGCGGTGGGAAAAGAAGAAACGAGAGCCAGGGCGTCAAGGGGCGAGGTCAGGAGGCTGAGTGCAAGACCAGAGTCTGCTAAGATGCTCACAGAGAATGGGGCGGCACACAAATGAACACAGCACCACCCATGCTTTCTCCTTAGTCGCCGTCCTCTGACGTCACTCCCATGCCCACTGAAGATCTCTTCCCCTCAGCCTCCCTCAGTTGGCGTTGTTTCTTGGTACCCTCCCCACCCAGGTGTGGCTTATTTCTGATTGTCAAACAAGCCCTACCTACCCTGGCACTCTTCTGGGACCAAGGATCTGGTAATTTTTTATTAACTCATGTGAAAGGCTTCTTTTCCTTCTGAGGCCCCAGACACTCTCTTGGCAGGTTCTGCAGGGCCCCAAGTGCCAGTTTCAGAGGAGGGTGACAGGTCCTTTGAGCTCACAGCCCAGCAGAGCATGAGGGAGAAGAGGCCAAAGGAGCCAAAGTCGTGCTGTACCCTGTTGTAGGAGCTACTGCAAAGAACACAAAATCCGGAGTCCCGAGTTTCAAAATGGGCTCTATTTCTTACTAGCTATGACTCCAAGCAAATCATGTAACCTTTATGAGCCTCAGTTCCCCCAAGTATAAAAGGAGATTAGTATAAATTGTCCTCCTATCGCGTAGGGTTGTTGGGAGAACAAATTAGCTAAGATAGATGAAAATGTTTGGAAAGAGTAAAGACCTACATAGGTTAATTGCTATTAATCATCACCATCAGAGAGACTATATTTTAGTCAGGGTTCTCTTTTGCAGATAGCTGAAAACCCAACTGAGACTAAAGAGATGGGGTAAAGAAGGGAAGTGGGTTTTGGGGACTCTTATAGCCAAAATGTCCAGAGTAGATGCAGCTTCAGCTCTGGCAGGTTCCGGGTCACGCAGTGCCCTTAGACTCGGCTTCTCTACATCTCTGGGCTCTGCCATCGCTGCGTGCCCTTCACTCGCAGGTCTGTGTGGCGCCGCGTGCCCGATTCAGGCTTGTGTACTCTCCAGTTCAAGCCCAGCAGGAAAGAGCGTGTCCCGGAACCTCGCACTTCAATTCCAGGACTAGGTCTACTTTCACTGGGTCACATGTGTACCTGTAAATGATCACTGCGGCTGAGGGGACCCGGGCACTCACAGGGGCCGATCCCAGCTCCAGTCCTGGGTCCAGAGGCACTGCCATCCTCATCAGCCGCTCACTGAGCAAGGAAGGGATGGCTCCCCAGGGGGCTGAGAAGAAGGAAGAACGGAGGCAGGGCAGGGCGGTCACAAATGTCCACTTCAGAGGTCGCAGAACTTGCGGTTAGACTGAATGTTGGAACGAGCAGTAAGCAAACAAGTGAAGGTGGAGAGTGCCCAGCTAAGGGCAAGACAGGCACAAGCAGACAGCCCCCGGACGGAAAATAGCAGATAACGTGAGGAAACGGTTGAGAGCAGACGTGCGCCCACTTCGTGCAGCTTTGAAACTCCAGGACTGGACAGTTCCGTACAGAAAAGGCAGCAACAGCAACTCCTGATCACCAGAAACTTGACCAAATAATAAAATGCTTTCTGGCGTGCAGGTAAAGGTTACCTGAACTTTGTTTTCACATCCAGAGGTGGGACCACCTCCCCACGAATTGCTGGTGCAGGAAGCATCATCGCACTTGTTTTTCAGGCCTTCCCTGTTTGCCACCCGCCCCTGAATAACAAGCCTCATTCTCCACTATCCTGCTTCCTCTTTTCTCTTTAAATCAAAAGCTAATGGGCATCCCTGGACCGGCTGCTGTGGAGGAGGCATTTAGCCAGCTGTATGCACGCCCACCGGCCAAGGACATCAGCAATGTGAAATGGACTCCAATACATCTGCCTGAGAATTTTTAAGGTCATTGTGCTTGTTACATGTGTCTCTTGTGTTCTGAATATTTCAAAATTTTGCATAATGGGCGACATGGAAAAGTCAACATTTCTCTTTCTGTGTCTGCCAAATTCCATGGGAAGATATAAAAAATCCAACATTTTCTATGAAAAGGAAATTGTTATCGGCTGAATGTCTTTAAAAAATAAGCCTATTATTGTTCAAAATGTGAAGTCATCTATCATCTCTGATTGCCTTTTCTATCTCTGCGATCGTTTTGGAATTCAAGAGGACACAAACGTATCCCTAGGACTTCAGCTCTGCGCATTAGGAGCTTGGCTCTTCCTTCGGTGCTGATTTAACTGGGCATGGTTCTCTTCATCCAGAAGGTCACCTCAGCTGTTCGCAAACCAATAAAGCTACATGTTTGTCCTTGTCTTCATGTTTCCCTTTTTGTTGGATTAATTATTATCTGGACACAGGAATTTACATTCATAGGGTATGTAAAAGGACACATTGCAATGCAAGCCTTACTTCTTTCCAGACCCCCAGGCCCCTGGCCCTAAATACCACTGTGTCTTTCCACACACATGGATGTTGATGCCAATACAAACGTCACCTGAACATGAAATTTTTAATATAAATAAAAGTGATATATATAAATGGCATATATATATTTTTCTGCAATGTTCATAGTTGCATAGTACATATTTTTCTGCAACTTGCTTTTGCTTCTTATCGTACAGTTCGTCTTTGAGAACATTTCATACCACCACATATGGGATTCTCTTTTAGAGTTGCTACGAATGGACTATTCTTCGCGATCATGAACTATGCTATCAGGTGAATTTCTAGGGGTATAATTGCTAGATCAATTCATAGGCATATTTTAAAAATTACATTAATTTCTGAAGATTGAGTATATTCACATGGTACAATGAAAGTTATAAAAGAATACTTAAGAAAAAGTAAGCTTCTTGAATACTCCTCCTTGAAAGCCATTCAGTTCCCATTCCTGGGACAACTTCTGTTACCAGCCTCTTTTATATATGCTGATAAATGTAATGTTCTGCATCTTCTTTTTTCTCATTTAATCAGCATGTAAAGGGGTTCTCCTTCTGTTCAGCTGTTTAAAAGAAGGAGAACCTTCTGTATTCTCCATGTATTCTATGGAGGAATGCACCGTACTTTAATTTACCCAGTCCTTTATGATGGATATTTAGGTTATTTCCAGTTTTTTTGCTAGTTCAAACAATGCTGCAATGTATAAACCTCTGTGCACATTATTTGGCAAAAGGACAAATATGTTCAAAGGAGGATACATTTCTAGAAATAAAACTATTGAGTCAGAGGGTGGCTGTATTTTAAAATATGGAAACTGTTAGCAAATTGTCCTTTACAGAGATTATGCCAATTTGTATTCCCAACAGAAATTTATATGACTCTATTTCCTCATATTCTCACCTTACTAGAATACACATAATATACTAAGAAACTTTTTGATCTTTGCCAAACTGACAGGTCAAATGGTATTTTAACTTGAGCTTCATTTTGTGCAAGTAAGCATCTTTTAATGTGTTTAGAAGCCATTTATACTTCCTTTCCTGTAATCTGACTATTCATATCCGTCATCTACGTTTTATAATGGTTTGCCATTCTCATTCTTATTGATTTGTAGGAGATTTTATATATTAGGGAAATTAGCTCTTTGTATGGATTATAAATTAGAATTTACCATTTGTCTTTTTACTTTATTATTTGTTTTGTCATACAGAAATATTGATTTTTCTTGTATAGTCTAATGATCTTTCTCTGCTGTTAAGGGTTTTATATCATATCTTAGAAATGCCTTCCCCACTTGGAGATTATTGTTTTACTATTTCCATGTCTATTTCTGGTATTATTTTAAATTTGCATGGATTTTACACTTTAAATTTTTATAGATATTGATAAATTATACTGCAAAGAGATTATATCAATCTTTACTTCCAGGCACATTGTATGTTTACTCTTTGATGTGTCTGTTGCTTCTCTCTTATGAATTGTCCATCCTTTCTAAATCTTAACATCCCTGCAAGGAAAAGCTATGTCTCCTATTTAATGTATCTTAAGTCATGATATGAAGCACAGGGCTGTGCACATGGAGGACAATCACGTGCACAGCCTTTTTCTTCTTTTTTAGCTTGGAATAATTTCCAACCATGAAGGATGGCATGTCACCTCTCTGTGCAATGCCACATCCACTGCAAGAAGTGCTGGGGAATGGGTCACTGAGTATCTAAGACCACAATTTCTGAAGCAAATTAGGAATCATGGTATAATTATTCTTGGATTTGTTCATTTATTTGTCTATAAATATTTGCAAAGCATAATAGTGAAAACAATTTAAATCGAATATCACAAATCTCTGATTGAGGCGATATGAATGCGTGAAATTGGGGCTACTCCAGAAAATCCAGAATGCTATAAATTAGAAAACTCAAGGAACTGCATTAATTCCCAAAGACTGGATTCTTAGGAAAAGTAGAGAAAACAAAGAGAGAGACCACTGCTTGCTTGAAAGTGTGTTTAACACATAAATAGGATGTCTACTTTTGCATAGTAGGGAGACTTGGCATGAAATCTACAGACTATTAAGTATGGACCTGCTGGCACACAGAGGCTCCCAGAAAACAAATGTCTCTCCTGTGGCCTAGTCTCCATGGGATTATTTAGAAGTCCAATTCATTCTGTTTTTGTTTTTCAAAGATAATTAAAATATAATTAAATATGACACTCAACATATTCAAAAGCCTTCTTTTGAATTTGCCCCTTTTTCTCATCATATCACCAAAGAAGTAGACGAGAATTGTATAAATTGGTAGAAGAAAAGGCTAGGTGAAAATCATATTTAAACCTTTCTGAAATCACCAGGTTTCCTCCAAAGAATCAGTCCTAGCTTAGTCTTTGCTTCCTGAGATTCAGTGGTGAAATCTCCATGGTGGGGACTTTCATAGTTAAGGGACTAAGGGCCTTATGAGATGTGGACATTTGTTGTTTTATTCCTGCTCAGCATGTTTCCTCTTCTTCTGATATCAGCCCCTCAGTATTCCTTAAGGGAATCACCTGTCTCCAATTTCTGTGTGTTTTAGGATGTGGTTGACCCCATCCATAAAGGGATTGACATGTCACATAGGCCTAGTAAATCACGCATCCCCTTTCTTAGCTGTGTTGGGAGGTCAGGAATGAGTATGTGATCCAAATCGCATTTGATGAGACCCAATCCTGGAACTATTAGTAGAACTATTGGGGAAAAAAGAAGTGTTCTTTCTGCTGGGATAGCCAAGGACTTGCTTAAGAATGAAACCAACTGAGAGAAAAGTAAGGCTGAGTGATATAAAGAAGTTATTGAGTCCTAAGGACATGATGTGGACCCCTAGATCTAGCTATGCCAGAAGAAAGAAATGTGTTATGTAGCTTTGAAATGATTCCAAACACATAATTTGCTGCTGAGAGACATATGTTTTGCTGTGATAAGAACATGGAGTATAATCCCCCCTCCCAAGAGAATGTCACACCACACTTTATTAGACCACATATGTGAGTTATTTGCCTAAACTACAGGACTCAGAAATGCATATAAACCCAAGATTTTGACAGATTGAGAGCTGGGGCTGCGGCAGGGCGACTCTCTGTGAGCCTGTCAATATAGGCACTGCACTAGTGTCTAAGGACCTTGCGTGTCATTTCTCATCCCTGCCGTGCTGGTCAAACTGCCTCTCCCTAGAGCTCCTCATAGAAACGTACAGCTCAAACTTCGATTAGACTTTACACTTACAGAGGCCTGCTTCCATCCTAATTGGGCAACTAGACTTTAATAATTGCACTCTAAACAAAATAGGAACTCATTATGTGATTAATGCACCTTGTCTATTGAGTGTATCTCTGTGAGATTTATTCTCGTTATTTTCCCCTTCTTTGAACATTGTGGAGAAATTTATATCACAATAAACCATGCGATTCGTGAAATTATACTTTGATCATCTCCTTATTTTAACCATACGAACAAACAGATCATTAGATTATTAGTCCCTGGACTGTGACAAGAACACACACACCCTTTTTATGCTTGTCTGAGTTGAGTTTTGGTCAGTTACAACCGAAAGAGTCCTGACTAACAGTACTCAAACGGTGAAAGACTGGGTGAGGGAAACTTTCTTCATGAGTGACTCTGTGAAAGACATCGTAAATATGTTCTCACATCAATCAATCAAGACAACATATTAGGACTGAGAATATCTGTGATGTTTTTGTGGAACCTAATTTAGCAATAATGAGTAAACTACCATTAATTTTATTTTGTGATTTCCCTCTAGAAACTTTTTCTGGCTCTTCTTCCCTGGAAATTTCAATAAGATGTTTGTCCATTCATTTTACTTTAATTCAGATAATATACACACTAGGGCATTCTCTGTGTCTCAAGTTGAGATCCACACAGTTAAGAACGAGGTACCAAAGCATACACAAAATCCGCATACAGCAGAATTCCATGTCAAGTGGCCTCATCTTCACATAGACTACAATGAAGGGCTTTATGCTCACCTCTAGCTTGGATGACTTAGAAAGACAATTTTAAAAAAGACTTAGTGACAATGAGAAGTATTTGGAATAAATTCCTGGGAAAATTTTCAGACTCACTTCTCTAAGAGATTGTAAATATAGGATGAGAATTCTTACTTGTTACAACTGGCTCTATTTTAAGACAAGAAAGTATCCTAGGCCTGTGGTTCTCAAATATGTTTTCACGTCAGAATTATCCAGAGAGATGATATACACACACACAGTTTTCCAAGTCTTAGCTCATACCATCTGATTTACAACCTGCCTTCTGGCCCTAAGAATCAAAAACAACGCTAATGGTCAACTGTATGGTTTTAAAACAAAAAACAAAAAACCCTATATATGTGCTCTTTATTTGTGCCATTATCTCATTAAATCCTCACAATAACCCCATGGAGTACATACTGCTGGGCTATGGAGTACTTACAATTGTTATGTTTGTGTTTATAGATTAGAAATAGAAGGTTTAAAGAATTTAAGCAACTTTCTCAAGGTCATATGACAGGGCAAACCCAAGACTCCAAACCCCAAACTCTCAGGCTTTAACCTGCTTTTAAATACAGATATGGCAGCCAGTGCATGGTTGATGCACAAAATCAACAACTGAACTTTGCTAATAACATCATTAGAGAACTAGATAGAAAAATTCTACCCGCAAAAGGAAAATAAACAATGAAAACAATATTCCTAAAAATAAACACATGTGTTATAGAAAACTAGAGGAAGACTTTATTCAACCTTTGGAAGCCAATTCTAAGAAGGGAAGGAGAAATGAAAGGAAGGAAGGAAGGAAGGGAGGAAGGGAGGGAGGGAGGGAGGAAGGAAGGAAGGAAGGAAGGGAGGGAGGGAGGGAGGGGAAGGAACAAAAGGAAAGCAGATGCCTATTTATTTACATACACGAGAGAGACCCTATATCCTCAATTATTAAAAAGATCTATATCTCACCTCCTCCTTTAATAGCTAATCCAAGTCCCAACAGAGACATGGAAATCATCATTCCTTTCCTCATTAAAAACAGAAAATAGCTCTTCCAAAGAGCCAACATAATATTTCTTTAGAGTAATAATTAAGTTACCCTCAAAGTTCTCTATCTCCAACAACATTTTAATTCCTGCCACTGTCCTAAATGCTAACGTATGGGCCCAGAGGGGGCATCCCCCACGTGTCTTATATATGTCATCAACAGCCACAGTAATGGGAAGAAGGAGTCGATTTTCCAGTTTGTAAACTGCACAAGCCTTTTGTTTTTCCTCTTGCCCCCACTAACTCCAACTAGACAACACCAAAAATTCACCTTAATGAGTTTAATACTCTTCAACCCCTTCATCAGAGGAAAGTCAAAGCAGGTAGGATACAAAGAAATTATGAATAACAAACCATTTAGACATAGTAGCAATCAGTATATTATCAGGAAAAGGTTATGTTGAGAAAATTGTCAGTGCTTATAAAGGGCAGTTTAAAGAATTTCCTTCCACAGTGAGAAGAGAAATGGCTAAAGCATCCCAGATCCTGTCCAAGTTCTGAGTCACTTTACCTTTCCTAAAACATGCTTACTGGGAGTTATATTTTAATTTGTTAATAAAACCAGGAAAACCTCATGATATCGTATCAGTGAGTTTTGTATTATATAAGCAGAGCTTCAGTCTTTCATCTCTGGCCATCAGAGCTTCTAATGGCATTGATAGACTGCCTGAGCGCTGTTAATGGCATGCATCTGAAACATCACTGGTTGCCAACATCCATATGCTTTTGCAAAATGTCCTGCTGATGGGTACTGAAAAGCTAATGGAAAAATCACTCTTTGATAATAAAACATCAATGCTTGACTTTCTGGCTTAGTAAAGTTCTTTCACATTAGAGATGGCACATGGGAACCCACCATGATGTCTCTCAAAAAGGTACACCTACTCACAATTGTCCTTCAACAATTTCTGATAGTAGTAACTTAGGCGAGATAACTTTACAGATACTTAGCATGTTGATGCTTTCAGCAGGTCTTTCATGTTTTTGTATTCACATTCTTCCTATTTGATGACAAAGAAAGCGTTTTGGTTCTTCGAATTTTAGAGTATTGTGACATTCATTCATTCTTTCAACTCATGTATTGATCCCCTATTTTGTGTCATTCGTGTATACAGAGAGCAAATGAATAAAACTCATCTCGGACTTCAATCCTCACAGTCTAGCGAAGAGTGAGGAAGAACATGCAAACATTCAAAAAGTAATACCATCCTAAATAATCAAATACTAAAATCAAATAATGGAAGTTTGGAAAGAGTGGAAAGTAACCAGCTGCTTAGGAGGCTGACGATAGTCTTCCCAAGAGAGGTGACATTTGAACTGAATATTGAAATAAAGGTAAGAGTCACTTGGAAAGATGAGGGGAGAAGACATTCCAAATAGAGGGAACAGTATGTGCTAAAATAAGATGTATTAAAGAACATGGTATTTGGGGGGTTCAGAAAGTACTTTAGCAGAGCTAAATGCTAAACGTGTGTAGGGGTAAGTCAGGAATAGATACTGCAAATACAGCCAGGGGTAGATTCTCATGGGCCTTCTATGACACGCTAAGAAGTTTGAATGTTATTTTATAGGCAAGAGGGAGCTCTTCATTAAAGTCAGTTACAAGTTCAAATAGATGGTGTGTTGTCAGTGTTACTTCATCTCACTAAGGTAGAAAAAAACAACAACAAAAATTCATTACTCCATGGTATGAGAACTTCACTGAAGTACAAAAAAGTATTTACCAACAGTAACATTTGCTCAATATCGGAAAGTGTTCCCAAGAGAGGTTGGAAAATCACCTCAGGAGGTCTTTAAGAATAGACTAGAATATAATTTGCCTTACATGCTTCAGATGTGATTGTTCATTAAGGCAAGGGGATTGACTCCGAATCGCTTCCAGATTTGCAGTTTCCATTGTTCGTAGAATATTGCAGTGAATAGAGTCCTGCGTTGGCTGGCAATTTGTACTTGATCCTGTGGTTGCAGATTGATTACAAGATTACAGAAGCAGAATGTTCACTTTAGAAGTATGCATAGAATGAACACTACATGCATGGGAAGCCGTCTGGTGAAGATAAAGTAACTTGGCTTACAAGATAGGTGTGTTTTCCCTTTACTTTGTCATAGGCTTGTGCTATGACCTTGATATAACTCCATTTTTGTTAAGGTTATCTGAACACTGGAGCAGGTACCATCAGGGATGAGAAAGCACAATAATGGGCTATAGTAGAAATAAAGGAACTCATCCTAGATTAACTCAGTATGTAGCGGCGCCTTGCGTCATTGCTCAGGAAATTAGTTAAAACTAGCTATTATTGAAGGTGCCCTCTGAGACTATTAATAATGTCCAGAAATGTCATTGCTTTAGCATTTAGAAAGTACATCCATGCGCATTACCTTAGCTGTCTTCCCAAAAACACTGGGGTGAACAAGGCTCTTACAAATGAGCACACTGAGTCTGAAAGAACTGCAATAACCTGCCCTGGTCTATGCTAGCTACCAAGTCACATAACCTGGATTTAGCCTCTCTCAGAAACACTTTATCTAAATCTTAGTCAATATCATCTTTCTAAAGTAAGGAAATAATAGTTTGGAGGTGTAGGGCAAAGAGAGAAAAAGAAATCAATAATTCAAAACAAAATGATGCTAAATAAAATGATATCCAGAAACTAGAACTTGGTTGCATTATCAGGGTCATGAGTAATACCAAAGCAGATTATCAATTTGCAAATACCTATTTTTGGTAAGTAGCCTTCGAACTAAGGAAAATCTCCTAAAGCACTGATGAGCTAATGCATTCAGGAGAGGCAAAAACAAACAAAAGACATCTATTAACCATAATGGTCAGAGCTCTGATATAGTTCCATGTGTCCTATCTCATTAGCAATATAAAATATTTATTATAAAATTAAAAATGTCATAAATTATGTATAACAAATGAATTTTTTAAAACTAAAATACCGTTGGTTATCAGATTTGTTATTATCTTATGTCCCACTAAGAAAGAAAATATACTGCCAATTAATTAAACTATAATATGCCATTGATTTTAAGACGTGTGATGATTTCAAGGATGCTAAAAGGAGAAAAAAATCTGCATTTTAGAATGGATGAATATATTACACCATAGATTTAATAATAACTGGAGGCCCTGAGGGGACACGTCTACCTGGAATCTCACAGTGATCTCTCATGAGCTGGATTTTATATGAATAGAGGACCTCCTACACAGTGATGAAGATGCCACAGTCCAGGCTCTTAGTTTTATGTCAGAAATAGTATCTTTAGAGGAAGAAGGTAGAGGGGATTGTTCTGAGAAATCATATACAAGGAGGGAAGGAGAAATCATATACATATACAAGTTCCTAGAACTCCATGGGGCTGGGTTCCTCTAAAAGGACATGGGGTAGTGATCTGACCTACAGAAGCCAAATACTGGAAGGGGGGCCAACCAGTAAAATTGATCCTGGGGTGTGCAGAATCCAAGGCCTAGAAGAAGCAGGTGACCAAAGCATCCAGGTGCCTTTGTACTAATCTAGCTCGTTAGACAAGCTTCAATATAATAAGTCCTAGAAGTAATATTTTTCTATCAAATGGTAAAAATACTTTAAAATGTGGTGAATACTGTCAAATTCCCTTCCAAAATGTTGTAATTGTTTATAAGTAGTAAAGTGCATAAAAATTCTTATTTTCCCATAACCCCAGAAACTCTGGGTATTACTGGTTATTAAATGATTATAAATATAATACATTAAATATGAACATCATATCTCTTTTTAATTAAAATTTTAACCATATTAACAATTGTTTAGAATATCCTTATTTGTTTTTTGATCATCTGAATTTTCTCTTCCAAATCACCTGTTCATAGGTTTTGTGCAGTTTCCTATTGGGTTATTGTCTTTTCTTCATTGATTTGTAAAAACTCTTTACATATCACTGCTATGGTGACAGATAGATAGATAGACAGAAGAGATCGCAGAGTTTTCTCTTGATCTTTTATTTATTCTTTAATGTTATTTGAAGTGTTTTTCACTATGTCAGGGTTTTAAAATTTTATACAATAATATATATTAATCTTTTTCCTTATGATTTCTGAGTTCTATGTCAGACTTAAAAACCTCAGTTACCCAAAGATAATAAAGTATTGCCTTTAGTATTTTAATTGTTTTTATCTTTATATTTTTAATTCAATGGAATTTATTTTTATATTTGATACAAAGTAAATATTTAACTTTTTATTTTCAAAGAGAAATCTATTTGTCCTAACTTCGTTCATTATAAAATACATTCCTGCTTCATAGATTTCCATGAAATCTTTCTTTTCATATCTTAAGGGACCCTCTTTATTGTTTCATTGATTTATTTGTTCATTATGTGCTAATGTCATAATGTTTTAATTATACTATAGGATTTCTTAATATGTGATAAATTCTCTATACAATAAAATCCCTTTCAAAACAATTTTTGAGTAAACTTGCACATATATTCTTTAAGATAATCTTAAAACAAACAAACTTGCAAGTTTTCTTCCACTAACTTCTCACCAAAACGACATTAGAATTATAATGTCAGTTTCAGAAGACTGATATATAAATTTAAGAAAGATGGATATCCTGACTATTACATTTATTCAAGCCTATATCTTTTCAGGCAAAATGTCATTGCTGCCTTCATAAAGGCTTGTACATTTCTTAATACATTTAGCCTGAGACTTTTCAAAGTTGTTGTTGATATCCTTGAGATTTTAAAAATTAATAACTATCTACTGCTGATATAAATAAACTATATATATTCATCTTGCTTGCAGACACTTTTGTAAACTGTATTATTAGTTTGAATACTATTTCATTTAGATCTATTTGATTTTCTAGATATGTGGTCATACTTTCTTCATATAATAATAATTGTATCTTTTCTAATACAGATGCAATTTATTTTCTGATTGTGTTAACTAGAACAAATCTTCAGAATAAGAATGACAATAGCATCTTATCTTTCTTTCCTGCATTTAATGGAAATATATTTAGTATTTAATGTGATGGTTGTTGTTTATGTCTAATAAGACTTTTTTTCACATTTAGAAATTTTCCATCTTTTCTTATTTGTTTTTGAGCATCCTTCAAGAATAACTGCTAAACTGATAGATTTGCTAATGTGCTATCCTTGCATTTCTTGAATAAATCCCACTTGATTACTCTGTTTGTTAAAATAGTTTAAAGCATCCTTGTACTCCTAGAATAAATCCCACTTGAGCATGAGGTATTTCTTTAGATAATTGTAATGTACCATTTAAGATGTCCACACCTACCGTCATAAGACCAGTAACTGTTTTTGCTACTCTTGTTGAGTTCAAGTGTCTCCCATCCTGCATATACTGTGGGAATCATTTACTTTATAACTCCCCAGTCACTCTTTGCCCCACTTTGTGGAGTTTTCACTCTACCCTTGCTCAGCAAAGCCTCAAGTAAACCCCATACAGGTTTTGGTGCTATGTAGGTCCTTCATTTCTGGAACTATGTCTTGCAATTTCCAGCCAGCTCTGTCTCTCCAGACTCCAATCTACATCTCCACGATTCATCAAGGCTTTGTGTAGGTTTCCTCTCTCCTTGTGCCTATGTCTGAAAATTGCCTCCAAACATTAAGTCAAGAAGGTCTTAGGAATTACTTCATCCCTCCCCTTCTCTCAGGGATCATGGTGTGCACTGTTTGTTGTCCAATAACTAAAAATAGTTGTTCTACATATTTTGTCCTGTTTTACCTTACCGTAAAAAGCTAAATCTGGTCTTAAGATGAAAGCAGAATTCCTAGTACCTTTTTAATAATAGATAATTAACACTCTTTTTCCTTTCGTCAGTGCTTCTTTGCTCAGTTTTTATTTTTGTCATCTTTTCTTGAAGCAATTTGTGTAATTTTGACTTTCTTACAAAATTCACCTAGATTCAATCATCTCAATTTTCCAACTTTTAAAAAATATTCTCCTCCATTAACAGCATTACCAGATTTAGCAAATAACAATATAGGACATACAGCTAAACTTGAATTTCAGATAAACAATGAATAATAATTTTTGTATAAGTATATCTTAAATATGGAACATGCTTACACTAAAAACTTACTTATTGTTTACCTGAAATTGAAATTGAAATTGAAATTTAACTGGGCATATAGTATTATATTTGGCAAGTCTATCCATGAAATATCTGTTTAAAAAATCAGTTTTGGTTTTATTAATTAAGTCTAGTGCTTTTATAGGTTTCTTTGGTAGTATATATATATATATATATATATCATAATTTCAGCCTTATATTAAATAATTCCTTGCTTTCTTGCTTTTACCTGCAATTTATTTTGTTTTTCTTTTTCGTAAGTTTCCTAAATTAAGTGTTTGATTCATTTGTGTTAAATGTAAAAAAGTTGACAGTTATGAATTTTGCTGAGCGCAGCTCTATTCACATTATGGAGAATTCTCACTGAAGAGAGCTCATTTGCATTAATTGCTAAGCATTTTTAATCTCAGTTTTTTGTTTCCTCTTGATTCAAGAGTCATTTGAAAGAGGTTTTTCTTTAATTTGAAGTGGGTTTTCATTATTTTGTTTTACCATGGAAATTCAATATTTTGGTTTTTTGGTCAGAGAATGTGTCCTACAAGTATTCTGGTTTGGATGAAAAAAAATTCAAGCTTTCTGTAGGCCAAGTATATAATTAAATGTTGTACATGCTCTATGAACATAAGAGAAAAATATATTTTCTGTATATTGAGGTTGAATAGAGAAATATAACAAAATTGGTTAAATGCATTATTTAAGTCCTTCAAATTCATACTTGTTTTTGGCCCATTTCACCTTGAACAAGATGCTGACAAACAGAACTCACACTGCACTTTTGCTCAAAAGCTGCAAATGCAATAAGCTTTGCTCTCCTTGATTTTTGAAGAATTTTTTAAACATAACTGAATTTCTATGAAAAAGCATCTTTTTACAGGGATTTATTAGATAATGTAGCATTGAAGGCCAATTAGCCCCTTGTTCAGAAGATAATAATAGGCCAAAAACATGAATGAGATTATGTAGATAAAGACCCTCACGCAATCCACCAAAGCCACACTTTCCCGCTCTTCCACATGAAAAGCGTGGTGCTTGTCGTTTTCATCCACGGACTGCGTGAAGGGACATAGGGAAGGCCCAGAGAGATTTTGTAAGATTTTAAATCAGCTTCCAAAGAGAAAGTCTGGGATGGCAAAATCAGAATTTTGCTTCTCCTTGATAAATTGGGAGAAAAAAACCTAGAGGTTGGATTTGACTAATAAAAACTAGTCAATCACAAAAAGAAAGGAAGAATTAGCCATGTGTAATTACGAAAACTTACAAACAGAGTTGTTTTCCATTTGCACGTATATCAATCACAGATTCTTCTGCAATAAATAGATTGGAATTTCAAAATATGGATTTGTTTTCTGTTTTCAGAATTTTTCAATGAATCTCTCCCATCTTTTGGAATACTTCCTGAAGTGCTGGGCCGTAGAGAGATATTTCAGTTGTAAAAACAAAAGAAGGAGGGAACTCTCTGCCATACACTGATATTGCTCGCTCTCTCTTAACTTCTTCAAGTTTCTTGGGAAAATCAGAGCTACCATGCATTGCTGACCTTCATCTAGTTGACAATACTATGTTTTAGGTACCTTTCAGGATAAGGAGTATAGCATAGTGGTTAAAGCAAAAGCTAAGGAGTGAGACATCCTATCTTTGCATTATACCTATGACATTTCCCAGATAAATTATTTAAACTTTCTCTCTAAGGCTCAGTTCCTCAATATAAAAATGGGAATGATGATGATGATGCTTTCCCCCAAGAAATATAGGAAATGGCTCTTATAAAACCTTCTCCACAAACTTGACACTAAATAAATTTACCTATTGTTAGATAATATTTTATTGAGTATAACATCTTGATTTAGCAAAATCTGTGACTAGAAATGGTTTTCATGTGGTTTCTCTAAAGCCCTTCCACACCTGGTCCTGGAGCTTTTCAAGTGTAATGCCGTCATGTCATTCACAACTGGCAACCCAAATAAATTATAGAGATGATCACTGGTGCCGTGTTCTAATTATTGCAATTGTATGCCATTTTAGAGAAGTGATACAAGAACTCCCCCTGAGCCATTGGCCAAGTCAACTCAATGACCTCAGGTATATATATATTATAAATCCCCAATAGGACTGCTCTCCAAAAATCTCCCTCCTACCAATCCAAGAAAAATGACATTTGGTAACTCATCCTACACCCACTGAAAAAGCTCTGCAATCAGATCGCAAATTCCTTAAGAACCAAGATCTTGTCTTTGTTTTCTCATGCTGTATCCAGAAGCTAGAACAATACCTGGCTTATGTTAAATATACAATAAATATTTTTTAAACAAATTATTGGAAAGGATATTAATAGTGAAATTAAGGAAAGTACATGTTTTAATTTCTCAAAGTTTATAAAGAAATAAAATTTTAAGGTAATCTTACCAAAGCCAGGCTAGCAGATGTGAAGGGGACCATCAGGTCTGATTTTCAGAAATTGTGATGGGCTTAAAATAGAAGCAAACATGCCCGCAGAGGCAGTTTGGTATAACGAGAGGCTCACAAGGTTGGCAGTCAGAAGGCTTGGGTTACAGACCCAGCTGAGCTGCTGGGCAAGTCACCTACTCTCTCTAAACCTCAGTCTGGTTTATAACGTAGCAGTTGCAGGTTTATAAAGTAGAATGTCACAGAAAAGCTCAAATGAGACAAAGTATTAAAAAAGCTTTAAAACCTAGGAAGCTCTACACAATACAAATTATTGTTCAAAAACGTAAAGTACAAGAACTATATTTGTTACAACAGCACATAAGAAATAAGTTTAGCCATAAATGGAAAACTGCAAGAATTATAAACATTTGGCAAAACTATTTTCTTAAAAGAAGAAATCCAAAAAGTGTGTCCAGATAGCCGATGTTCATTGTGTAATTTTTAAAAAGAACATATGGTCATATATGCTGTACTTACTGCTGGGAAAAGCCATTTTGCTTTTTATACATTTTCCTCTTTATTTTTACACAAAATTAAACTTATTAATTGTATATTTATAGAACAAGAAGTAGCTCTCGCTACTTACATTGTTCCTTTCCTATCTTGACAGAAAATGTATGAAATATGCTGATGGAAGAAGTTAACAATCTCAGAAAATGGATCTACTATTCTGTGCATAAACATGAAAGATTGCAGAAGTAAAGAGAAAGAAAAAGAGGAATGCATATATGTGCACAAAAATACACTAATTCCTTCTAGTATGTCTCTGAAAAAGCAACTAGGAAAGAATTTTAGTAAATTCACAGTTGTTTAAACTGCTGAGATAGTTAGACAATGACATAATTGCTTTATAAAAAGTCAGGATAATACGGAAATGCTAGTTGAAACTGTTTTCTTTCCCTGGTTGATTTGATGAAATATTTGTTATAATGATCCTGCTACTTAGAAAATCTTTGGTTGTATAGGTTGCTATTGTGCAAATAAGCCATGAAAAATGTGAGTAAATGTTTAGAGCAGGGTATACAATCTCTTGGTCATGAATTTATAAATGTTTGTACTTTTATATACATGTACACACATGGCCATTTAGAAAACACAAGATGCATGACTTATGCTTTGGGAAATAATGTTTTTGGGGGGATAAAACGTTATTTTCTTAATTTCAAAGAGTAAAAGCTTTATGTATCATTTCCTTTTGGCTAGTGTCCATTGTAGTTAATCAAACTTTCTTAATTCTGTTTCTTTCAAAAATTTGTATTTTGTTTCCTTTCATTATTTTTCCTGGAATTATCATTTTCTCTTTCTCCACTGTACAACTTCCAGCAGCATACAAACATTTTGTAATTTCTCCCATTTAAAAAAAAAAGTGCAGAGATCCCATGAACCCTTCTAGCTATTATCTAATTTCTCTTCCTCTCTTTATATCAAAACTTCAAGGAAGAATTGTCTATGCTTGCAGTCTCTGTTTCCTTATCACACGTTTTCTCCTCTGTCTACTCCAGTAAAAATTTGCTCCTCACTGCTCCACTGAACACGTTTGTGGATAGCACCACTAATCTCTGTCTTTCCAGAGACTATGTTCAATGTTCAGCCCTCATTTTCATCTATGTTTGACACAGTTGCCTGCTCTCTTTTTTGTAGAATATTTTCCTCACCTGACTTTCAGGAAAAGACTCCTTGTTTTCTTCCAATTCCAAAGGCCACTATATTTTAGTCCCCTTTGCTGGTGTTTCCTTGTCCTCCACACATCTAAATATTAGAGTGTCTCAAGGTCCAGTCCTTAGGTGCCCCCTCCTTCTCTTTTCTACATTTCCTCAGCCATAAGTCTTTTTATCCAATTCTGTGACTTTAATTAAATTTTAAATGAGTCCCACATTTATACCTGAGCCCTGACCTCTCTCCTATACTCCAGACTTTTACATACAACTGCCTACTCAACATCTCCCCTTTGAAGTCTAATAAGTATCTTGAACCTAACATTTTTCATAGAAAATTCTGTAGTCGATCCTCCTACTCCAGAACTTCTTTTCCCCCAATTTTCTCCATGTTAGCAAATGAGAGTCTCAGTTACCCACTTGCCCAGGCTAAAAGCATGGAAGTCATGCTTGGTTCCTCTGTTTCCCTCAAACCCTGCATCCCATCCCTCAGCAAGTATTTGGAGTTTGTCTCAGGATATATGTGGGATCTGGCCTCTTTTCATCATGCATGCTAGGAATCCCCATGACCAGCCACCGTCGTCACCCACTGCCTTTTCTTCCTAAGTAGTCTCCTCGCTGTCACACTCCTCGCCTCACATCTATTCTTTCCACACCCACACCGCAACCAGAGTCACTTTAACAAAAGTCTCATCACATTACTTCTCTAATCATAACTCTCCAATCTCACATCCTATCATAGAATGCAATCCAACTAATCCAATACAATCCAAGCTAACCTACTTTTACTTGGTTAATTTCTTCACTACATTCAAATCTGGGTCCAAATACTATCTTCTCAAAGAGGCCTTTCTTAGCAAACCTATCTAAAATAGTCCTCCACACCTCACAACTTTCTATCTTCATAAACAGAGAATTTATTTTTCTTTACAGAACTTATCACGAGGGGAGGAGGGAATAATTGGGCAAACAGCAATTTGAGAATATGGGTTGTGGTGTAGCCACTTTCTAAGGTTAGGGACACCATGCCTTCTGCTATCTTTACATCAAACACTGTAAGATGGCTGTAGAAAAGTAAGAATTAGCAATTTTTTGTGTGTCTATGTTTGCATGAACAAAAGTGCAATGGAAAGTTGAGTAATCCATGCAGTAAAAATGACTTCAGTAACCAAAAAAAAAGTATGTAAAAATTTATCATTCCAAATATCCGTATGATACTTAAACATATGAAAAGATGGAACCTCATTAGTAATTGTGAAAACACAAAGAAAAACTATAATGAGATACTACTACTCAGCCAAAATGGCTAAAATTAAAAGGACTCACAATACTAAGTGTATGGAGAACAATGGGAACTCTTATACAGTGCTGGTGAAGTTATAAATTGATATAATTAATATGTGAAACTGCTTATCAGTATCTACTGAAATTAAGATTACACCTACTCTTGGTCCAACAAGTCTACTCCAGGTTATATATCAAGAGAAATGCAGATATGTGTATACCAAAAGACAGGTACAAGAAATGTTCAGAGTAACAATACTGGTAATAACCAAAAACTATAAACAACCTAAATATCCATCAAGAGAAGAGGAAAATAAACTGCGCTATAGTCAGATAATGTATTATAATACTCTTCAGCAGTGTAAACAAAATATCTACGGTTCTCTCGTAACCTAGAAGCTGACTCAAAATAAAACATGATTCCATTTTTATAAAATTTTAAAAACAATGAAAATTAATGTATATTGTTGGCACTCAGAAGAGGTACAGAAAAGGGAATGATGGACAGGCATGAGAGAGGTGCAGGGATTCTAGCACCATTCCTCTTCTTGACCTCGTCTGTAGTTGCACGTACCTGTGCATATAGTGATGATCCATTGAGTTGTACGCTTGTGACTTACATACTTTTTATATGTGTTTATTCACATTACAGCTTTTATTCAAGATAGCTGTACCGCTGGTTCATATTTTCATTTTATTAGCCTGCACAAAGCTAAGCATACCCATTTTCCTGACTGAATGAGCATGGAATGAATCCAAATGAACATTGCAAGAACAACCACAGAGGCAGAATTTACAAGTTGCAGTTTAGCAGTATAGAAAATAAAATAAAGCTTCTTTAATCTACACCCACACAGAGTTGCATTGAATATGAAAAAATATGTTTCTAAACTAAAAACATAAAGCTTGACTACTCATCAAGATATAATTAGTAGATTTTTATCTATGCTGACATTTCTCAATCAAATAATGTTACCATTTAGTTAGTAGTTTCAATGTTTTTGAAGCATATAAGTGATAAATTAGTATCTTGTTTACTGGTTTGTCACAAGGCAAATAGTTGCTTGAGGTGTTACTTTGTTCTTTGTGTGTTATTGCTATTTTTAACATATATTAGACATCCTACACACCTTGCATATACAGGTAAAGGTATATAGAAAAAAATGAGGCACTTATAAATGGAATACAACTTATGTGAAGTAGTCACCAAAAGACAGTTGTACAATTAGATTTTTACCTGTTGACAGCCTAACCCTTCTATATCTTTTCTTCTCCATCATCAAGTTAAACCTAAAAAGAAAAGCCCTTTTTGGTAGAATCCCCTGCCCAATCTGATCATAAAGTACCCATGTTTGTGTAGACATTATACAATATACATGTAAATATATATATATATTCTGCATTTTAAAAACTGACATAAATTTGACCTTATCATTTTGCTTGATGTGAAAACTGTTTTATTTATTTAAGTAAATGTTACATAGTTTACACACACCCTTAGGTGAAAAAAAAAAAGAGTGTGTGTGTATATGTGTGTGTGTGTGTTTAAAATAAATTGTGGTATGTAAAGACAATACTATTAACAGTATAAATACATGACTACTACTATATCCCAAACCTGGGTGAATCTCAAATATAGTCTCAAGCAAAAGAAGCTGACACAAAATAGCACGTAGTACATGATTCCATTTTTACAAAATTTTAAAAATAGGAAAAAACTAATAATTTATGGTTTTGGAAATTGGGAGAGGAAAAGGATATGCATCCTTCATCAAAACAGTGGAAATAACAAAGTACTATTTATGTTTTTACACCAAAGCTGCTAATTCCACTGATTTTTTTCAGCCCAATTTTTACTCTCTCTGCAACTAAAACTGTCTCCTGGCTTTGATTGCAAGAGGGTCCTCAGGAGTGTGGAACAAAAGAGAGTGGGAGCAAAGCATGAACTATGGCCCTGAGCAGAATGGCTCATTCCGCAAGGACTTATTTGCATTCAGCTCCAAGGCCACAGAGGTTAGCATTTCCAACACAAAACAACGCTGCCTTCCTCCTGGTCTGGTCTCATCCTGGAGTGAGCCCTCTCTCTATTCCTCCCTTTCCTTGCTGCTGTGCCCATTCCTGCTCCAGAGAGAGCTGCACGGTGAGATGAGACAAGTGATTTCAGAATTACATACAGTTTCTAAAGAACTCTGCTGTATTTGAGGATAAAAAGCACTTTGGAAGTACATGTGATTATTGTTGCATTAGAAGCAAAACTGGGATAAGGAAAAATCCATTAACAAGTGTTTCTGCTAAAATGCTTTCTCAGGTGGCCATGCAGAGATACATTTGAAGATGCAAAAATGTAGGAGATTCAATTATATCTTCCCGATAAGAAATACTGTAAGTGTGATTCAACAAGTGCTAATCACAGAAAGCCATCAGAGAATACAAGCAAAAAGCTAATCTTTTTCTCAAGGGCCACATCCCAAAGACTTGCTTAGATAATACCATTTTAGAGACTTCCAAAACAACTTGACTACATTTACACAAGCTAAGGTCATAATAACAACCTGATCTTACAGTTTGTTGCCAGGCTAGGAGATTTGAAAAGACTGGAGTTTTCTATTACTCTCAAACTTGTAACATAAGGTCAAAATCTTGCTATTTCAAATTAGGGTCGAAATGATAGCAAAAATTGATGTGCACACATTTTAATGTCAACAAGATGTCTCCTTGTTTTGCTAAAACTTCTTTAGATTATATAGGTAATACACATAGTCCCAGCCTTTGCCAACAAGGAAGATGATATCTGTAAAGCACTTAAGCCACCGAGCACATAATAGGCATCTGGTTAATGTTAGGTACCTTCCCTTTCCCCCGGGGTTACCTTGTTTTCTCAAATTTATTTAATCCAGTCCAAAACATAAAAGTAACAACAACAATAGTCTTTCAGTTGGTGTCTAGTGTATGTAGTCATTGTGGAAATCACTATGCATTAAATACTCTCTAATTTGTACAGCTCTATGGAGTAGATCATACTGTTATCCTCACTTTACTTATAAGGTTAAGAAAATTGTCCACAATTTAGATAGCAGTTTAAAAATGTGGATCACCTCCTCCCAAGCTGGTCAAAAAGAGGTATCTAGAAATTTCTTATGACATACTGTAATGAGTCTGTGAGACTGAAGATTGCTAGTTCTAAACTGTGGACTCTTTCATGCGTTTTATCCAAGTCTTAAAACAATCAACTTGTTAAGGAGAGTGGTTGACTCTTTTTCCTGTTTACAAAACTCATCTTTCAGGATTCTGTGTTTGTAGTAGATAACTAGACACACAGAGTTAGGGTTTAGAAAATTTCTTTTAGGCTTCAGAGCAAATTGCTTATTTTACTTTCCTAAGGGCAAATGTGTAGGCTGTAGGCTTAATTTATGTAAGCTCTCACATGGAGCCCTATAAATATGCACCATATGCCTTGGGGTAGCAGAACACTCAGTATGTTGTCGAGGCCAAGTGGAATCATATCAAGAAGTCCTTCAGAGTTCAGTTCTTCTCATCCTTGAAAACGAGTTTAAATTACCTTATTAGTGAATCCTGCTATATGATTCTTGATTGCTCTACCACATAGCGATTACATGGTGTTTCATTAATTACTTCCAGCTATCTATTAAATTTTCTGATAGAGCAAGGTGATTTTATTGGTGGGATCATTTTTCATAATGAAAGAAAATGTCAGTCTCTGAAATAGGTTACATTCATTCTTAACCCTCTACCTTCTCTCATTATGTGGCCCTTTTTGGAAGAGCCACATCCCAATCTATTTAAATTCTAATCTTTCTTCAAGGTCTAATCAGATTTTGCCTCTGCAGCTATCACTGACCTCTACCTATCTGCCCATATCTTTCTTGATTGCATCATACCTCTTACTTCCCCTCCCTCAGTTCCCTACAATGTCCCTTAGTGTCCAGCATATAATGACACTCAAAACATATTGTTGATATGTTATGTGTAGTCTCTACTACACAGCTTATTACATTTTTTTTTTTAAGACAGAGTCTATCTCTGTTGCCTGGGCTAGAGTGCCATGGCATCAGCCTAGCTCACAGCAACCTCAAACTCCTGGGCTCAAGCAATCCTCCTGCCTCAGCCTCCCGGGTAGCTGGGACTACAGGCACGCGCCACCATGCCTGGCTAATTTTTCCTATGTATTTTTAGTTGTATGTATAATTTCTTTCTATTTTTAGTAGAGACAGGGTCTCACTCTTGCTCAGGCTGGTCTCAAACTCCTGAGCTCAAGCGATACTCCGGCCTTGGCCTCCCAGAGTGCTAAGATTACAGCCGTGAGCCATTGCACCCAACTTCACAGTTTATTACTTAATCATTTTTGTTTTATACTGTTTGTAAGTCATACATGTTAGTGTGGCATATATAACTGAAGTACGTGTTCCTTAGGGTAGAAACCAAGTGTTAATATTATACTTCTTGTATTCTATCGAACACTGCACCTAACACATAACTCAGAATACAGTAAGTACTTAGTGAGTAGAACCCTCAATGTGACTCATATGTTGTACACAAGTAGAAAGGACAACAGAGTCGGAGACCTCTGTGTAACTCTAGGAAAGCCACTAAATCGCTGAGCCTCTGTTTTCTTTATCTTTAAAATGCAATGCCAATAACTACCCCACTCCCCACCACACATAATCTTATGATGGCTCCATAAGATGATTTGTGCAAAAGTTGTTAAACAAAAAGCTCTTAGCAAAAAAGCACTCACCAAGTGCTTTGACACCAAGCACTTAGGACAGGCTCAATATTTATTTAACCAAAGACTGCAGTCTTCATTTGAAAGACACATCAAAGTGACAAAAATGGAATAGACAAATCATATTCAATGTTTGGGAGAGTGTAGGAAAAGGGCACTTTCATGAACTGTGAAGAATAGAAAATCAATACAACCTTTTTCGAGAGAAATTTGGCAGTTCAAAGTGATACTAACCACAAGCATCTTTTTCTTAGATCTTTTAATTTTTTAAATTCAACCCTTTTTCCATAATAAATAAAACTATAGAATTTTTTAACATCTTGATTTGTTTTTCATTTATTGAACATGATGAAGGTAATGATTAGTGATAAAAACATTTCAAAAATAAGCCCTAACAGATCAAACATATCTTAAACTAATATATAATGCTTTGGACAAAGTACAAATTGTGGATAGTTGCTGCACTTTTGTTCTGGGACCTATTTTTACTGGTGTGTATTAGTTCTCATATTGAAAATATTGAGACACTGCTGCAGTGGTTAAGAGTCAGATTACTTGTGTTCAGATCCCAGCTCTGCCACTTCCCACTGTATGATCTTGGCCAGGTGACTTAACCATCTCTATTTTTCACTTTTCCTATCTGCAAAATGGGCATAATAGTAACGCCAACTTTTAGAGCTATAGTGAGGATTAAATGTGTTCATTGATATAGCACTTAAGCAGTGTTGTTAAGTGCTATGTAAGGGTTTTATTATTATTATCACTATTTATTGAGCACCTATTCTATGCTAGGAGCTGAGGATATAGTGGTGAAAATTTTATGAAGCTTGTATTCTCATGGAAGATATTATATAGCTGTTGATTAAATCGACAAATATACATATAATTAAAATTATAATAAATATCCTAATATTAAAACAGTAGTTGAAATGAGAACTATGAAAGAGATACAAAGTGTACATCAGTAGTAAGGATCAGTGGAAAGAAGAATTTTCCAGGCAAAATGAAGAGCATATGAGAAGACACATTCAATATACTAAAGACCAGGGTGGCCCAAGACCAGAGAGAGAAGAGGAGGGTGTCTCAAAATGAAGCTGAAGAAATAGGCAGGGGTGAATTGGGAAGAGCCATGTGGGCCATGTTAGAAATTTGAGATATTATCTGAATTTTGCTGACAGCTGATGAAAAGTTTTAGGCAGGGAAATGACATGATCAAATTTGCACATTGATATAAATCATCCTGGCTCCATAATTATGTAGTCTTGAATTCTTGCATAAGTATACAAAGATATATTACAATAAAATCTCCAAACTTAAAGAAATTGAACCACATGTTCTCTTTTTAATATAATTACAACATTGTAAATTATACATTATATATGAATTTATTATATAGTATGCATTCCTGTATATATTATACATACATATGTATGA
This sequence comes from Cheirogaleus medius, assembly GCA_008086735.1. Taxonomy (NCBI): domain Eukaryota; kingdom Metazoa; phylum Chordata; class Mammalia; order Primates; family Cheirogaleidae; genus Cheirogaleus; species Cheirogaleus medius. Next base: position 53,841,624 of record VBSM01002608.1, on the reverse strand, counting down.
CTGTCTAGGTTTATACTATACATGTTAAACTAAGGACTGTTATTTGATGAATTTATAAATTAATCTCACTTAGGAATTGTTGCCTTCCATATTGACTTTAGAATTGATTAAGATGCAATTGCACCATTAAATGATGTATGCTCTGCATTGTGTAAAGAAAAGAAAAAAAATTAATATATAATCATATAGGCCGGACGCAGTGGCTCACGCCTGTAATCCTAACACTTTGGGAGGCCGAGGTGGGAGGATTGCTTGAGCTCAGGAGTTCGAGACCAGCCTGAGCAAGAGCGAGACCCCGTCTCTACTATAAATCGAAAGAAATTAGCCAAACAACTAAAAATAGAAAAAATTAGCCGGGCGTGGTGGTGCATGCCTGTAGTCCCAGCTACTCAGGAGGCTGAGGCAGGAGGATTGCTTGAGCCTAGGAGCTTGAGGTTGCTGTGAGCTAGGCTAATGCCACGGCACTCTAATCCAGGCAACAGAGTGAGACTCTGTCTCAAAAAAATATATATATATACACATATATATGATCATATAATTATCCATATATTGGAAATTAGTAAAATAAATTTTGATATATACATATATTGGATTATTAAGCAGCCATAATATGAACAATGTAGATCTATATATACTGAAATGGAATGGTGTTAAAATATTGTTAAAGGGTGAAAAAGCAAGTTCTAAGAACATATGATTAGCATAATAAGATTTTTGCAAAAATAAAAAGTATATATGCATAAATGAATAAAAATATAAATATTTATTTTTCCAGATCTAAAGATATTCATATCAAACTGCTAATATTGATTACTCCTTGGATAGTAGGGTTAGGGAAGGGAGGAGTATTTACTTTTTACTTTAGATGTATCTGATTGTTTGAATTCTTTATAACCAGCATGCATAAATTTGTAATCAAAAGCAAGCAATAAAGATATAAAAATTAATAGAATAAAATACAGACTTTGCTTTAAATCTTTTTAACAGGAATAATTTATGTCATAATGAAGAACTTGAAGTAAGACACAAGTAGTATGTGAAGTGAAAGAAGATTAATCTATGCTATTTATAATTTTAAAAATAATGATGTATAATTAAGGTAGTTCCTATGAATTACTGGTGGGCAGAATGAAGAGATCTCAGTCACACATTATTGATCAGGTAATACAACCTGATGTCAGACTAATAGATGATCTATAGGGGTGGTGGGGCAGTGAACTGTTTTTTGCTTTATTCTACAATGGCTTCCTTTTCCTTCTCTTAGCAATCCTACTTGCTTCAACTTGTCTTTTTGAAAATAAATGGATATTGACATACTTTGATCAGACTGGATGTAGAAATGGCAACAGTGTTGCTAAGTCATGTGTCTATATCTGTCCACAGGTGTCTGAAGAAAATCATGGAACTTCTTTAACATCTCTTGTAATTACAGGGACTAGTTGATTATAATGTAGTATTAAAATGTTGTTAACAGACATGAGAAGTTAAAGCCATCTAATTCAGCATGACTCATTTCTATGATTAAGCTGAATGACAGATCCCAAAATACCAGTCCTGTCATTCAGTAGTTTTAATATAGCACTTAGGAAATTGTACCAACAAAGTATTTTGGTATTATTTTAATGAATCCACCATATCGTAGACCAGTATTATTAAGAACACGTTCTCTAGAATACTAATTCTGAGGGCATTTAAGAAGTGTCACATATTTTTAAAAGAGGGGTAGGGTACTGGTCAAATAAATCTCAAAAATGCTAAGTAAAATGAATTTAAGGAAGTTTTTTAAATTGAATTTCTCAGAGTCATTAATATGCTAATGTAAATTGTGAATTTTCAAGATGTTGATACAATAAGTAATGTTTCCAAATTCCAAATTTATTTTTCTATGAAATCCTTGTCTTGATAATATGTTAAGGGACTATTATTATTCTTTTGGAGCCACTGACATAGTGCCATAGCCAATCCCAAATTTGGTGTTTTATGTTATTCAACAAGTTGTGGTTGCTTTCTTGCTTTACTCATTTAAAAAATAGTTGTACAACTCTCCAAAACAACACTTTGTCATGTTGTCACTCCCTGTGAAAAATATCTCTCTCTCTTAGTCTTATTAGAAAGTCACAGAATGCATTTAAAGCTAACCTTTAGAAGAAGCCAAGATATACTGAGTTCTTGGTTCATTTCCTGCCACTTTCTACCCTCAAGATTAGCCATCTTCTAGCAAGAAACATGCACAAATAAAACTTGTTCTTGGCTATAGCAAATTTGGGCTGTTAGATTTGAATAAACAAAAAACCCAACTGGGCCTTCAACTTGAAGCTGGTTTAGTATTCTTCAACTCTCACCTCATCACTAGCAAATTTCTTAGCTATGACTTAACTCGACTTGTTAAATATAAACTTACACTAGTGTCTGGGTATCCTAAATTGAATTCACAATAAAAATGCAGGAAAAACGTTCTAGAAAACGTCTTGGTGACACATACTCAAAAGTCTTACAGATGTTCCATTCTATTGATCCACATTTGAATCTACTTTTAGAAATTGACCACCAAAATATTTTAAGAATGGTTATATAGACACATTACTCATAAATAGCTACAAAAATTATGCATTCATAAAATAGAACCCTATTTATAACTTTAAAATGAAAGTTGGAAAAATATTTATTAACATGGAGAAATACATATATCCATATACAGGTGTTTTTAAAAAGCAGAAATATATTCCTAGATACAAACATAAATACGTACATACTGGTATAACCTTGTATTTGTATATATTACTTGGAATGATACAAAAACTGAAAATGGTAGTTGCATCTGGAGCACAGAACTGGGGGTACTGAGGTCACAGGGTGGAGAGAGACTTTTCCCTCTATTCTTCTTTGTAATGTTTGAATAATTTACCATAAATATAATAGAGATTGATACACAATAGATGATAATAGATAGCAAGACAGATAAAAGAAAGGAAGAAAGGGAGAGAAGGAGAAAAGAAGGAAGGGAGGGAGGGAAGGAGGGAGGGAGGAAGGAAAGAAGGAAGGAAGAAAGGAAAGAAGGGAAGGGAGGAGAGGAAGGGAGGAAGGGAGGAAGGAAGGAAGGGAGGAAGGGAGGAAGGAATTACCAAACAAAATGTGGCTTTCAACTTATATATAGATCCACATAACTAACTCCTAATCATGATAGCTCTCAAGCACAAGTTTGACGATTTTAATTCATATTCCCTACAGTTTTATTCTAAATTTTGCTTAAGCAGTTTCTAAAGCAAGTGCATAAATTCACCCATTGCAATGTTAATGGACATTTTCTCATATTTTTAGTAATTTTTGCCTTAGGTAATTTGAAACTATGGCCTGTGACAGATCAAAGCTCATGACACATACACTTCTTGTTGAATTGTAGCTTTTATTAATATTGACATGAAATATATTGCTATTTCCTTTAAATAATTTTAGCCATGAATTCTATTTTGTCTAATATTAATGTTACAAAAGCTTTTGTCATCGTTATTGTTATTAGTATTTGCTTAGAATAACTTTGCTCATCCATATATTTTCACCTTTCTTGAGTAATTTCATTTTATGTATCTCTCATAAAAAAACATATAGCTGTATGTTCATTTTTCCAACCTGCAGTTCTTCGTTTTTTTAACAGGGCTATTTAAACCATTTACATTTATTTCTTATACTTTGTACATGTCCCAGTCATCATTTTTGTATCTATTATATTTACTGTGCTTTATTGTTGATTCTTATTTTACCCTTTGACAAACTTACTGGGTTGATTATATTTGTTTTACATATTATTTTTATTCCCTATTTTCCCTTTAATTGGATGGTGGTTATCCCTCTATTCCAGTAGTTTTATTAAAAATTTTAACATATATTTAAACATACGTGAGATTTATGTAAAATTATGTTTATTATAGAAGTCTTGCTTTAATAACTACTTAGAACCCCATGTTCTTTCCTCTATGCTCTGAGCTCCCACAATGTTGATATTATATGAGATTTCAGTTCTAAATTTTATATTTTAAATAATTAATACTCAATTATAAGTTATGCTTATTTTTTGTTCAGTACTACTTCTTGTTTCTTATATCTTCCTTTTAATTTCATTTTTAATATTGCTGAAGTATATTCTCTATTAATTATTTCAGATTCTCAAATTGTATATTTGTAAGTGTTTTTGTTGTTTAAAAATGTCCTATTTCACCTTTCGACTTGAACAATAGGTTGATGTGGTAGAAAACACTATTCTCTCCCAGCACTCGGAGAAGCTAATTAATTATACATATTCTAAAGTCTCCTTTTGGTTGCTTTATTAATCATGTCTCTTCACACATTCCTATTTTTGTATGATGCCGATCATGATTTTGGGTGGTGCGGTCACTGTTTTTTGGGCCATTTCCTTTTAGCCTGTCTCTGACCACAGCCTGCTTCCAAACAGGGAACAAGCTGCAGTCCTGGGCACAGGACTCATCAGCCCACGTGGGCTTCATCAGAACACTGCCCTGCCTCCCCCATGGGCAGTGGCCACCTAGAAGAGGGAAGGGAGAGGCTCACCTCCAGGATACTGTCACAACTCCCACCCAGGCTCCTCCCGGTCCTCACAGCCACTGCCTTCAGCTCAGGACCCTCCTGGGCCACCATCGTCTCCTTCCTGCCTTCCTCCGGCACCTGTGTGGGGCTACAGCTTCCTCCTTCAGTATGATCTCATCCAAACACCAGCTTTCAGAGGTTCCTCAGAATTTCTGGGCCAAAGACTATCTTTTCTCTTTACATACATAAAGAAGCACAGTAAGATTTTAAAGAGTTTATTTGAGCAAGCCACTACTGGGCAGCTCCCAACCCGAAATGGTTCCGAGGATCCACTGAGGGAATATAAGGGGGAAGATTTCACAGGACGGACATGGAAATACCACAAAAAAAACCCACTCCATTGGTTACAGTTAGACTGTTGCCTTATTTGGTCTATCCTGCCGGAAAGTTCCTAAGTATATAATCATAAGTTTGTTGGCTGTTTTTGATTGGTTCAGCTTAGATTCTGTTTTTCTTTAATATATGTATTTGTTAAATACAAGAAATAGCTCAAGTTAAATTTTGTTTATATTTGCAAATCAAGTAAGACTGAGGTCAGTTATGAGGCCTAACTGGTTTTGTCAGCTCAGGAGTTCTTCAGGTCTGGTCTCCATTTTAATTTATTTTAACAAATATATAATATTATTTTTTTTTTCTCTTAATTCTAAGGATTTGAGGGGATACGGGGTAGGGAGGAGAGACTCTGAGTCTGTTCAGTTCAGTTCCCCCTTTGGCCTAATTCCTAGCTTTTTTTTTTCTAAGTTACACACATGCATACACCCCCCCCCACACACACACACACACACTCACACACACTACGTCCAAATCCTAATGGTAAATCCAAATAAAGCAATTAGGTTTGCATTACTTATTATCACAAATAGTAAACCACAACTATTTCCATGACTTTCTTGGATTTCACACTTTCTTAATAATCTTTCTACCAAGAAATAGTTCCCTGAATTTATTTTTATCTATTAGAAACATTTTTTTAGAAACTTTCTATTACTTGATAAGAAATTGCTGCTTGTTGGTTCAGTGGCCCTTTGTTTCTTTTGTATGTCATCGTTTGTCTTTTCCCTTCTCTCCCCTCCCCCTCCCTCCCTCTCCCCAAGCCTCCCTCACAATCTGTGTAGGACCATCACGGGATTTTGAGTTCAGTATGTTTTAAGGCTCCCTTCTTTTCTCAAAATCCTAACTTTGGAATTTGCATTTAGATGAAATTATACTCTGTGTCAGAGGCCACAACAACACACCCAGGGCCAGATAGACCAGACTATAAACATGTGGTCCACTCAGTTTACTACCACACACACATCACAACACAGGTGCACACACCTCGCATCAGTCAGCCTTCCACAGAAAATGTCCAAGGAGGATTCCTAGGTGGCTGAGTTCTGTGCAAAGAGATGCCTATGCATAGGGCTGAGCCTCTTTTTGGTCTCTAAGATAAATTTGCTTGTGACTGCTAAATTCTACCTCATACATTCTCCCATTTTAAGCAAACAGACAAACACATGTATCAGTGAGTGAATACACAGTGAAAGATGGACTAGCAATAGTGAGTAAGAGCCCAAACACTGGTTAAATTCAGATTGTTCTATTTATCAAATGTGTGATCTTAGACAAATCACTTAACCTCTGTGTGTCTCAGTTTTCACATCTATAAAATGGGAACAATAATGCCACTTACTTTTGAGAATTGTTATGAAGATTAAATTACTTAGGTATGGAATGTGCCCAGAATGTACAATAAATCCCAATTGTTTGCTAATATGATGATTTATATCACTAGTAACTCCTGCTATTAACCTCAGTAGAATAGAACTTATCAGTGATTTTATTTTTGGAAGGAGTGCACCTCTCTTGCCATTTTTCTGACTTTCCACATAGCGAATATGGGAATGGGCATCTCCACAGAGCAGACCACACAGTGTGTGGCGATGACAAGTCACTGTAAGAATATTGGGCTGATGCCAGGCACCCTCCGGAGAAGTGTGACTGTGTCTTTTATATCCCTTAGGAAAGCCCAGGACAGCTCCCTGCAGGTCAGCAAATGCACCAACCCCCATCTGCTTTAGGAGCCAAGTGGCCCGTAAGTTCACTGGGAGCTGCTGTGCCTCACTGTTTCCAGGCGCAACTCAAAGAACCAGGCTGCCTGGACCGCCTGCCTCTGCCTGGACCATGTGCAGGAACAGGTGCTGCTGTTTTAGGCTCTGAAAACTGCAAATGGCCACAGGCCTGTTCAAGTCATGTTCAGCTTCTAGGCAGAAAGCACCTCTTAGTCAGTCCCAGGGGCCAGGCTGATGAGGACTGGTCATGAAGGAACCTCACAACCAGGCTATGCCAAGAAGTCTCTTTCAGGACCTTATATTTATTTAACCAGTATCCACTGGACTCAGAATACTGTTCTACGTGCTTTGGGAGAGTGGGGAGGGACTGTTAGAAAGGACTTAAAGATGGTGCTGCTCTTGGATTATATAAAAAAAGAACAGGACCTGTTTATGGTTCTTGAGGTGGAGTGCAATAAAGAGAGCTGACTGTTGAAAGGTTCTTTTTTCTTTTTACTTCTTTTCATATTCACTGGATGGATTACAGTTCAAGCAAATATTTCCTTGGCCTTCCTCATCTCTTCCATCGTCGCGGCAGCCTCACAGTCTCATTTGAGGTTGCGTTTGTTAGCATTTCTCATTGCTACAACAGGTCTATGTACTAAATCTTAGAAATCAATAGTCTAGGTGAAAGAAGTGGCCCCTGCTTTGCTTTCCTGGAGATGGTCTCTTAAAGCACAGACATGCATTATGCACATCCCTCTCAATGTCACCAGACACAGACACGATCCTACCTAAACCAGGCACCTTATAAAAGGAAAATGCTTTTCATCACAATAGGCCAAAGCCAGGCTAAGATATGTGAGTATCTCAGAGTCTAATCATTTGATTTCTCATCCAATCAATAGTCATTAAAATATTGACAAAAGAGTACATGCCGCAAGAATTAAGAGAGGAGTAGAATCCCAGCGGCAGCTCCTCCTTTGCCTTAAACCTGCACAGCCAACCTGCAATTGGCCAAATCTCCACTCTTTTGAAGACAATTTAGTAACCACAGGACCTACTTAAGGCTGTTGGGGTCCTTACGCCCCTCCACACAAAGCACTTTATCTTATTCCCACGTTTCAAATGAAACCATTCTCATACAGAAAGGAATTCTGGTGGATATAAATGTCCCTATCTCATTATGATATCTGCAAGGATGCTTTCGTGCCTTCGATGTATCAGCATCTCGGATAGCTCTCCAGCCCTGGGCAGTACCGAATGGAAACAGGATGGAAATAAGGAGCCAGGCTTTCTGGTGCAGGCCAGAGGCCAGGAGGACATTTTCTCAAAAGCAAATGAACAAACAAAAACCAAAAACATCTCCAAGACTTTAGAAGATGAAAGGAACCAAGAACTAGAAGTCAGGGTGAATTGCCAGCTTCAGTCACATGGGATCTCATGTCACTCAGAGAAATGACAGGATTTGGTTTCCAGTTTTCTCTCCGGCTTCCTCTCTTTGCAGCTCCTTAACAGAATGCTTGAGTTGGCCTCAGAGAAAAGGCACGACCTCCACTTCTAAAGCAGTGCTGGCCCACGGAAGCTAATGAGGGCCACGTAAGGTAATGTTTGGTCTTCTAATAACCACATTTTTAAAAGTAAAAAAAAAAGTGAAATTAAATTTAAAAGCATTTAGCCCAATATATCTAAAATATCATCATTTCAACATATAAACAATATTAAATATTATTAAATTTTTTCATTCTATGTACTGAACAATGCAATTATTGTGGCTCTTAGCCTCTTAGTGAGACCAGTCCTTGCCCCTGGGGAGTTTGCAGTCCTGAGAGACAGCGGAAGTTTGAGGGCCATCTGTTGCCTGCCAGCCGGTTCCAGACAGACAGCAGTGGCACAGCTCAGTAACTGAAGGTCGTCTGAAGTCAGGACCGAGAACCGTAACTCTGCCTCTGATTAGCTGTGAGACTTCAAGCCATTTACTTAACTTTTCTAAGCTGCAGATTCTTCACCTTATAAGGTTGTTTTGAAGGCTGGCCATAATAATCAATGGAAAATATTATCTCTAATTACATAAACTATGAAATCTTTATCATTGATATAGTTATTAAGGAATTTGGCATAATCTTTAAGCTCTAGATCCCTGAAAAAGAAGATTTGTAATTTACCATTGACTCACAAAGCCCTGTGATCAGAGAGAGTTAGTTGGCTAGTTAATTAGTGACTGTTAGGAGGTAGAGATGGGAAATATTACGCTATTAAGTATGAGATGTCCGATTTCCTTAAGTACTAAGTTTGACAGTTGATAGCTCTGAAATTTCACTTTGACATTTCTTGTTTTATTTTTATTGCGAAGGTATATCCTTATTCTTTCAAACACATGGTTTGTTTGTGATTATCTTTCATTTTTTAGAGCAATTTTTGTGAAACCATGGATAAGTCAAAATTTTGTGTTATTTTCAAATATGAGTTCCATTGTGGAACCAATGCAGTGCAGACAGCCTGAAATGTCAATGAAGTCTTTGGGAAGGATGTGGCTGATGAACACACAGTATGTAGATAGTTTGAGAAGTTCCGTTCTGGTGATTTTAATCTTGAAAATGAGCCACATTGACAACTGAGACCAAGGTGGATAATGATGAGCAGAAAGCTGTACTGGAAGCAATTCCATCCCAACCTATGTATGAATTAGCAGCAAGGCTTGACATTACTAGTCCAACAATATTGGAGCACTTGAAACAAATGGGCAAGGAAAAGAAACTGGATAGATGGGTTACCGCATGAATTAAATGAGCATCAGGAGAGAAATCATCTTGAAGCTTGCCTTTCTTTGCTGTCATAACATAAAGGTGAACCATTTCTATACTGTATTGTTAAGTGTGATGAAAAATGGATTGTTTTGGACAATCTCAAGCATTCGGCACAATGGTTGGATAAAGACAAAATTCCAAAACTGAATATTCATCAAAAAAAGCTGATGATGTCTGGTCCAGCACTGGTATTATCTACTATAGCTTCATGGAACCTAGTCAATCAATTACAGCGGATGTCTACTGCAACCAGTTGGATGAAATGATGAGGATGCTTGTGATTAAGCAGCTGAGATTGGTCAATAGAGACAGGCCAATCCTCTTGCAAGACAATGTTCAACTACGTGTCACACAAACAATACTGCTCAAACTATAGAAGCTAAATTTGGAAACTCTCTGTCATCCACCGTATTCACCAGACCTTGTACCAAATGACTACCACTTCTTCCAGGCTTTGGACAGCTTCTCACAAGGAAAAATATTCAGTTCTTAACAAGCTGTGGAAAATACCATTCACAGCTGCATCGCCACTAGCTCTCCAGGCTTCTTCGTTGCTGGCATAAACAAACAAAACTGTTAAGATGGCAAAACTATGTCAATAGTTTAGACGCATACTTTGATAAATTGTACTGCTCTTGTTTGGGATATAATAAACTACATTTGTGATTCGAAATTGAACATTTCATATTTAATGACCTAAATAGAATGACAGCATAGGGAAACAGGATTCCCTATAGACAGAGACCCAGACACTGAATTTGCTTTGCTCCATATCTTAAAACGCTGAAGAAAGGACAAATTCAGCATTTAATAGCAAGTAGGGGCATTTCCTGGCTGCCATGTGGCTGGTCGTAGAGACCAGAATGGCCAGCCCCATTGGGCGATGGTAGCCCAGGGCATAGCCCCGTGGCTTCCAGAGAAGTAAAGGAGGAGGTAGGCAGGAGAGCAGAGGCCGCAAGTGCCCCAGAGGGTACTTCATGACCCAGACTCCTTCCCCTCAGGCATGTATAATGAGTTGTCTTCCCCGTCAGGATTTCCGGGTCATAGTATTTGTTCTCAATACTATGTGATAAAAAGATGCATGGATTGGACATGGATGGAAGGAAACATAAAATCCCTGAGCTTGTAGGACCTTAGTTCAACCTCCCATCTAACCCCAGAAACCCCTTTCTGTGGGTCCCAACAGAGTCTTTTACTCTCTGCATGGCCATCTGTCCAGGGGAGCTCTTTAGTGGACAAGCAGCCTGCAGGTCTCCATGCTAGGATGATCCGCCCATATGGAGCCAAGACGTGCTTTTGCTCTCAGTTCCACCTCACTCTTGGCCTCAGTCTTGCCCTCTCAACGTGTCTAATAGCCCTTCTGCAGGACAGTCTTCAAACATGTGAAGGCAGCCGTGACATGCTCCCTCGCTTATTTGGGGTGTGCGCCAAACTAAACAACTCTGGTTTCTCTAATCCACTTCTCATCAGTCAAGGTTTCCAGGCCCCTTCCTTGCCCTTCACTAATTTGCTACATTTTTCAAATGTCCTTTTAAACTGCAGTGCAGTGTGGAACACACTCGTCCGATGTGCGCCAAGCGTGGTCCAGGACAGTGGACTATTGTTTGGGACACTTGGCTTGGCAGCCCCATGGCACGTCTGCCTTATCATCCTCCTCGCTGATTAACCAGCCCTCCCTCCTCTCCCACAGTCAGTGCTGTCTGTTCTCCCTCCACGATGTCTCTCACGTCCTCTCTCAGCCCACCCTGGTCCCACCCCGGTCCCACCCCATGGCCTCCTCATCGCACTCTTGGATCATTGAAATGGTCTCCAACTGGCTTTCCTACCTCCGGTTTCTCACCTCTGCAACCCTTCTTTCACCGTGTTACTAGATTGCTCTTTCTGATTCATAAATCACTTCATGTCACACCCTTGAACACAAACAATCCTGACTCCCTGTGGCCTTCAGAATACATCTCACACCGTGGTATAGCATCTGAAGCTCTCAGGCATTGTGCTTTCAGCTGTTTTCTTGGCTGTTTTCTGTTCCTCGTCCTCGACATCCTTCCAGCCATGCCCGACCCTTGTCATCCTCCACCTTGAATACTTTACTCTTACTCCCTGGTTGGAGAAAGACTTCTGTCAAACTTCAAAACCCAGATAAAACTTCCTTTCTCCAGGAGGCCTTAAATAAACTCCTCCTTGGAAATCCTACAGCATATTAGTTGTATTTCTTTATTGGATCATTCATTTATAATTTTTCTCTCTCTTTTTTGCTCTTTTCAACCAGATGCTATTCCTGTACTCAAGAAGGTTTCAATCTAATGAGAGAAATAGACAAAGAGCAATCAGAGTCAGACATACTCTGAAAGGGGGTGTTCGTTAGAGTGGGTGTTTTAACCAGATGGACTCTGGAGTGTGGAAGCACAACATGGAAACCAGGCATTAAAGCTGAGTCCCGACACCAGTGGGAGTTCCGGGCAGAGGGACTTATCTGTTAAACAGCCACATGACAAGTGATATCAAGGCCCCTTTAGAGAAATGAATGTACAGCTTTGTGGCTGCTTTGTAGCGTGAAAGGTGGGGTGTGGTGGGGGTGAAGCCAAAGAGAATGGCTGAGGTCAGGTCAGGCAGGGACTTGCAGGCTGTGCTTTGGAACGTGGATCTTACATTGAGGATAGTGGGGAGTCCTTGAAGGGTTTAAGCCGGGCAACAACATGCCTTGAGGTGACATGCTGAGATTTTGAGCTTAGCAATACCATTGCAGCAACAGTGTGGAGAAGAGATGAGACCTACATTGGGATGCAAACAGGCTGGAATGAAACTGCAGATGTGGCCTTGGGTACAAAGATTAGTGGACAGACTCAAAAACTACTAAGGAAGTAGAGACCTCAAACTTGGAGAACCTGAACATGAACACAGGGAAAGAAGGATGAATGCTGGGTTTCTGAGTCTCTGTTAAGCTTTTACTTCATTTTGTCTTATCTTATATACACTTCCCCCGAAGAAGTAGCACTACTCTCAACAAAATTTCAAGTCCCTGAAAACAGGTACAAACTCTCAGCCATAGATCCTCCATGTTGCCTTCAGTGGTGTCTTGCACATGTAGGTTCTTAATAAGCATTTGCTGGATTGAGTAAAACTCTTAATTTTGTAGGCAAGTTTATGATACCAGAGAGGGCTCATTTTTTTTCAAAAGGATACTTCTATGGGAAGATCACTTTGAGAAAGGCCTAGAGTTAGGTCATTCCATGATCATCCACCCATTTTTCACTCCACAACTATTTAAGGAGTGGATCCCACATACCAGGCATTGCTTTAAATATTGGGGATTCAGTGGTAAATTAGGCAATAACCTTCCTGCCTTAGCAGAGCTCATTCTACCAGGGGAAGATGAACATAATTAAGTAAACAAATAAAATAAAAATATAAATTCACATAGGTATAATTGAAAAGAGGGAAAATGGTGTAAAAAGTGAAAAAAAAATAGCCAAGGAGGTAATAATTAAGCTAAAAACTGGATGACAAGAAGGAGGCAAAGATGTGTGGGAAGAGTGTTCTAGGCAGAGGGAACAGCAAAGTGCAGATATCTTGTGTGTCTAGAACTTCAAAGAGCAGGAGAAGGCACTGCCTGGGCATGAGCTCAGACAGATGGGTAGCTCATTTAGGGCCCTGAAAAGGAGTTTGGGTATTTCACAGGACATTGACATGACCCGGTCATGGGGTTAATTGTTTTCTTCCGTTAAAGGTCGTTGCAGCCCACACCTCATATCCTTGGAAAAAAGTAGAGCAGTTTTCCATGCCTTTGCCTTTCCAGATAATGTTCCACAGGGAGCCAGCCAAACCCTGTTTGTGACCTTCATTCAGTACAATGTCACCTGGGCTTGGCTCCAGAATCTTTAACGATATTATTTATTATGTATTCAGGTACAGGAGTGTACACTGTGCTTGGTCTAACAGGGGAAGCTGAGCCAAACAAAGTCCCTATTGTGTGCCTGAAGTGCATGGGGCTTTTCCCTCTGTCACCTGTCTCTCCATGGAGCACGAGGACCAGGACGTGCTGGTGGACCAGGACAGAACCAACAAAGCCTGCCATGGCTAGAGCACTTTATGGAGAAAAAGAGAAGGAGGCTGGCACACTGGCAATGCCAGATGTGGCCAAGATGTAAAAGAAGGTGATGAGTCTGAGGTTGAAAGAATGGGGAACTGAAAGCCAATGAGAAAATTTGGCCTGGAGTCTGTTACAATGAGATAGTAGCTTAGCATCAAAATTGCTGCTATGGTTGGCTGGGCGTGGTGGCTCACACCTGTAATCCCAGCACTTTGGGAGGCTGAGGCAGAAGGATCGCTTGAGTCCAGGAGTTCTAGACCAGTCTGAGCAACATAGTGAGACTCTGTCTTTGCCAAAAAAAAATTTTTTTTAATTATCTAGGTGTTGTGGTGCATGCCTGCAGTAGGAGTTTGAGGCTACACTGAGCTATGATTGTACCACTGCACTCCAGCCTGGGAGACAGAGAGAGATGCTGTCTCAAAAAAACAAAAACAAAAAACAAACAAACAAAACCACAGCTGTGGAAAATTTGTCTCCTCTAGTACACCAAGAAGAAACCCCAGGCCTTCTCTGTACCTTGAAGAGCCAAGAGAACTTCTTAGAATAACAACAACAACAAAAAAAAAGACTTACAATTAGAACTTATATAAAGAAGAAAAATATCAACGGCAAATGGGCCTCTACTTAGAAAGTTTTTAAAATTTTCTCTTGTAAAAGTTTTAAAAATATCTACAGACCTATAATGGTGTTTCGGTCACTTCCATTCTCCCTCTGTCCTGACTCTTTCCCCAAAAACAACAAAAAAATTTCCGCATCTTTAGTAGAAGCCTGCTTTCAATTACCTCTAGATTCAAAAATGATTGTTCCTTTTGCCTGTTATAAATGTGGTTGAGGCCATACCATAATCTCGGGTCTTGGGCTCTTTTGCCCAGTCACCAGAATTTCATCAATGCCCTCACAGTTGAATGGCGCCCATGTGTTAGTGATCTCACAGATACGCCATTGTAATGCTTCGTTATGGTTTTCCTTGGAGGGGGGAGTGGGGGGAGATGGCTTTCATAGGTTCCAACATGTACAAAACACTGTTGTCAGAGTTTTACCCATGGTAGTAGCCTGAGCATGTCACTCTCATCACAAGGGAACTGTATTGGCTCCTTGTCAAATGTTGAATTGATTTTAAAATTGCTTTGATGACTTATATATTCAGTGCACAGTCTGGGGCCTCTGTTTATCTCTCCATATGAGCCTAGTCGCAGCTTGAGAGCATTTGATACTTGTTCTATCGGCCATTTGAAAATACAGGCTTAAGTCACATGGAGCATGTGCTTTCAGTTGCTGTTGCGGAGTCTCACATTTGGAGTTCATTCCTGGCTGGCCTCCAAAGCACTGAATGAATAGATCTATTTAAGATGAAATTTCAGTTTTATCTTTACACAGAATGCTTTTGAATTAAACATATACATAAGTTGTGCATGATTTTATTTGGGGTTACATTGCACATAAGAGCTTGAAAGAAGAGAAGAAGAAAGGAAAACAAAAACATCATCCAGCCTACTGGTTAAATTGATCATGTGGCCTCTTTTACCTTCCAAGTTCAGTCAGGTGTTCCATACAGCAGGAGGTCTGAATTTTGCCCAAATCTCCCACCAGGACAGATAAGAAAATCTTGCCAACACGGAGTGAAAATTCAGAATTGGACTAGAAAGGTTAGATTTTTTGTTCACCAAGGAATTGATTAATAAAAGGAAGGAGGAGGAGACTGAAATAAAAACCAGGAGGGAATCTGAACTGCAGGCCTAAGTGAATGGTTAAGCTTTCATGCTATGTGTTAGATTAGTGAGGATGATAATTAGTCGAAATTAGGAAAATGGAAAGCAAAACAGGAATGTGATACCCTGAAAAACCAGAGTCCCCATAGTTCTCCTTATCCTGTTGTGACTGGCTGATTCTTGCACAATTTTCCCCAGGGTGAATGTAACACAAAATTCCTTATGCTTATGGACATGTTTGATGGATTAAACTAAAATCTAAACTGGGATATCCATTACACTGCAAGATGCATGCTTAATACACGTGGACTTGGTAGAAAATGTTTATGACATGAGGCAGAGATGAGTCAAGCTAGCTTTTTAAAATTCATCAGGTTAATGCTTTTGTTACCCAAGGTCCAGAGAGCTAATGACTTCACTTTCTGATCATGCTTGGTTCTCATCTATATTGGAGAGAAGTCAGTTGTTTCAATCCTGCCTCCAGAGAATAAAAATACATTTAAGTCATCTCCGTGGTGTACAGTGATAACAAGCAAGCCTTGAATTAGCATCCCTCACCCTCTTTCAGGGTTCAATATCTATTGAAGAAGAGGCAGAAAGAAAGAAACTGATACTACAGCCAGTCTTGGCCATGTTCTATCAATACTATAATCTTGTTTTCCAAAACACAGGACCTAAATTCTGAATTCAATAGAGAAAAGTATATTGAATCTGGGTCATCTGAGCAGGGAGACAAGGACAGCTGAGCTTTTCACAGCCGTAAGGTTGCCGATTCAGATCAAAAAGGGTTTAACACCTAAGGTCAAGGCAAAATGTGATCAGCCTGTCTGGGGCAGGCAACATGTTTCAGAATAATGAGGTTTTGTTTTTATTTTTGTTTTTGAGACAGGGTCCTATTCTGTTGCCCAGGCTGGAGTGCAATGCAGTGACACAATCATAGCTCACTGTAACCTTGAACTCCTGGGCTCAAGCAATCCACCTACCTCAGCCTCCCAAGTAGTTGGACTATAGGCACATGCCACCAGGCTCACTAATTTCCTTCTTTCCTTTTTTTTTTTTTTTTTTTTTTTTTTGTAGGGACAGAGTCTCACCATGTTGACTAAGCTGGTCTCAAACTCCTAGCCTTAAGTGATTCTCCCACCTTGGCCTCCCAAAGCACTGGGATTACAGGCATGAACCACCATGCCCAGCCTTAATAATGGTTTTAAACCCAAGGATCAGAGGTGGGTTTCCAGTGAAGCTAATGACACTTAAGTTTCAGGGGCCCTCACTTTGCGGACCCAGAGAAAGGTTCTAAGCATGTATTCTTGTGGTATGTGTTTTTATAAAACTTCTGAAAGTAAGGTATTTTTCTTGCCATGGTTTCCACTCTGACTCAGCCTCTGTCACACTTCCCTCATACTGGGAGTAGACAGAGTGACCATACACATTTTTAGTATCTGCTAAGGGAAAGTTGAGCTGGGGCTCCCTTGGTGTGGGTTTAGTGTGATATATTTATGTGGTTTGCATGACTTCAGTGTTTAGTTATCACTAGTCACTAGTCATCCCAGAGTAACAATGACTTCAATAATGGTCCTACCACCTACAATGCCAATTCACCCGGTGTTGCAACATGAAGGTACAAGGCCTGAGGTAATATTGTGACATGAATTTGTCCCACAGTGCCCAGCACCAAAGCTTGTAGACAATAAAAGGCAAAACACTTTTTTAAATGCATGGAGCTAGAAGATATTCTGGCTTTTTTTCTGGACTTGTGATGTTTGTGGTTATTTGACAGACTTTTAAAATGTATCATTTCTTATGATTTCTTTTCTTGTTCTAAATATTTATTTTCATACCTTATTTAAGTTTGCAGTTGTGTATTGTTTTTCCTAAAGAGGTCTGAACACCTGGATTCATCCCTGCCAATGACTCAAGGTGGTGTCCAGGAAGTCAACCAGATAGCATCAGAGACTACAGATAAAGGGTAGGTGTGGTAAAACTTTCTGGAAACTGAGATTCCAGAGGCTGAGAGAAATATATGATCAACAGTGCTAGAGATAATGGTGTAGCCTCCACATAGCTCTGCTCCTACCAACCCTGCCTGGCCAGTCCCTCACTGGATTCTGAGCAAGATCGTTCACTGTAAACACCCCCTTCGCAAGAAGATCAAGTGCCCTTGAAAGACAGCTGAATTCCTGCCAGGGCTGCAGATCGTGCCCGAAGTATCTTTTCATCTCTGCTCTCGCCCTCCAAGGGCTGGACAGAGCACCTCCTTGAAGAAATTGTGATAATCTCTCATATACGCTTGGTTAAAGTTATATTATCACTTATCCTCACATATGAGGTATCAAACCTAGGATCTCCTCCCTGTCACCTCAAATACCCACTTGTGTTCCTCCAAGATGCCAGTCTCCCAGTACCTTCAAATACAGACTAAGGGAATGAAAACCAGGCTCGATATGACTTACTTAATCACTAGAACACATTCCTTCTTCTATTCCTTAAAGGCTCTTGAGTATTCTTTTGCATAAACACAAGGTTTTGTTTAATATTCAAGTTACTTAGATTTTGGTATTTCTCAACCTCCCTGCTTCTTTCGCCATCTATACACCATACTCCAAAGGATGTTAATTAATAAGAGAAAGTGGCTAATGGAATGTGGCGTGGTGTCGGGAACTATTATCACACAGATAACCTTCTGCTCAACAAAGCGTCACTGAGACACTGGAGTCCTGCGCAGCTCAAGTCCATCAGATGAGTTAAAGTAAGGTATTTTCAGTAAAGGCAGACTATATTTGTCTACTTGTGCTTGCAAAGAATTACAGCAAACTAGAGACAATCCAAGAGAAAAAAAATCTAATAGCTGTAAAAGAGTAAAGAGACTAGGTAAGTCTAAATCCCATATACTAAAACTTAACAAAAATTTTCTGGGTATGTGAAGCTACTTTTAAGCATACATGCATTATACAGCTACTTCATCCATTGCTGTTACACGTGTGTCAGCAACCCATCATAAATCCACATCCTCTGAGATGCACTGTCAGCTATTATTTGATAGTTTAGTCAAATTTAATCCTATATTCAAAACCATTAGCTTGCAAGCATAATAAAAACAGTTTTATTATTCCAAATATCCATAAGTAAAGACAAGACTGAACATGAATACCACTCAACAGCCTGTTCTTTCCTACTCTATGCTTTACCAACACAACATACACAGGAAAGATTTACCAGAAAGTTGCCCAAACCATAAATAGCATCCTAGAGTAGCCAGTCTTCAAGATGGCCACGACTGATCCCTCCTGGCAGCCACACCCCTGTGTAGGCTCCTCCCACATTGTATCAGGTTTGGTCTATGTGGCCAATAGAATACAGCAGAAGTGATGATACATGTAACTTTTGAGATTAGGTTATAAAAGACTGAGGATTCTGCCTTGGCACTCTCTTGCTTGTTTGCCCAATCTCTCTCTCTCTCTCTCTCTCTCTCTCTCTCTCTCTCTCTCTCTCTTTCTCATCTTGCCGTGGGGGAAGCAAGCTGCTGTATTATGGGCAGCCCTCTGAAGAGGTCCATGTGGTAGGAAAACTGAAACTGAAATCTTCAGCCAACAGCCACTGAAGGAACTGAAACCAACACCCACATAAGTGGATTTGGAAGTAGGCAGAGGAGATTCAGCTGTTACACCCCCACAAAACCAAGTCCAACCTTCAGTAACCGATCAGGTGGAGGGCGTATCTCCATGACCTCACAGAGATGAGAAAAGCCTTGTGTGTATGCTTGAAACTGAGAGGGTCATATGCTGAAGAAATAATCACCTCCCTTGTTCAACCAAAACACAAACAAGTGCACTTAGAAGCCATAAGAATGGCATAGAGTGCAAACAAAATTATCAATGGTTTTGTTCTGTTTCAGTTTCAAGCTCACCACATCTTCTTAATCCTGGGGAAACCACAACTCAAGCCCCTCATTTTAGAGGCATGTTTAAATCACATTGTACTGAATCTCTTGCAATAGAATTATTTGAATGTGACTCTGAAATTGCTGTACATTTAGAAAATGTTTCTGATAAGTCAATTAGTGCTTTTTCAAAAACTGTTAACTTATGCAATATATCAAGTAAGAAAAGTATTTTTTAACCTGCCAAGGGAATAGAATATGAAACATTCAATTCTGAGAGTTCCTAAGGTAGAGGTCGATAGCTGCTAATTCACTGATATCTCTGGTGCTGATTCTATAGACAAGAAGTCAATCTTTCAAACCCAAAGCTTTGAAGAGAAGCACAGTAGATTTCCAAGCGACTGCATATTTTAGGATGACCTTTTCTTTTTCTTTATTTCTTCCTCCTTCCCATGCAAGACTCTCATTTGTGACTTTCCTGCTACCATTTTCTGGAGAGAAGAGACTATGTTTAGTTCATTTCTGAATCCCTCTCACAGTGTTTATTACTATGTAAATATACACCAGACACACTAAATGGTTAAATTTTAACCAACCCCTTTCTTCCCAGACAAAACTTAATGAGATCCTATGAAAAAGAACAATACACAGTAAAATAAAATGTGCCTAACACTTAAGAATGCAAGAGAACTAATGTATAGGCACATTGTAATATCCTCCGAATGAAATCTCGCTTGATTCTAAGATGAAATATATTCAGTATGTCAAAGTAGAACAACAGCTGATGTGTCACCCCGTAAGATTTAGATCCAAAACAACATATAGATTCTTTTATTCTACTAATCTGCCAGAACAAAGTAGGGATTTTTCTGATTCTGTATAAACTACAAATCTTTGTACCTTTTAAACAAATAGAACAAGAAAAGCACTATAATTTTGTATGTAATGATGGGTAACAGTGAGTAATTCTTTTCATATTATGATCCCACTGAAAATGCTCTTCCATGAAGAATGAATTGCTACCCAAGCATCCTGGAATTTGTCTCATAAAAAACACACAGAAATCCACTCAGTCTTCCAGGAGCTAGTATATGCCATAAACTTCTCATTCCAGGCAATCAGGAAATCGAATTTTATTTACGAAGTTAAAATAGGAACTGCAAGAAATAACTACTGCCAGAAATCTAAAAATAATTTTTACTCCTAATTACTATAAAAATAATACAGGGAAATGTTGGAGCTCTATTTTCCAGCACTTCCTGCCTATGCAAATGTCAAAGTGTTACTTGGCAACAGTTGGCCAAACAACAGAGTTTTGTGTCAAGCAAGACAAAGCCACTGGCAATCCCTGGGATGCCTGCAGCAGAGGGTAAGGGACTGGCAGCTCCTTTATTAACAAGATTATTATCTGCATCCTACTTCGGCCCTTTCATTTTTTTGCTTTCCCCAAAAGTTACTGGTTAATTTCCCATTAGACTTGAGAAAAAACACTCTGAAGCATTGAATAAGCATCTGGCCATAATACAAAACAACTGTGTCAGTGAATCAGCACCTTTCTAAAATTAAGTTTGACCAATGAAGCAAGCAGTCTAGAAGAACTTTTGTGTTCAACAACATCTGTCACTAACTGAGATATTTCCAATTGCTCTGAAGTTCCTATCTGCTAAATAGTTCCCACACCACTAATAAGTTCAGTCTGACTTTACTAAAATAATACTGCTCTGTGGAATCAGACACAAAGTACATATTGCCCAGTAGAATGAACTGCCTGGGGTTGAACCTCACTGTACTGTGTATGCTAGCCATATGTCCCCAGGGTAATAACCTAATCTAATTTCAGCAATAGTAAAAAGGAGATAACCATAGAATCTATCTTATCAGGTGGCTCTGAGAATTAAGAGGTAATGAGCATTAACACACTTGGCACGGTGCCTGGCACAAAGTAAGTGCTAAGTTTTGGTCCTCATTATTCTAGTCATTGTTTTCCATTTTATTTCTGTGGTTAATATTATTACTGTTGCAAAACTATGAGGTTTGATTTCTTAAAATGAATGCCCAGTGGAAGTGTCACATGAAAAAAATGTAAGTTGTCTGTGCATTAAAAGGTAACATTATTAAAAAGCACATTTATCAAACCAATACACGTGTACAGATACATATATACAAGTACAGAAGAGATAGGTGATGGGCTTTAGACTTGAAGAATCAATCATGTGTACTCTTTTGTCCCATTTAAGTCACTCAGCTGTCACTTCCTATACACTCTATATAATCATTATTTCACATCTGCTATTAAAACATATTCCAATTTCTTCTTAAACCCAGACTCTTATACTCTGCTTAGTAATTCTCAACTTCTCCAGTGATAGAATGCACAGCATAAATGATGGAAAAACTTTGAGAAATTCATCTCCAACTCCAAAGTACAAAAAACCATAGTCAACAAGGACTATTCTACAATTTACTTATGTCCTTATTGAAATTAAGATAAGGAGACATCACTAAGGGTAACCCAAAAAAGCTGTAGGCTAAATAACTCTTCCAGAAGGAAAAAAAAAATGGGCTCTGAAATAAAGTCTTGCTCATAAAAACAAAGTTCCTGCAGGGCAAGTCAGCTGATTGGTTTTTAATGGAGTGCAAAGTTTAATCCAGTTACAAATTAAATCACACCTAAATCAAATCAGGATCCCTCTAGCTGACCATAAAAAGAATCTAAGAGGATGCCATCACTATTGCTTTCCTAAATATCTTAGTCCTACATGCTAGAGCCATCATTTAATAAAATACAGAAATTATTTACTGATCACTCTTTGAATTAGTATTCCCATTTAACCAATTGCCTTTTAGGAAAAAATCACTCTTCTCTTCCAAGGTCAGTAAATAATCCAGAGCTTTTTCGTAATAATGTAAGAGGCAACATACCTTGAAAGACGGTTGTCAGCAATGCAAAAGTCAACTTTCATCTGTTTTGAGCTTAGCAAAAAGAAATAAAAAAAATTAGTGTGTTTGAAGTTCTTACATAATGCAAGGACAATATCAGTGAGTAGGAATCATCTGACCGTGGTAAAAAAAAAAAAAAAAAAAAGAAAGGAATTGCCATTTATGGAAGGCTTACTGTGTCGAGCACTAATGATTTATGAAGAATAAGTCATTTAATCCTCATAACAATCCAATGGTGAGAGTACTTTTGTTTCCACCCATTTTAGGGATGATGAAAGAAACTGATGTTGAAAAAGCACAATTGATGTGCCCAGAATCCTACAGTCACTAGTGATTCAGCCACCCGAGCCCAAAACCCAGCCTGTTCTTTGCACTATGAGGTTTGATTTCTTAAAATGAATGCCCAGTGGAAGTGTCACATGAAAAAAATGTAAGTTGTCTGTGCATTAAAAGGTAACATTATTAAAAAGCACATTTATCAAACCAATACCTACAATGAACCTACAAATGGACAAAGTTATTTCACACACACACACACATACATACACACTCACAAAGAAATTAACTTTTACACAAGTTTTAGAAGTTATTAACTTGGACGTTGGGAGATCAAAATGCATTTTGATATAGAAATAATGTTGTAAGTGGTGGTTAGACTGCGGACCAGCTTACAAATGAGAAATAAAGCCAGAATTTCACAAAATTGCTTAGTTATTATTATATAATTGTTGTTTATTTTGTTTTTCTTTATTATATTAGATTAGGTGTTTAGATTGGTTGGGGGAAGATAGGTGAACAATTACAATTCATGACTCCCAGTATTAGCCAGGGACTATTTGGTTGCAAGGAACAAAAACTCGTTTACATTAGTTTAAGTAAAAAAGGAAGAACATGAGACTGAGGCTCAGACGGAAATGCTGGCAGGAGCTGATATTTTATGCCCCAGCTCTCAGGATTCACTTCTTGCCTTTACTCTGGGAGGTCACTTCTTTCTTCTCTCTCTGAGGATAATTTTCTCTGACTCACCACACTCAGGGCAGAAAACACCCTGTTTATATCATGTCCCAGTTCAAACATATTCCAAAAAATAGGTTTGCAGATATTCTTTGGACTATCTGATTCACTGAGAACTTCTATCTTATTTCTGCTCCAGCAGGAGAAAGGAGCTCTCCAAACTCTCAGAGCCTTGACCTGAGTCTCCACTGCCCCGGTTCTCAGGCCACCCCGCCACCATCACCAGTGTCCCCGGGAGCCCTCGTCCCACATTTGCTGGCCCTCTCCTTCCATTTCTAGTCCTTACTCTGCTGCTACCACTTCTTTTTCTCTGCTGCGTCAACTGGCAAGCCCTTGGAAGAGTTGTTGGGAAGAGAGTTTGGAGCAAGAGCAGTTTTGGCACTGAGGGCTCTGGCAGCGCGTGCTGATCTTCTGGAGGGGACCCTAAGGGACAGGGCTCCAAACGCAGGAGCCCGAGGGCAGATTGAGGGACAGCCTTTCTTGATTTTCTTTCAGATTCTTCCACCAGATATGGGATCTTGGACAAGTCACTTCTTTCCTCCAAACCTTGGTTTAAAAGTGAGAAGATCTAAGTAGATGGCCCTCAAAGTGTTCGGCTCTGTGACCGGGACACAGTGCCAACTTTGCCATTCCTCCACGTATTCTAACTTGAGGTCTATGTAACTACACTGTATGCTTAAGCTATTAACCTACATTTCACCTCACACAGGTTGAGCATTGCTAATCTGAAAATCTGAAATCTGAAATGTTCCAAAATCCAAAACTTTTTGAGTGCTGACATGACGCCACAAGTGGAAAATTACACACATAAGTACTTAACACAAACTTTGTTTCATGCACAGAATTATTTAAAATATTGTTTAAAATTACCTTCAGCCTATATGTATAAGATATATATAACACATAAACAAATTTCGTGTTTAGACTTGGATTCCATCCCTAAGACATCCCACAGAGTGGGAGAAAATATTTGCTCTTTTCACCACTGATAAAGG
>VBSM01002608.1:53737687-53810980 GCA_008086735.1 Cheirogaleus medius | reverse complement strand
ATTTTGTTAATCCACTCATGTATTGATGGGCACCTGGGTTGTTTTCACAACTTTTTGCAAAGAAGATGAACTTTAGAGTCAGTCCTTCAGGGCTGGTGGCTAGACTCTCTCCACCCTTCAATGACTCTAAGAGGTAGTAGGCAAGAGAAAGGCCAGAAAGCAGTAAACATGCAAGATAAGAATGAGTGATTCTTCAGCTGGGCCTTGAACATGTACCAGCAGAAGAATTATGCTGGAATGTGTCCAGATCATTACAGAGTGTGTTTCTAAAGCTGTAGATATGCAGCCACAGATATATATTCCCTGCCCACATTAAAACTTATACTGGAGAAGACAAGCCTTCACTTGCAAAGAGAGGTTGATTTGAAATTCTCCATAAAGGCTTTCTTTTCTATTCCAAGAAAAGAAAAAACTTGCCTTCCTCAAATCTTCCTGCCTGGAAAAAATAGCAGACCTTTTAGAAATAGAAAAGACACATCTTAATTATCTGCTTTTCACAAACTTCTCACAATTATCAGCCTAAATATTTTCAACTAAAAATATGGGTTTATTTATACACACTTGACTCAAGTCAAGAAGTAGGAAACTGCAAGATAATTCAAAGCAAACAAAATACTTTTGCCTTAAGACTTATATGAATAAAATCATAAAACTTTACTGAAGGACGTAAAAGAAGACTTTGATAAACAGAGAGACATACCACATCTCTAGCTAGGAAGACCCAGTTTTGTAAAAAATGTTGATTCTTTCCAAATTAATCTATAAATCCAGTGCAATCTTGAGTAAAATCTCAACAGTTCCTTTTATGGAACTGACAAGCTGAGTCCCTGGATTTCTGTGAAAAAGAATATGTACAAGAATAAAAAATATTCTTAAAAAAATATACTATAAAGCTATACTGATTAAAATAGTGCATGATTAGCACAGAAAAGTCAACTAGAACAAGGGACTCGAATAATGTACTGAATACCTGCCATATGTATGTGTATGTGTAGGTGTATATATGGGAATTTATTTCAAATTAGTAATAGATAATAAATGTGTGAACATAATTGTTTTACCCATCTAGAAAACAGAAGGTCAGTCTCTACCTTATAACAAACCCCATAATAGATTTCAAGTGAGAAAAAATAAACCAACTAAATGTTATCATAAAAGCATTAGAATAAGAGATAAAATCTAGGAGAAAAAGAATAGATTGACCAATATAACTATTTATTGTAAAAAAAAAATACTGTCAACAAATGAAAATATGAGAAATAGACCAAAGAAAACCAACATGTGGAACATGTAACAGAAAAAGGAATAATAGCCACAATATATAAATAGATTCTACAAATCAAAGAAAAAGAGGGCACTATAGTCAAATGGGCAAAAGGTTTTAATGGTAATCCCTGAGGAAGCCATGCAAACTGAGTCTCTTTTGACTCTTCTCTCTCACTCACTCTGTATGTACAGTTCATCACCATGTTCTTATATCTCCAGCTCCACCACCACTACCCTCGTTCATGCTGGGGTCATTTCTCTCTCCCTTCTACCATGAGAGCCTCCCATTTAATTCCCTTGCATCTATTTTGCCCCTCCTTGTCCATCCTCCACACTGAAGACAGGTTGAGCTTGATGAAACACGTGTTACCTTCATGCCTCAATTATTATTTTCCATTACCCGTAAGTTTGAGAGCCAAGTTCATAGCACGTTGTACAAGGCCCTATAAAGTCTGGCTCCCAAGCACTCTGGGCTTGTCTTCCTCTGTGATCAACTTATTCTTCAAACATTAGCCTTCTTTAATTTTCTCAAATGCACATGTTTTCTCCACCCACAAGGCCTTTAATCAAGCAGCTTCCTCTACCTGGAAAGCTCGGCTGCTCTGAATTTCTGTTTCCTCTCACCCCCATCTTTTCTAGGTACCATCTGCCCTCTGGCTCTTTATTAAGATCTATTCTTAATATTATAACTTCCTTAGGGAAATCTTCCCTGGCATCCCCAATTAAGTCCCTTTCCACTAATATAAAGTTTGCCACATTAATATTCAGTTTTATGATTCTTTAATGAACTTCTCTTTCCCTGCAGTGGGCTGGTAAGCACTATGAGTGAGCACTATTCACTGTGGTTTCCTGTTGCATGATCATAGTAGTTACACAATAAATAATGTTGAATAAATGAGTTTTTATTTAAAATGTATTTGCATACAAAATGCATTTCTATATATCTGTGTCTGATATTTATACTTGTGTGTCACATAGAAAGTGCTGGACAATCCCACTACTAGGAATTTATCCAAAGGAAAGGAAATCATTATATAGAAGAGACATCTGCACCCCATGTTTATGAAAGCACTATTCACAGTAGCCAAAGTATGGAGTGAACCTAGGTGTCCAACAACAGATGAATGGATAAAGAATATGTAGTGTATATACACCATGGAATACTATTCAGCCATAAAAAACAATGAAATCCTGTCATTTGTGACAACAGGGATGGAACTGGAGGACATTATATTAAATGAAACAAGCCAGGAGCAGAATGTTAAACAGCAAGTTCTCACTCATCTATGGAAGCTAAAAATAGTTGATATCATAGAAGTAAATAGTAGAATGGAGGATACTAGAGGCTGGAAAGGGTAGGAAGAATGGAGGGATAAGGAGAGATTTGTGAAGGGATACAAAATTATAGCTAGATAGTAGGAATAAGGCCTAGTGTTCTATACCACTGCAGGATGACTATAGTTAACAATAATATATTGTATAGTTTCAAATAGCTAGATGGGGGATACTGAATGTCCCCAACAGGAAGAAATAATAAGTACTTGAGATGATGGATGTATAAATTACCCGGATCTGATCACCATGTATTATATGTACTGAAACATCACTGTGTACCCCATGAATATGTACAATTATTACTTGGGAGTTAAAAGATTAAATTAAATTAAAAATTTTTTAAAATTTCTGGAAAGATAGATACTAAATTTTAGCCATTTTCTCTGGGGATTTTGGGGGATTTTTACTTTATTTGAATTTTTAATAGTGAGCATTCATCACATTGATAGGCTAAAAAAATTAATTGATTTCCATTGGGAAAAAAATATTCAAAAGTAAAAACTAAAGGCCTGTAACTATCTAGCAGTTTGGAAATTTAAAAATATATCAGATTTGGGAGAATCATGATTCCATCTTCTTTTATTGTTTATTTTGTATCAGATGGCCTGAGAGCCACTGCTCAGACGACTCGGTTACCTGCAGTCGTTTCAGTTTTTCACCCTCATTTGTTGTTGTTGTTTTACTATTGTTATCTTTAGTCTTTTTTTTTTTAATCTGGAAAAACACATTTTAATTGCCTGCTGCAAATACTACCCACTTACCTGGCAAAAGAAACTGTCCTGGTGCTGTTTGAAAAAACACCTACTTTAGATTCTTAATTAGTAATAATGCTAATAAAAACCTAGACTGAAGAGGATGGAAGAGACAATGAAAAGCATAACACAGATAACTATTGTAAACAGTTCAGGGCAGGGGCTATGGAAAAGCAAAGGTAGTCCTGACTTTTGAGTGTCAGCCTTCTCAAAGGTGATGTTTCTTAAATAACTCAGCACAGTGGAGCCAGAAAAGATGTTAATTACCATGATCATGTCATCTTTTCACCTTTGCGTAATTCCTAATAGGAAATACAAGACAGTTGTGGGCTGTCCTAGTCTGAGTCCATCTCTACACTAACCCAGGAAAGGAAAAGAGTTGTGATAAATGGAAGTTAATGGAATAAGAATTTTAAATTAAGTTTTAGATTTTGTCTTAGCACTTGTAGGATTCCATTGTAGGATTCCTTGAAACACTGAAAGCTTTCAGGTAAACTACCACATTTCAACAAAATTAAATCCAGGTACCAATTTTAAACCTTGGAGACCCGTACAAATGCAACATTTACTCTGATTTTTGTAGCTACTATCAAATCGTTAGAAATCCCTCCTTAAAAATTAATAAGTGACACTCCATGAGCATAATTATGTTGTTCATCTTTCCATAATCCATAATTCCTCTGCGTGTAATAACATGTGATCAGTCCTTCTTGTAACCCAGCTGCTTCAAATAATTGCTTGCTGTCCTACTGAGAAAAACTTTTTAATAAACGATGCATTAAGCAAAATAGTACAACTCTGTTCGCATAGCTACAAAATCAGAAATGGTTTTTACCCAGAATTTAATTCTATGATTCTTTTCCCCACTTTTTACAATAGCATTGGGTGGGTTGGGCAAGAGGAAGAATTAGAATATTTCAATTAAAGCCCCTGCAGTTCTCTAGGAATACTACCAGGATTTTGCCACTAATTGAAGAAATAGATAACACGTGTCTTTCCTTCAGCAGCTCTTATTTCCCTAATAGACATTTTTCCAGCAACTTTAAGAAATGTTTCCTTTGAAATACGACATCACATAATGGGCCCCATCTGGAATGGCAACTTTGCACACAGCTAAGAAATTGGAAAAGGAAAAACTCACATTTTTTTGTCTTTGTCTAGGGTGAATAATTGTAATTAGCAATATCTATATATGTCACCACGAAAAAAAAAAAGAATGAGCAAAGCTTTTCAATGACTAGGCACTCAAAATCATAAAAAGGCTGATATCCAAGAAAAAATCTGCTGAATTTTGTTTATTCAAGTGTTTTTTTAATTCAATTCTATATTACCTTCATTTCTGACAGTTTGGCTTTTTTAAAAACATCCATTTGGAATAGCATCTGAATTTTTTAATTCCCTTCTTCAAATTTGGATGAAATCTTTACAGAAAAGTGAGAGCTTTTCTTTAAGTCAGGAGACATGAAGAATTTCATGGGAAAAATGCCACTGAACCCTTGTGTTCTAGTGTTGCAGTAAATGAAGACTGGAGTAAGCGGAATTCAAGACCTACTGACGGAACGATGTTAAATTGGAGCTGCTGAATTTTTTCACTTGGTAAAAATTTCTCAGGTGCACTCAAAGAAACGTAAGAAGTACAGGTATAAACAGTGAATACCCTGAAGTGCATGAAAACCAAAGTCTTGCAGAGGAAGGCCATGGACCAAAGATGAGGTTGGAAAACAGCAGATCAATATACAATGAGTTGATCATTATACTGAAAACCACACTGAAGAAGGGTTCCCAGTCCTGTGTGGAATTATGTCAGTGGTACAAAAGACTAGGTGAGTTAATTGAAATCCTGCATCCCAGCCTTGGCAAGTATTTATGGTATGATTGCATTAGCTGCTACATGAACAATTTTGTGTTTGTCTTCACTCTCTCTGCTACCAACAATACAACGAATGGGGCCAACCCTGCAGAGAGCTCTGCTGCAGTCTGCGGCAGCCAGTTCACCCCTTTTCTTTTAGTTCTATTTTATAACATGATTTCAAATCAATGGTTTTTTCATCCTGGTTTTGGCAGGGTTTTTCTCCTCTGAAATTAAGGAAAGGTATGTTACTTGGCAAATGAAAAAGAGAGAAGGGGACTGATTCCAATTAGAGGCAGAACATGAAATTGACTTGAAAGCATTGGGTTATGAATTCTCCCTGTCATTATATCTGAAGTTTTTTATAAACCCAGTCATCATCTATGACAGCCAGAATAAGAGTCTTCTCATTCTTCCCCACCCTTTCTACCAGTCTTAGGGACTGCTGGCTGCTGAAATGTAAATCCTATTAGGATGCCTCTACGTGGAAATAGCAAGTGTCTTCCAAGATAAAACAGTAAGTGCTAAACACAAGGAGCATTAAAAGAAAATTATCGGTATTTTCAGACCTCAAAGGACTATACGTCTTTTGAAGATAATGACATTTTGGACACAAAAGTCACTACTTTACAATAGAAATATCTGATATTCAATCTGCCTCTGTAAACATATGTTTGGAACCTATGGATGCTGTTTATTTCATTAAATCACTATGAATCTGGGATTGAAATCATTATGCTATTACATTGCAATGCCTTTTTTTTCTAAAGCATAATGTTCTCCATAAGTGTTTACTTTCATTATTTATTCCAGTCCTCTACCCTATTCCCTTCTTGATGGCAATTATCCATGACAATGAGAATTGCCTAATGATATCATTTTGTAATTCAAGAATACAGGTGCTCATACAAAAATTTCACAATTAACTTTGGAAGATGAGATCAAAGGCTCAAACATACCACCCAATGATTGAACAAACATCTATCAGAAATAATGCAATAACTACCTTGGCAAACTGAAAGGCTTAACCAGTATAAAAATTTCTACATTTGTGTGTAGTTGGGATCCTCCCAGGGTGTTGTCCAGCAGCCAGAATCCACAGGCCAAAATATTATACCCTCCACCCCCAGATAAATAGTAGATTCCCAAGGGATCCCTTTGGAGCACAGATATCTGCTCAGGGCGACATGCAAAGTCATGGAAACTCAAGCCTCCTGTTTAAGAGAGGTGACCTCAGTAAACATAATGTTTCAGAGTTAATCTTTCACGAAAGGTAAAGTTAGAAGCTTTATAATTAACATTTTGCAAATGGTTTCCTTGTAAAAGAAAAAAAAAGCCACTCCATAAATTTTTATAACAAAAAGTGGTTAAGTTCGGATTTCAACCCACCCACCACATAAACAAACTGACAAACAGGGCACGATTAGCAAGCTCCTCTTAGACCTGATTAAAGGCACTCCACACTTTTCCTAAAATCGCCTTGTTATGACACACTCTCTGGCAAACCCTGAACCCTGTCATTACTCTCCTTTGTTCAACAACACTCAGAAACCTTGGTCCCCAGGGATGTTGTCATGTTTCACAAAGGCCACATTGTGTCTCTAATTCCTACTCTCTTCGTGGTTCATTTTATATGCTCTGCATGTGCACGTTTGATTTTCAGAACATGACTCATGCCTTTTAAGTTACTCCACAAACTTACAAACAGAGAAAAGGAATGATGGGTTGGCTGTTTGGAAGTGCAAGTAGGTGTCCTTCTTTCCCTGGACAGTCTGACTTTTTAAAGAATGCACTAAGTGACTTCCTGGCTCACCAAGATCAATGTGATGTGACATCGAGAAGGGACAGGAATAGTGGGTGTTCCCCTTACATTATTTTTAGACAGCTCATCAATTTTTTTTACTGACAGAAATAAATCCCTCTTTTTTTCAACAGAATAACAGAATAAGATAGAATGTTAGAGCTCAGCTAGATTTTCACGATGATTGTGTCTAATCTTAAGATTTCAGTAAGCGACTTATTTAGAATTATGGTTAAGAAATATTGAATATGATTTTGTTATCTGTGTTCAGCCTGGATGGGCCACAAGATTTAGGTAATATATAAGCATTTCAGACTTCTGGAAGGAGGTAAAGACAATTTGTTGTCTAGATTCACTTGGGAAGTCTCCTTTATTTTTTGAAAGAGAGCCTTGTCGAGGTAAGGGAACCCCACCCGCCACTCAGGGATTGAGGGTGGAATGAGAATTGCTCAGCTGAGACAGGGAAAGGAAATCTGCTGTTTGGCTTCTAAACAGAGTTAGAGGTGTGGGGTGTGGGGGTGTCAACAGAGTGAGGAGGGATAGGAGAAGAGCTGGCCTGGAAAGAAAGGCTCTCAGTGCCCCCTGGAAAGGGGTAGCCAACAGACACTTTCAGTGCAGATCAGACCTCCTGAACTGATTAGTGCTGGGTTCACTGCTGCCCCATAAACTCAGTCCCACCTGCACGTCCACTGTACTTTTACTCATTCCAGCGACTCTGCTCATATATTATGAATGGATAATGTTGATTGTCGAAACCACAGAGAGGCTGCGTTCTTCTGTGCTGTTATGCAGCAGAAAGTCTGCCTGTAAGAAACCATAAGAACTTGTATAAAGAAACCTGGGGAAATACAAAAATCTTGCAAATACTAGGGGTGCATGGTACTATCCCTGCTGTGGAGTTGGGGGCAAGATAATCTAATCCAGATCTGTAAAAGCAGAGACGCTCCAGCTACATCAAGATTATCCTTTTCCCCCTCTGTCAACATTACACAACATTTACACATTTCGTATGTGTACGACTTGTGTATTTGTGGATATATGAGTATGTATATGTGTGTATGTGAGAGAAAATTTTGGGTACTATCTGGCCCCAAATAAGAGCTCACTGCTCTTTTTCCATTCATCTGTTTCCCTAAGACAGAGTGGTTAGTTTAAGCAAATTTTCTAAAAACTTGAGTGAAAACTCTGGAGCCTGCAGAGAGAATTTATCCTGTCGCGGACAGCTCTGACTATCCGGGCTGGAGCACTCTGACATCATCATAATCATAGTGCTCTTTGTTCTCTTATTATTTTGCTTATGTTTTTACACTTTTCAAAGGACTTTTACATTCATTGTGTCATCTCCTAACAACCCCCTGTGAAGTGGAAGGACAGGTGTTATTATAATTCAGTTATTCCTCTTGTCAACAGAACCATGACTGCAGCCCTGGGGCCCACAGCAGAGAAGGCAGCCTAGTGGCTTGATGGCCCTTCCAGAAAGGTCCTACGGGGCTGACAGTGTGATGAGGCTTGCACATGACTATAGGAAAGAGTCCTTAAGAAAGGGCAGCCTGGCAAGAGGGGCATGTGCCAACTGCTCTGTCTGGCAGGAGTGGGGTGGGGTAGGAATGAGATCAATTCTCCTGTGGCATCACCTTTCTGCTTTGCAGTCTATCAGCCACACAGGCTTTAAGGCATTGGAGGGGCTGACATGAGTCTCTACTCTCTTCACTCAATCTGGGAGATGATGATACAACAGGATAAGGAAAGAAATATCCCTCTTTTTTTTTTTTTTTTGTTTAGATCTCTTTCTTTGGTGAAGCAGCAAGGAAACAAAAATCTCTGCATTTCAATGAAAGATGCATGATGTTCTTCATTTTTTTTCTTTTTTCAGCCAGTGACAGCCAACTTTATTTGTGCTAAATGCCTGGACATTCACAGCCAGATGAGTCATTTTATCCTTCTTGATGATTTCTATGTTTATGGCATGAGGTTAAAATAAACATGTAAAGTGATCAGTCAAGTGCCATGTACATAGTATAACTTCATTAAATGCCATCTATTATCATAATTATATGCATAAGACCTGCAAAAGAGAAATCAATCAATTGGCATGTCTGTTGAAATGGCTACGTCTGCCATATGTACTTCAGATTCTTAGGCAAAGGTAGTCATGGCTAATAGTTTTAAATAAGCAAGACAAATGTCTATTCCAGGAGCTGGAGTGAGCCAGGCTTGAATGGAGAGGCCAACACCTATAATAATACCATCAGCCTTTCTCGGCCAATCACTACAAGTGTACCTGCAAGCAGAAGACCCCCTTTTCCTAAATAGAAAACCCCTTTAACCTATTTCTCATAAAATAGCTCATTGGAATGAGGGAAGCTGTGCTACTGAGTCCAACATGACTATTGACATTTGTTTGATGATCTCCCTGATCATACAATTCCGAAGGCAAGAGCTTAAAATGATTTTCAAATGTATCCAATTCACAGCCAAGTGAAAATGTTTCTGTACCAAGAATAATCTTACACTAAACTTTTTTTTTTCAACAGCCTAAATTTAACCAGTTGGAATTCTTTTTTTAGATGCTATTCTATTCAACCTTTAAAAATGAAGCATCTGATTTTAATGTGAAGTCTGCCTTTCATCAGAGACGGGACACGGTGTCCTTGGCTTAATTATTCGTTGGAAATTGAACCTTTACTACTGCATGCGTAACAGGTAGCAAGGACACAAATTGAAGAAAATGTGATTCAGATCCGAGTACTGAATCTACTGATTGCATCCTCGTTGATAAGGCACAAGGAATACACCTTGCGCTACCATTGCTCACATGCTCAGTAGCGCGTGGTGTAACAGTCGATGATAATGTCACTAAATGCTACGCATATAAGCAGAATTTAGAGTGTGAATAAGTAAAATCGTAGCACTTTATAACTGCATGACACTTTACTTCATAAAGCTTTGTGATATCTATTATGTCATCATATTCTTTTATCAGCCCTGGGAGGGAGCCAGCCAGGAGGGCTCAGCTAGGCAGACCATCCAGCTTATAGGTAGCAAAGCTGAGACTTGAATCTCACCTTTTCAGAGCGCTTTTCTTTCTGTCATGTATCTTCCTAACAAATGTTGAGACTTTTGTGGGCCGGAGTAGGAGGTGCAGAAACTACATAAGGAAACTCAGCTGGAGCCTTGATTATAGCTGTAAGCCATCAGGGAGACCTGGGACAAGTGCCTGAAATATCCGGTACCCCCAATTTTCACCTCAGAAGAGGATATGTTAATTCTGGTTCTAGCTACTTCATCAAGATTCTAAGTAAAGAAGGAGCCAATGAACATAAAGTTGTTTTTTCAAAAACATAGTAATTCTTTTCCAAATGTACGTATGAAGATGATTTTTAAAATAAGGCATATTGCTAGTTAACAGACACACTTGGATGGAATGAATGTACTAAAAGCCTATAAGGTCCAATCTGCTACTGGCCATTTAGATGATGCCAGGAACTAATGGTAGAGTAGACATCTGTTGTTTGGGCTTCATAACTTCCATTTTCCTCTCTGATGGTAAAAAGTACAGTTTTTACTTTGGGAAACTCCTCCCACTGAAAACAGACCAAAGGGAGCTTCATCAAGGGACAGACCCTTCCTGGGCCTAGTCACACTTCGGGGGAATTTGAGCTGTGAGCAGAACGGATGCAACCCTAGAGCAGCTGGAGGTCATTTGCCCCCAGGGCAGGACTTGGAAGAGACTTTTCCTGCATCCTGTAGTCCTGGAGCTGCTCTGGTCCTCCTGCCCGGGCTTGGTCCTTCATCTTTCCTTTGATTCTGCAAACTCTTCCACATCCTTGCAGAAACTCCCACTGACGCCTCATGCTGCTGCTGTTTCCTTGAGTTGGCTACTGTCTGTCCCAGGAACTTGCAAACAAAGCACCCTAAGTGTAAAAGCAGCACAGCAACACTGACAGATCTGCACAGCCTCAGGGGAGGTAGACAGAAAGAGGAAATCAAGGAAATCAAACCATGTGATTATCTCTTAAATCAACTTCACAAAAAAAGTCAGAAAGTCCTAGCCAAGTAAATGAACCCATAATAAGTATATAATCACCATACCCTAAAATTTCTCCCTTTTTTATTTTGTAAGTTGACAAAAGTTTAAAAGATTAAAGGAAAAACAGAAGCATTAGTGCTGTGATAATAAAAAATTTGTTTTAAAAGTAAATTGTACTGGTAACTCCGTTAATGAAGTCGCCAACTTTTTGTATGAAAGTTACCCTCTTCAAAACCTAGGTTGTGCTAAAGTATATGTGATGGTGCTCTGTCATCACGTAATCCAATCACAAGAAAGAACTGCACTCTAAAATCTTTGTAAATGCTCTGGAATCAGAGAAACATCTAGAGATATTTCTACAAAAGAGTGTCCAACCGCCATAATATCAAATGTGAAAGGGAAATTCAAAAAGTTTCCTATGCAATTAAGAATAAAATTACCCACCCTTATTTAGTATCACACTTTTCTTCCATCTAAATGTTAACATGGCACTAATGTTCCCTCTTTCAAGGAATTGTCTGTTCTTATTACTATTGTTACCTAGTAAACCACTCCAAGACTCGGCGGTATTAAACAACCATTTTACTGTGCTCGCAGATTCTATGGGTCAGGAATTCTGCAAGTGTGTCGCAGAGAAGGCTTGACTCTGCTCCGTGATGTCTGGGGCCTGAGCTCAGAACCCTCAATGGCTGGGCTGACTCCGTGGATGGGGGCTAGAACTGTATGGAGGCACTTGACTTCCCATATCTGCTGTTGCTGCTGGCCATCAGCTAGGACCTCAGCTGGAGCTGTAGACCAAAGAACCTACAAATGTCCTCTCCATGTGGCCTGGGCTTCCTCAAGCATGGTAGTCACAGCAGAACTGGACTTCTCCCATGGGGGCTCAGGAATTTTTACATGATGTCCCAGCAAACAGGGGGAGACCTGAATCTCTTTTTCTGACCAAGCCTCAGAAGTTATTCAGTGTCATTTCCACTGCATACTTTATCGGTTACAAATGAGTCACAGGTCCACCCAGGTTCAAGAGAAGAAGATATCAACTCTGACTCTCTATAGGACATGTATCAGTGTCTCATAGACGAGCATGTGGGATGGTACATATTGCTGTGACCATCAGCAATTGTGACATTGTATTGAAAAATACAATGTCACATCTTCCCAGCTCTCTTATTTCCAACTAAAAGTAAGCTTTTTCTTCTCTAAATTCTCACAATGCACAATGCTCTGTTTTCAAATTGATGCTTACCAATGTTCCATTTTATAATTATTATAATATGTTTTATCTTTGCCACTCTACTCCACTCCTCTATGAGCTTCCAGAATTTTTTTCTTTTTCTTTTTTTCTTTCTTTTGATATCTTCCCCAGTACCTAACAGAGTTCTTGGAACTTAATAAATATACAATAAAGCTTATTGAAGAAATGTGAATTTTTAAACCAGTTTCAGATATTATTATACACCTAGGAGGTACTCACAAGTGCTTTTGGGGGTAAGGAAGGAAAGAAAAATAAAGAAAAAAATAAAAGTAAGAAAGAAGAAAAGGAAAGAAGGAAAAAAAGAAAGATGGAAAAACAGAAGGCAAACAGACATAATTGTTTTAAATGGCTCTTTCATTCTCAAAATATTTAAATTTTTGCATTTTCAAAGTTTGCAAAGGATAAAAGATCCAATTTTCCACGTTTTATGTACACCTGTGCAGATGAAAATCCCTGGAAACACACTCATGCTGACAGGGCTCATTTTAGCAGGGTTCCATGACCAGGAAGCTCAAATAGGCTCTCACTGCTGCCCGACAACTGTGCTATACCTCCCCGGTCCCTTCACGGTCCCACTTTCCCATGTGTCTGTTTCGCACCTTCTCTCTTCTCAACCTGCAGCATCTCCTCCTGCACCCTCATTGTCAGTCCATGACTTCTTACTTCTCTGATAGGATAAAACAATTCAAAGAAAGTCCCCGAGACCCCCACCCTCTCATCCTCCAGCCTCTGCACACAGGCCCTCTGCCTTCCTTCGTGGCCATACCTGGGCCCCCTGCCCTTCCGATGCCTGACTCTCTGCTCTGACACTGGGTCTCATTCCCCCTCACCACCGTGTGCCAGCAGGTCACCCCTCTGTCCTCTACACTGACAAGTCCACAGGCACATTAATATGCTGCTATTACTTTCCTACCTAAAAAAATACTTCTCTTGACCATACCTCTCCCACCAACCCATGTGTTTTCTCTCCTTAGCAAAAAAAAAAAAATCACTTAAATGAGTTGTTTATAAGCACTATTTCCTCTAGGTCTATTCACACTCCCTCTTAAGCTCATACCAATAAAGTTTCCACCCTCACCACTCCACCAGAACTGTTTTTGTCAAGGTCACGTTGGCCAGTCTGTCTCAGTACTAAATCCTGTTTCTAATTCTCAGTCCTCAGGTTGCCTGAGCCATCAGCAGCATTTGAGATAGTTGTCATTCCCTTCCCTTCCATACACTTTCTTCATTTCATTCCAAGATCACCACACATTTCCCCACCACCTCCTGACACGCCTTCTACAACTCCTTTCCTGGTTCCTCCTTCTCTTCTTTTTCCCTCTTAATGTTGAGGAGCCCTAGGCACAGACCTTGAACATCTTTTCTACCTTCCTCCACTATTTTTGTAAAGTTTTCACTCTCATTGCTTTAAATACCATCTATATGCAGACAACTCCCATGGTATATCTTTACCTAGAACTCACTTCCAAACTCCAGACTCAATTTCTCCACGTTAGATGTCCTGGAGACACCTTGCACTTAATGGGAGCTCTTAGTCCACCCTGTTCCATTGCTCCTGCAGCCTTTCCCATCCCAGTGGATGGCAACTCCATTCTTCAAGTTGCTTACACCAAAACCCCTGAAGTCATTGTTGACTTCACTTCCTCTTATATCCCATATCCATTACATCAAGAAGTCCTGTGTCCACACCATGATCACTTCTCTCCACTGTTCCAAGCCACCACCATCTTTCACCTTGGTTAATTGCCTTCTAACTGGTCTTCCTTTCTCTCTCCCTGCTCTCTACTACCTGTTCTCAACAGTGTAATCAAAATGATTAGTTAGAATATCAGTTATTCATGTTTGCCTTCTGCTTAAAGCCCTGAAACACCCAGCACCTCATGTCAATCAGAGGCAAAGCCAGAGCCCTAACAACGACCAGCAAGTCACTACATGATTTGACTCCTGGTTACTTCTCTGACTTCACCATCGATTGTTCTCCTCCTCCTTCACTGGTCTTACGCTCTACTTGGAACATTCCGGGCGTGCTCCCACATCAAGGCCTTTGCCTTGACTCATCTCTCTTGTAGCAGGCTCTTCCTCCAAATTTCTGAATGGCTTTTTACCTGCAAGTCTTTATTCAGATGCTACCTTCCCAGCAAGTCCACCCTGAACATTCTATTAAACCTGTAGTGACCTCTGGCCCCCAACAGTCCTAATCCTTCTTCTTGTTCCAAATTCTGCTGTGTTGTTTTTTGTATCATTTATCGTATGAGTTCTGCTTCCTTGGAGAACCCCAATGTACCCACCTATCATTTATAATATCTACTGTTTGTTCTCTATCACTCCCTGCTAGAGTGTAAGCCTCACAAGCCTTAGAATACTGCCTGGCACACAATAGGCATTGAACAAATAATTTTTGATGAATAATATTGTGAAGACAAGAGCCATGCAGAAATGGAATAGAGTCTAAATTACGTGGTCTGATTTGAGTGACATCAGAGGGCTTCTTTTTGTCCCAAGGTAGCTTTGCTGCTACAACATCAAGCCAGCATCGTCCAATCCTCTCTAGCCTGCAAGTCCTACCTTTAGATTCAGTGGTTATTAGTCCAGAATAGTGGAGCCAAAAAGCAAAGGCACACACTTATTCTGAGATATTGGTAGGAGCTCAGAGAAGAGTTGGTTTGGGATTTGAAGAGGTAAAGGGGGGAAGAGACAGAGTGATGAAGTAGAAAGGGCCTTGGGCCTTGGAAGAGTTTCATAATCTCCATTTCCTCATCTGAAATATTGAAGGGGGGATGATGATCACTGCCTTTCATCCACGCAGTGAAGTGCGGCGAACCATCACCCAATTGGAAATCAGACAGCAAAATTCAAACTCTCTCTCTCTCACTCAGTAGCTTGAGAAAGTCACCTCACTTCTCCCTCCACCCTGACTGATGGCACCATGAAGGCCCCCAGCCCCTGAAAGGGATGCTTAGGGTATGTCCTTGGGGACAGAGGTGGAAGGACTGGAGAGGCACTAAAGGACAAACACGGTTGCCTTTATGGCTAAGCCTGTCTCTGTGATGTGAATGTGGCTGTGACAAACACACTCTCTCATTGTTTAAAAGTCTTAGTGTTCCAAAGAGGATGTGTAATAAAGGAGCTAAGATGCTGTTATCTTTTCATCATCTGCTACCATGATGAACATCTAGAAGGAAACTCTGTGTCCCAACAGAGATAGGTTTTATACCCTAAGCAGGTGACTGGAATATAAGACCAAAACTTTAAGGCAAAGAAGATTCAAAGGTAAGGCTGTAAAATCTGCCCAGGCCAAGCCCCTGGGGTCCTCTTAAGGTTCACAGGCCATAGAATCATGTGTCCACACCCCCACTGCACAGC
Organism: Cheirogaleus medius; assembly: GCA_008086735.1. Classification (NCBI taxonomy): domain Eukaryota; kingdom Metazoa; phylum Chordata; class Mammalia; order Primates; family Cheirogaleidae; genus Cheirogaleus; species Cheirogaleus medius. The sequence goes on along the minus strand of VBSM01002608.1, from coordinate 53,795,329 downwards.
CAAAGCAAGTCAATTCAACAAGATTTTCATTCAAACCTAATTTACTTTTTCTGTAAGTAGGGACTAAGGTAGTCACTGGCTAATACAACTTATTTATATTCTCCCCAAATTTTTCACAGGCTGTATCACTTTCAGAATAGCCACATGTGGAACCCACAAACACACTCACCCTCTCATTTTCTTACCCACCCTTTTCCTTCCTTCTCTGCCTCCCTCCTTTACTTTCCAAGAATCGGTGTAGAAACCATCACAACATTACTTGCAGAATCAAGAAACTATATTGCTGCTCATTAAAAGAAGACAGACACCAAAAAGTGCATATGGTATGATTGCATTTCCATGAAGTTTTAAAATGAGCAAAACTAATGTCCAATGTGAGAGGTCAAGGTAGTAGTGAACTTGGTGTGGGCAGCTGTTGGGTCCTAGGCGTTCCAGATTGTTCTCTGTCTTTATCCGGGTGCTGTTACACTTATAATGTCTTCTCTGTAAGTTTGTCTTACTTCATTTAAAAAATAAACTGTGAGGTGTTTTTGAGGGAACAGATTTCTTCATTTCATCAGTAAGCCAGAAGTTCAATCACTAAAATGAATATTATGCTAGTTCCATTCCAAAATTGAGTCTATAGCCTAAAGAAAAAAAAATAGTCAACAAAAATAAATGAAAACTCTATTATACCATCACATTTTTAAAAATCTGCATGAATGCCTATTCTAGTATCAAATTATTCAAATATCTTAAATATCAAATCTCAAATATTCACATTAATATGGTAGCTATTGCCTACTAAAATACTGAATATATGCAACTCATGTGTTTAATTAGCATTTGAAATTTTTAGCCATGCCACAGCATGGTGTAAGAGCAAAGGGGAAATTGAATTCTAATAGATCTTGCTCAGAAATATATTGCTCAGTAAAAGCCTATACTATAACACATCAACATAAATTATAATCTAGACCTGTCACCCCTGTCCAGATTGTGAGCCACTGTGTTATGGGGTGCTGCCTCTGGTGGCACAGAAGAGATCATTGGAGGTGACAAGCCCTAAGAGAAAGGAGAAACTTACCAAATATAGGTAATGCCATACCCTCGTGTAGGCACAGAGATGTCAAAACTAACAAAGTTCCATCCTCATTGAAGAAAACATCAGGAGTAAGGTCTAGGCTCCCCTACCCCAACTTGCAGACACCAAGATTTACTTAAAAAATTAACAGGTGCCTTTTAATGAGGTGATTATTGCGAAAAGAACACTTTATAAGCCAGAGAAAGCTGTATTTGTGAGTCCAAATCGCATGCCAGCCCCAGGGCTGCTTCCTCATGCCATTCGACACACGTCCCATGTTAATATGAAGCTTGACTTACAAGAGCTAGTTAAGTCACACCACCAGCCCATGGTGTTGGTATTATTATTATTCTCTTTCTACAAGTGAAGAAACTGAATTGCAGAAAAAATTAGGCGCTAAGAGGTAGAGCCTCTCCTACCTGTGGCATCTGCCACACACTTTGCCTGTGGTCTCGGCACCACTGCTTTAGGAAGCAGGAGATAAAAACTAGAGGCGAGAAGGTGAGTCCACGGTTGGGTGGGGGTGGAGAGCATGTTTGTGGAGATGGCGAAATCAGGTGCCTCCACACAGATAGCTGGATGGCTTCAGTGCCATGGCAACGGGTCCTCAGGGGCACCGGCAAAAGAGTAAACTGATGATTCTTATCAGGTACACGTTTCTCTAGAGAGCTTGGCACCTATTGAATACGGAGCAGGCTGCCTGCCCGAGGGCCTACATTCCAAAAGCTGGATGCAGGGACTCACCAGCCTGACTGCAGTTGGAAAAACTATGCTGCTTAAGGGGACTGTCCTAGAGTACGTTAGATGAGCCCCACGGAGTCCAGGAAGACCCACTTGTCTCCTGGGGACAGGGTTAGCTGGTCAGGTTCCAAGAGCAGAGTGACAGGCCTACCACAAGTGGCAGTGTGATGTCATAGTTCCCAGCAAAAAGCCACCAGGGTCCATTACCTACAACTGCACAAATCCAGGCAAGGTGCTTAAATGCCACATGTCTCAGGTGTCTCATTTTGCAAAATGAAATACACATAGCTATCTTACTGGGTTTTGTAAAGTGTAAATGAGTATATAGATTTAAAGCATTTAAAACACCTGGCATATACACATGTTATGTAAGTTTTAGCTGTTATTAACATAAGTATCATAAATTATAGATGTTATGGACTGAATGTGCATGTCCTGCAAAATCTCACGCATAGACAACTAATCCCCTCTAGGCAATGATATCAGGAAGTGGGGCCCGTGGGAGGTGAGTAGGTCATCATCACAGAGCCCTCATGAGCAGAATTGGCGCCCACATAGGGAAAGGACAGAGGGCTAACTCACTCTCTCTGCTGGCCTCCATATGAAGATGCAAACAGAAGTCAGCCCGGAAGAGGGCCCTCCCCAGAACCCTACCATGCTGCCACCCTCATATCAGACTTCTAGCCTCTAGAACAGTGAGAAATACATTTCTGTTGTTTATAAGCCACTCAGTCTACAATATTTGTTATAGCAACCCTACCTAAGACAATAGATCATATAATATAAAAGGTAAGGTAAATTTGGAAGCCTGGAAACATACATACATTGGTTGCTTTGATTTGCTTCTCTAATTGACCAAGGGAGAAAATAAAAATGGATGTCCAGAAGTAGTATTATCTGAACCATATCAAATTGCTGCTATTCAGCCTTTTCTTTTGCCTGTGAAATAGCAATTTCATGTGGTTCAAGCTTTTATTAAAAAGGGAACCAAAAGGTGTGTGTTTCCTGGTTGTTGAACTGCCAGGGCCTGCCTTGAACCTAGGCCAAGAACTGCATGTGGATTTGTGGACACTGGGCTCATCCATCAAGTCATTTTGACCCTTATGTGGTCCACAGACACTCGTTGGCGAACATATGTACAACTGGCCATGGGCGCATTGGGAGGTATTTTCCTCTAGTCTGAACTTTGAAGTAGGCAAGGGAGACTGAGACTGCCCTGAAGCATCAACGGTGTTGCCCAAACTAACCCACGGGGCTTTTTCATAAAGTGTTAAAGTTAAAATAAATACAATCTTTAAACTGAAAGAAATACGAGGTAGCCTTTCTCTAGCACACATCACACCTGGTGCAGGGAGTGCCTCTACAGTGCTCCAAACAGGGAAATATCCAGCCAGTTTGTTAAAATCTATCCATAAAGACATAATTTAAATAGGAAGTCTTCTTTACCTATCTTCAATAACTGATCTCTTTCCCTAAATTAAACATTGGTAAGAGCTTCTCAGGTATTTAACCAGAAGAAAAAAGTTACGCTTTTACTTGTATATGTTTATGATTTTTAAAATTTACGCAAATGGAAACTTAACATGCATGCTACTGTTTTACCTTTTTTAAAAATTTCAGAATATTACAGAATATAAATGTTTTGGTTACATAAATTGCTTTTGTACCGTTTGAGTCAAACTTATAAGTGTGCCCATCCCCCAGATGTATGCATTGTACCCACTAGTATGAATTAACCCATCCTCTCCTCTTCCCTCCTACCTGCTTGATTTCTGATGAATGTTACTTCCATATGTGCACATAAGCGTTGATCGATTAGTTCCAATTTAATGGTGAGTACATGTGGTGTTTATTGTTCCATTCTTATGATACTTCACTTAGAAGAATGGTCTCCAGTTCCATCCAGGTTAATACAAGAGGTATTAATTCACCATTTTTTATGGCTGAGTAGTACTCCATAGTATACATATACCGCATTTTATTAATCACTCATGTATTGATGGACACTTGGGTTGTTTCCACATCTTTGCAATTGTGAATTGTGCTGCTATAAACATTCTAGTTGAAGTGTCTTTTTTATAGAATGTCTTTTTTCCCCTTTTGGTAAATACCCAGTAGTGGGATTGCTGGATCATACTTTTTTTATCTAAAGATCTACTTGGAAATCTTCCTATTATGTACAGACAGGAAACCATCCTGAAGTACATCAGGAGTGCCCTAAGGAGTCGGAAGACCAGTTTGTCTTTTGGGAAACTGGTTGGTTGATCAGGTTACGACAGCAGTGACAGTCCTGTCATAAAAGTAGCTGAGGCCAGCAGAAAATCCTGTGGAGAATTCCATGGCATAGATGTGTCCTTTTTATTTTAATTTTAAACAATCTTTTGTTCGTGATCTTTTATGTCTCTCCTAGTTTTTTGCTATTACAAATGTTGATGCGGTAATATCCCTGGTGCAGGAATGCACTATTATTAAAGCAATCTGTTCCATTTCAGGACATTCCAGTTTTTAGAAAATTTGTCCTTGAATTGATCCGATATCCAATACCTTTGGAGTTCAAAGTATTCATCATAATTTATAATTTTGGGATCAGAGACACAAAGAAACATACAGAATAATGTATTCTACAGTTTATGAGACATTTCAAGTTAAATATTTCAACATGTATCCCAGTAGGCTTGACAGATTTAACAAATAAAAATACAAGGGACCCAGTTAAATTTGAATTTAGATAAGTAATGAATAACTTCTTAGTATAAGTTTGTTTCATGTAATATTTGGGGCATAATTATACTTTAAAAGTATTTATTATTTATCTGAAATTCAAACTTACCTGGATATCCTCTAATTATCTGGTAATCCTACTCCTGGATTTCTTCTTCTAACTAAAAATGACCATTTTCTGTGATCATATCTCATATTATTTTATTCCCAGAAGCTCTAACATTGGGGTCATCTTTAAACCATGACACAGGACTCCAGAGAAGTCCACAGCAGGTCCTAACTTCCATTACCCCCCATTCAGCACCGTGTCAGCCATTTCCATCCATCCCATAAAGACCGTGCCCCAAACACAGACCTATGAGTGAAAGGGGATTCACACATTTGGCTCCTACTATACAAGAGAGAGATGGGACCATTCCCAAAGGAGAGGGGAATGGCCCTCTCTATTATCTATAAAATGTTGTCACCAGAAAACTGCTCAGCAGTCCTGCTTTGCTACCTCACTTCCTTGGGCCACTGTTCTTTTTGATACAAAAGGAAGTCATTAGACTAGAATTCTTCAATTCCAATAATCTGCATGCTCTAACAATAACACAAAGTACAATGTTACTGGTACTTTCTTAAATGCAAACATTAGTCATTTATTATTCAACCCATACTCTTGTTTCTTTTTTTTATTTTTTGTAACTTTGTCAGATTATTGGTTTATCTTTAAATTTTTATAATAGCCAAAGCAGGCAGGTTTCCATATAATACATCATATTGCTGCTCAATTCATTATTCATCAACAGGATCATGTGAGCCAGGGCACAGGCAGTGGATCCATTTATTTTGACACTTTAACAACCAGTTTGGATTAACCATGTTGCTAATCAACTGAGTTCAATTGGTTGTTAATGAGAGTAAACACAAACAGTTCCTAGAATATAGATTTGGTTTCAATGTTTCCCATGAAAAGAAGTGATTAAGAAAGGGAAGAATGTGGAATGAAACGGGAGACAGAAATGGTAGCACAAAATAGGAAGAAATGGCTGAAGAAGGCAGAGCAGGGAGGGGCATTCATCACTCTCCCCCTCCTGTGCCTCTCACCCCACCCTGTCATTTTCCTCAATAGCTCTGATAAAACAGAGTCACATTCATCATTCTGCAAACTCCTCTTTCACTCAACAATATTTCCCAAAGATTTTTCCAAGCTAGCACTTACAGATTCCCCCTCACTGTTTTTACTGCTGCATACAATATCATTGTAAAAATACACCACGATTTATTTAGTCTCCTATCAAGTTGTTTACCTTTTATCGCTATTACAAACAATGCTGCAATAAACATCCTTGCTCACTCTTTCTCATGCACATTCAAGAGGTTTTCTTAAGTGTAACTTCCGAAAAATAGAATTTCCTGGTCAAAGAAAATGCAGAACTTTAACCAGATACTGCCAGATACCTTTGGAAAAGGTCTGGAAGGTTTTATCCTTTCCAGAAGGGACTGGGTGGGAGGCAAAAGTGATTTTATCCTTATCTGTAATGTTTTAAATTTTTTTAACAAAGAGAATAAAATTAACTTATTAATTATGTCATAATTTTTTGTTTGTTTTTTTAAAAGAATGCAATTTTAAACACAGAATACATCAATGGGTTAAATAACTGAGTATCAAAAAGACACATTCAACCTGCCTATCTCATCCTGGCCCTTGTCTAGGGGTGAAAATAGCTGCGCTGGTGAGGGAAGGCTGGGCTTGCTAGATGCCCCTGCCTGTGTGCGCGTGCATTTGCATGGGCGCGCGTGCACACACACACACACACACACACACACACAGGACTGTCTAAAGGGCACCTCTGAACCTGCCAGACACTTGGCCATTCCATCCAAATATGGTACAAGTGCTCTGGAGAGGGTTGGGGTTTCTGAGGGAACCACCAACGAGGAGCTTCCCATTCGGGTTCTGAATAATTTAAACAAAGAATTAAATTAGAGGTCAAAATGTCTTTATTAAGCTGATTTCGGCAGGCTGGAGGAGTCAGAGTCTACCCGCCAGTAGGGAGTCCTAGTGATACTAGCTCAGAACCGGGGACTCGCGCACCAGAGCAGGCTCAGCCCGACGCCCCGCGCCCGCCGGTCAGGTCGCGGCAGGATTTAGAGGTCACACTCCAATCCGGGTAATTCAAGGAGACTCCATCAAAAGTGTGGGCAGGAGGAGTGCTCTGAGGTGAGGAGCAGCGCGTGCGTGACTCAAGTCTGCTCCCCAGGCACTAGGCTCTGAGACGGATTTGCAGGAAGGAAGTTTACCCGGAGCACCCCCAAGATCAACGCCCGCGGGGAAGGGAAGACGGCGGCTGGGCACAGGGAGGAGCGCCCGGCAACGCAGCGGTGACGGAGGCCTCAGCAGATCCCACAGGGAATCCAGGAACTGGGTGAACCCTCCTAAATGTCTTGCTGGAGGCAGGGAGGCTGGGCCTTTATGCCTCTGCATCGACGCACGCTGGATAGATAGGACTGTCCGCTCCCTGGGGAGCAGAGTGTGACCCACGGGGCTCTCTTTCACTGGGGGCAATTCCTGGAGAGGGACTCAGCTGAGCAGTACAGGTCACCCACACTCTCAGCAGCTGGGACAATGACCTCCTCAGTTCTCATGGGGATCTTGGCAGCGCCCGCAGCACTCACTAGGGTCCAGCCCCAGGCCACTTGGGTTCGCTTTCTTTATATAGCAAAACCTGGGAACTGATCCTCCAGGATTGTGGCGGCCTATTTTGCTAGGTAAACTTACAAGAAGAAGTTAGTGATGTGAATGACAGCCGCCCATGCTGTGGCTGGTTTCAGGATAGCTGACACAATCATCTCTCTCCTCTCCTCCTCATTCTAGGTTCCCGTCCCCTGGGCTAGCACCTCTGCTGGTCTATGTGGCTTACCTGGCAGGATCACCCAGACCTTCATCAGTAAGATCTGAGCCCTTCTCAGGCCAAAGCCACTGCATTTGTCCATTATTAAAACTGGGTGAGGGAGTTTCAAGAGAACCCCAGTGAGTAACAGCAGCCCTGCACCCTCCTGATCACCAGGTCCCTTACTCCTGCTAGGATGAGGACCATTCCCCGCTCCTGAAGACCTTGGCACAAGGGTCAGTCAGCACGTGTAGCCTAAAGCTTAATGGGGCCCTTGCTGAGTTTCCTGGTGGAAATGCTCTCTCTCTCTCTCTGGAAACTGAGACCCCTACACCCCCAAAGCCTAGAAATGCAGTAAAAGGAAGCACAGATTTCTTAAGTGGGTCACTTGAAGCAGTATAAGCTGGGCCTTGCCTGTTTCCACTCCTTGGTTTGCAGACTCACATTTGCTATCTCCTGGGGACACGGCCCCGTATAATGGTTGATGGTTTAGGGTATATACTGTGTCCCGGAGGATGCTGCCCATCCTCACAGTTTATCGTCTTTAATCTGGGTCCTGGGTGGCTATTAAGAAGCTGTTTCATCACTCTATGAGACCTCAACTTCTGGGTGGCGCAGTGGATACCACAGTCATGGGCCCACTGCCACACCTCCTTGTCTTTAACTGGCTCCTCCATTTGGTGTAATGCTACATGGGAGCCAGTGTCGGGGAACCAAGCACAAATCCTTTTACAATCACACTGGGCAGAAAAGGCAATCTCCCTGGTGTCGCTGTGCATGTTGACTCAGTTAACATGAGTCACTGCTTGTTTTCGGATGAGAGGGGTCCAGTGTAATCACTTGCCTCCAACTGGCTGGGTTGTTCTCCACAGAGGATGGTGCTGAATCAGTGGCTCAGTATTGGTTCCTAGAAGGCTGGACATTCAGCAGTGGTGGATCAGCTTTTGTGAGAGGGAACCGATGCCTATGCAAAGCTTCCGTCTCTGCTGCCATGGTGTAAAGTCCATTTTGCCAGCACTGGAGTGTCCAATGACTGACGTCAACTGGCTGAGTCATTTTGCCTACTTGGTTGTTTAGTGCCTCTTCCATGGTGGATGCTCTCTGTTGAGCATCAATATTTAATACAAAGCTTGTCACATGTCATGCTCTTGCTCATATATGCTTCCATGTGTCTCCTCCCCAGATCTCCTTGTCCCTGATCCTCTAGTCTGTCTCTTTCTAGGCCCTGATCAAGGAGTCAAGCCATTCATTACTGACCAGGAGCCCACATGTGTTCTTACTGTGGGTCGCTTTGCACACAAAGTGGGTAACCATGTATGCCTCCCAGATCTCTGCCTGTTTAGGAGAATTTCCTTTCACTCTTTCTTTCTGAGGTGAAGAACAGCTCATGTCTTAACTCTGATCCCCAGCCAGCAGGCTCTGAGACAGAGATGTGCCAGGAGAAAGTTTACTGGGAAGTACCCGTGTGGAGCAGTAGCAAAGCAGGCCATTTTCAGCTCACATCCATATTGAGAGCCAACCCATTTGCGAACAAATTTTGGCCTTTACCTCCTTCATCAGCTGGTCCTCAGGGCCTCCCATCCCTGGGCAGCCATAGGTGTGATCTGAGGAGCACCAGTGCGAGGGTGGCAGACGACTGGGTCTGTGCCACCTGCTCAGGTGGCTTCCTTGTGCCTTTGACTCTGCATGTGCCCAGTCCCTGCTGTAGCTCTTTCATCTTAACCTGAATTGTTGTTGGGACTGTACGGTTTGGTGGGTCTGACAGAGGCCAAAGGAGTCCATTTATGTGGGTCATACAGGCCAGCCTCCTGGAGCCCAGAGCAGGGTGGAGAAGGATGGATACTCAGAAGATACTCAGGACACCGACAAACGCTGTCCACTACAGGGGCAGAGCCCTGGGGGAAGAGTAGAACTTGTGTTCCCAGTAAATAGCTCATTCCCAATTATTCTCCCCAAATGAACCAATCAGGAAAGGATCTTCAGCTCCCAGGAGTAGAATGAGTAAAGGGGCAGATAGAGGTCAGAGATGTACTTAGGGAAAATTCTTCTTAATGGAAACCTAGAATGGGACTAAGCATTTCTGCTCTAATAAGCAGGATGAGTTGGATTCCCCAGGCCCAGGAGGACTAAGCACCGCCTGATAGGGGGAGGTCCCATTAGCAACTAGAATGTTCCAGTGCTGTCCAACAAAACTGTGAAAATAAAAATGTTCTAGAAGTTTGTGCTGTCCAGAAAGATAGCCACTGGCCATATGTGGTTACGGAGCACTCTATATGTGGCCAGTGTGACAAAGGAACTGAGTTGTTTTATTTAATTTTAATTACTTTAGATGTAAATAGCCACTTGTGGCTAGTAGCTACTGTACAGGACAGCTCAGAGACTGGGGAGTGCATAGGCATTGGCTCTACCGATAAACACCTTCAGAGGTCCAATCACCCCAGTTCCCATGGAGCTAATGAAGGCACAGGGCACTTTCACCAAATCCCTTGAACTTGATGGAGCGGAGTTCTTGGCCTGTGGTGTGGAACAGGCTTTGGAGCCATCCAGGCCCCCAGCCACTTCTCGTGATTTCAGACAAGCTGCTTTACTTTCCCAGAATGCGTTTTCTTACCTGTGAAATTAGAATAATATTTACTTTATAAGGTTCTTGTGGATATTAATGAGGAGGCATCTGTAAGGTATCTGGTCTACAGTGGTCATTTCATTAATCCTTCCTCTGATATCAGCCACCAGCCTCGACTTCCTACCCTTAAGTCCCTCCTACTCATGTTTTTCTTTAGCTAATGCCTGGGATATCTGTGACATAGGGCAGTTCTTTAGTCAGGGCTGGCTACCCCACTGTGGGAGAAGGGGGAAGTAAACAGGGCTCGCTGCTTTGCATATTCATGTATTGACCTCAGAGAATTGGAGACATGGATAATTTAGAGTATGAAATAAAGGGTACTTTAGTTCCTTTTTGGGGAGGGAGGAGTGGAATTTATTCTATAATCTTATAAACATAGTATTTTCTTCCACATCACCCCCACTTTATCCTAACAACAAAATTACCTAATAAAAATCAGCAGCCTCATTGCATCAGTGGAAGTGAGATTCTCACCTATTTTTGCTGTCAGTTCCTAGGAGGAAAAGTCTAAGATGAGAGGCTGAAATTAGCAGTCGAGGGCCCTTGTCTGAGAATTACGTAATTCCCTGTGGGCAAACAGCCAGAAACCAAATTTGGCAACTCACCAGGGTTTGCAGAAGGCTGACTTCTCCTCCGTTTGTTTGGCCGTTTGGCGAGTTGCTTTTGTTTTGGTTTGGGATGTCGTGAGTGATGTTTTGAGCCCTGCGAGTATTCTCAAGTCTGCCTTTTCGCCTGTTGTTGGGGGAGAAGAGAGAGAGCTTCCTTTGTTCTAGAGCTCAGTAATGATCTCGTTATTTCTGTGGCAGGGGGTATCGGGAAGTTCAGAGGTTCAAATTTTAACCCAGCTCCACTCTGGGTCCTCCTGATGAATTTATGGTTTAATTTTTTATCCCCGTCTCGGCACCAGACGTCATATAAACAAACGAATACATAAATAAAATGCATGAACTGGCCTGGGGATTTGAAGCTGAGAAGGCTTGCTGAGTTTCAGGGATGAGTTTTAACATCAGAGCCTCCTCGTCTTGTTATTTATTATTACCTGTGCAAAACACTGCTATGAGGGAACAAAGGAGGTCAGTCCCAGCAGTACCAGAACAGAATGCAGTGAAGGAATTATCAGAGATTGGAAAGCCTGTCCTGTTCATGGTAAGAGCAAGCTTCCACAGTTTTGTTTTGTTTTTTATGATAATCCTGTAAATCAAACTCATGCCAGTGAAGTGGCTCTTCTGTTAGGTAGATAGTGAGGGATTCCGGGTCTGCTAAGGACAAAAGTGGGTGCTGTAGCCCCCATCTTGGTCCTGCCCAGCCCTGATTCTCCATACCTGGGGGAAGAGGGATTACCCTATGAATCTGCCAATCAGAACTTGGCTCACCAGCTGCAAAGAATGCAGAGAACCCTCTAGCCCATGGGCCAAGCCACATGGGTACCATAAAGTCTGGAAAGTGACCTAGAACCCACATATGTAGTTAAGGCTCAGGTCATGTGACTCCCAACTGTTGAATCAAAGTGGTTTCATAGTGACCTCTGAACCACGAGGGAGGTCCCTATCAAGACACTATAATATAGGACGCAGACCATAGCCAATGACTCTCTCTTTGCCCTCCCTTTGGCCCGCCCAACTGCGACAAAGGGTCCGTTCATCATCCATGGCGTATGTACCATGCTCTGTCAACCTAGATCCTGCTCTTGCCCTATAATCCTATCTTTCTCTCCTCAATAAGCCTCATTTTCTAACACTTCTGCCTTTGTCAAGGTGTCAGTAATAAGTCAGCATTTCTACAAATTTTGTGTGGAAAAGGGCCATGTGTATTAAAAGCACTGGGAACCTAGAGAAACTTCTATCCCCCATCTAACGTTACTCTTATGTCACTTCCTACTTTTGCTTGGTGTTTTGTTTTCCTGGGAAAACTAATAAAATAATTTTAGTTCCCTCTAGACTCCTAAAAGTCACTTTGTACTCTTCTGAGAAAAAACAGAATCTGTGCTTGAATAGAATGCACCGCATTTCTTCAGATTACCTGCATTTAAGTAGCTTTACCAGTTTGCAAACCTCTTTTGGAAAGACAGGAGGAAAAAAAAAATTAGCAATTTGCCATCTTAAAATGAGCTAAAGTCAAATCTCTAGAGAGAAAGAAAAAGTGGGAATAATTTACAGTCCCAATGTCTTCAAAGGCAAATGTAATGAATAAAGGCACAGAACAAGCAAAAAGAACAGAAAAAAATTCTGTTCTAACTAGATTAGGAGGTTTTCTCTTCAGAGGTTTCTCTCCCAGAGCAGTCCACATTAGCAAACATTTATCTCGCGCAACTACGGTCTCAGCAGACCAGTGGAGAGGGTCCACATCAGCTTTCTGGGCAGAGAGGAAGTGAGCACTGAGTTCTCTTGCTCTGAAAAACTGCAGGTAAACCAGTGGGCCTTGTGTCCTGGTCAATAATTGTAAATTTCCTCCTTGTTCTCTCCTCCCCACCCCCACTCAGAGGGCAACCTGCAGAGGAAACCAGCTCCTAAACAGACGCCCAGGAAAAAGGAAACGGAAGGGCTTCCCCAAGAGTACCTCCTCTGCCAAGTGCACAGGGAAGCGACGTCCCCTCCTGTAGGGTTTGCCCAACAGGCAGGGAGATCTGAGAGTTTCAGTCCCCCATGGAGGGCAGACAGAGGAGATGGCTCCTTCCCCACCCCCACATCCCGGCCCATGTCCCTGGGCGGAGCAATGCGATCACATCCAGCACTATTACACTTAGTGTCGTCATTCTGAACATCTCTGCAAGATCCTCTTTCCTCCCGTTATCACTTCAGATGGAAAAAAATTCCTCAACATGGAAAGGAGAGAAGTAGGGCAAGTGGCTTAGAAACAGCGCCCTGCTGAGCAGCAGAATATCCCCTCACCTGTGTGGCTGTCCTTCGGGGCCGCCACCTACAGCCCCTCCCCTTGATCAAGCATCAGGCTTCCCCTCATCCCCCACGGGCAGCTTCCTGTCTCTAGAGTCCGGGGTGGTGCTCCACACAGGGCTCTAGGGACTAGGTATATGGAACAGTCCTGAGCTAAGTCAGGCGTGGCTCCCAAGCCAGCTCCTCCCAGAAGTGCAATCTTCAGCAAATTGCTTAACCTCTGAGCCTTCATTGCCTCATGTAGTACATGTGGATAATAACACCTACTTCACAGAGCTGAAATAGGCTCAAATAAGATAGCTCAAAATAGGCTAATAGGCTCAAAAAAGATTCTAGACTGGCACCTAATAGGTGCTCAATAAATGGCCATGCTTTCTCTTTCTCCCTTTTTCTTGCATAAAATAGTCAATGAATCTCTGAATGAATAAATATTGGTCTCTCATCTCTCTCTCTCTCTCTCTCTCTCTCTCACACACACACACACACACATACACACACAAGACAAAAGGGACAGAGTATTCAAGGTGAGGAATATATCTGGTGGTGCATACAAGTTTCAAGTCACTTGAGTAGCCTAGACCACAGAGTCCTTGTCTATAAAATACAAAGATTGGGTTGTGTGATTCTGAAGATTTGATGAAAAAACTGAACTCATCCATGATGTGGAGGAGAAAAGAAGTAAATGAACAAAGGAATGACAGCCTTCAAAGCAGGATGGGAGGAGGTAGAGTCTCAGTTTATAGGATTTCTGTAAGACTGAGAAGGCTGCCCTAGAGAAGGTCACGGGGATTCCTTCTGATTCCCTCAAAGACCCCAATCCCAGAGGATGCAAAAAGACACAGAATTTAGCCAGCATAAACTCCACTCCACAAGTGGTAGGTAGGTAACGCGCTCAAATAATACACAGAAACAACTTTTCATTGAGGTTGGAAATGCTTCATCCCCTTGGTCTCTGTCACGCTTGCTGTTTAGCCGTCCTGAAGAGGGTGGGCAGGCGGGAGAGGGGCGTAAAGCGAAGGTCGAGCAGCTTCCCATTCCACAGACACCTTCCTCCAGGTTTGCTCCTAAGCCCAGGGTCCTTGAAGAAGCCACCCTGTTGGAATTTTGGAAAACATACCCAAGTGGAGATTGTGAAACTGATGAGGGAACATCAGTTTCAGAACACAGATTCTCAAGAGATGTCAAGCACATGTTGAGTGACGGGCAGACTCCTCCCTGCCCCTCCATCTCTGCAATCAGTCCTTAGGAATTTGCCCTCTCTTTTCCAGCTGACACTGGTAAAATGAGGAAACTGTTGGGCAAGAGATTTTATTATGAGGTGAAAGAGGGAGTGAAGAAAAAGGCATTGGCTGGAAAGGACAAGATGTCTGTTAGGATAGGTGTTATCTTGAACTGGAGACTGGAAGGTACCTGGGCAGTACTCAGAAACCGGGTGGTCCTGGAGAACTACCAGAGACCCACCCATTCAGTGCCAGATAGATACTCTAAGCAAGCAAAATTTCTTGCATTTCTTAAAAGGGTGTTGGCTTTCACATTCAGATTAGTTCAACAACATACTTAGCCCAGTCTAGTATTATCCTTGGGGTAGTTGAGGGTTACCTGTTCTTAAGGTAGTTAAGGTAACTTTGGTGCTTTTAGTTGTGATTCAAAGAAGTGGGGCAGTTTGTTTCCCTAACCCCAGGCATTATAGGAGATCGTGCTCAGGCCCGGAGGAGCCAAAGCAGCTCTACTGTTCTCATTTCTCCTACGACTCCGGCTCTGCACATTCCCTAATGGACGCTCGGCGCTCTGTCCAGCCAGTGTCACATAAAATAAAGCCAGACATTTTTTTGATTGCAGGTTTAAAAAAATAAAGGAGCAGGATTAGCCCTAAAACGTGTTTCCTTCACTATTAACGTTCTTTCCTTTGCTTTTATCTCAGGTGAAATGGCCACACTCTCATTATAACACTGTAGGAGAGTGGAAGACACTAAGAAAATAAAGATTGCTGGTGAAATAAGTATTATGGAGGCTTTCCCCCTCTGTAGCTGTGATATAAAAAATAAAATACTTTCTACAATTTCCTTAAATCCTAACTCCGAGGAAGTTCGCTCAACCCATTCGAAACCGCAGCCCACGTTGCAGCTGCACCTTCTAGCCCTGGCCCTGACCGCAGCCATCGGGGTTCCCATTCCCCCACTCACAGCCCTTCGACCTTGCAGACAGCTCAGGGGCGTGATTTCGCTCTGCAGTGTCCGGCTTTCTTCACTATGCATTGAATGAAAGAACAGTTGACAGGAGAGTTTGTGTCCTCTCTGAGGTTCCAACGAGTTTGGAGAGACCCTACATCGCAGGATTAGAGAAACCAGGACAGATACTACAAAAGTCCCAAAGGCCCACAGTTTCCCCAGCTGGAGGTGTAGAAGGAATGCACGTTTTTCCCATTCTGCATTTTTGCCCATGAGCTCAAAGCACCCTCCCCAGCAGATCGGGGCATTGTTAGTGTGAGCGCTGATTAGAATACCAAAGCCCAGAGCTAAGCTTTTTGCTAAAAGAAAAGAGACTTGCAGACTTTGCAGGGTTGGGAGGCCCAAGTCTCTGGAGCTAGATGAGCTTGTTTGATTTAGTGGCAGCACCAATCTGATCCTTTAAATTGTTTCCTAGCAGAATGTAACCAGCTCTTTTGAAAGTCAGTCTGACTGTAATTTGCTACTAATTGTAGTTTAAAATGAGCTACTCTGGGCCCAGCTGATAGCAAAGCATAAATTCAAGTGGCTGCTCTTAGGATGTCCTTGGATTAAGGTGAGCTTTAGTATTCTCACTACCTGGGCTTCTGGAAATTGGATAATTTCTCTGCCTATCATACGTATCACCCTACTCATCAAATTAGAGTAAGCCCCCAGATGATGGGAAAGATAAGAATCGTTCTGAGTGGCATTTAAATTTCAGCAAAAATCAGTGTCATAGTGGAGAACTGTGCAATTTGCTTCTGTGATGCCTTTCCTTGGCTACCCATAATCTGAGATTTTTATTGCTCCTTCCTTGGGCCGCTTACTCCGTAGGGCCATACTCACAAAGTGTGGTCCAAGGACCACCTTGGGTCTTTGCAAAAATGCACATCCCTGGGCCCAATCCTATTCTACTGACTCAGAACCTGGGTGTGGGGCAGGAGGTTGGTCTCAGAAATCAGTATTTAAAATAAGATCCTTGAAGGAGGCTGATGTATGCCCACATTTGAGAACCACTGCCTTGTACAAAGATTAGGCTGCTTCTTCAATGGGAGATATTTTTAAGTCAAAAACTTGAGTGCTGATTGGAGTGAAATGAAAATCAAGAAGAGAGTGTGATGTGGAGGTGCTAGGATGAGCTCGGCCATCCCTGCCCGAACTATGGCCTCTGCCATCCTTGGTGCCACAGTCCCAGGCTGGCCAGGCTGGGTCCGAGGGTGGTACCAAGACCACAAAGCACATTTCAGGGTTCCCCATAATCTGACCTTGATCTCTCACACACACTCCACTCCAGGCCGGTCAGGGGCTCCCCACCTTTGCTCACACTGTCCCCTCCCCCTTCACAGAGAAAGTCCCACCTCCGCCCCGCATATCCCAGTCCTACCCATCTTTCCTGCCGAAGTCCAAAACCTGTATAAGCCTTTCACATCCACTCCACATCTACCTCTCACCATTCCCTGAAACTTTACTTCCCCTAGAATAAATCCTAATTATTTTATTAGCATTTAATTATGACGTTTGTGTAAGACTCATCTTGCCAGCTAGATTTTGAAGTTCTCTAGGCAGAGAAACTGTTAATCTTTCTAATATTTCCCTCAATTTTTAGCACTGAGCACAAAATGAGCAGACGGAGGAGATCTGATAAATTCTTTTTAAATTACTGATTGCCGGAATACCTCCCCGCCTGCCAGAGGATTCCGTGGTAATTTCAGCTGCTCCTACCATGTCTGGCCCCAGTTGAAAGTCAGTGATCCTACAGAGGACACTGAGAACTGGCATAAGAAATATGCACAAAGAGAGCTGTTCAGCTGTGTAACTGAGTTTCATTAAGAACCAGCCATTACTTATTAAGCCCCAACTATATGCCAGGCACTGGGTTAGATGCCAGGAATTGAGTGGTGAGCAAAACACTCTCCCGGCTCTCACAGGGTCCCTGACCTCCTTGTGGAGACAGAGATGATTCAGGTGATCATAAAAATCAATAGAAGATTATGATATGATACCTATAGAAAGGAATGGTATGTGTGGGCTCTGAAAGCAAGGACTAGGAGGATTTGACCTTTGCCATGGGATCTGAAGAAAGAGAATTTTGCTAAAAACAGAACTCTGAGCCTCCGGGTTAAGACTGTGCAAACCTCCCGCCTGGTAGACACTCCCTGCATCCTCCAGAAATCGAAGTTTCTGACTTTAGAGTCTCCTAAACTATTAAAGAGCTGCCTGAGTGCATGTGGCTGAATTGTGACTGCCAGGTGATTAATCTGGTTTATACCAAGATTGCCCAAATCCCTGGAATTCTCCTTGGACTGTCTGGTAACAAAATGGGTATGATAATAGAGCCCTGCTAAACTTGCACTTAAAGATTAAGGAATGATTTAATGCATTTGAACCCCTGGGAAGGTAGTTCAAATATATTATCAAATGGCCCCAAATCAGCAGAGACTTAGTTCTAAATTTCTTTGTAAGCAAACCCCAGAAAAAATATAAAGGAATGAGAGGAGAAGACAATGAGCGTGTGTGTGTGTGTGTGTGTGTGTGAACATGTAAGCAAGAAAGCAGTTATCCCTGTCCCAGTGGGTTCCTAATAAAATTCAGTTACACAGTTCAACAGCTCTCTTGTGACTTTCTGTGGGTTGCAACAAAGGGGCATTTTGGGGGGTTCCAAAAGAATCCTCTTTGGGAAATTTGGCTGCCTATCAAATGACAGAGGGTATTGTTTATCCCTGGATAGCTTTGTCAGCAATAGGCAAATTTAACAACAAGATAGTTACCCTGAAAACTCAGTGTGTAGAAAAAGTAATAACATATGGAGACAGAGATGCCTTTTTATTATTTTTCTTTTCTGTGGATTGCATAATGTGTGCTACGTGTGTCTCTTGAGAGTATGTGGGAACGCAGGAAAGGGTGGTGAGGAGGAGACACGAGAGACACTGGCCCCATAACATAGCCCTGTGCAGCCAGATGGGTTTTATTATGCAAACATACATATTGAAGACATTTCTCTTCAACCTTAAAAACATTAGATTCAAAACAGTATTGTCATAAAACCCAAAAGATTTAAATGGATAATTCATTTGACTTTATTTACCAAAAAAACAAAACACCTTCAGTGACTAAAACTATGAACACCTTGGCATTAAATCTGATCTTCTTCTAATAGCCATTTAATAATTAATCAAACCATAAAAGCAAAAAATACCTGTTTTTACAAATAGATGCTTTCCTGGTCCACCTGTATGTCTCTCTTCTCTGAGTATTTAAATGCTATAAACACATTTAGAAGAGAGTTTAATAAGAAGAAAATGTACCTACATTTTGTCTTCTGTATGGTGGGCACCCCTTTCATGTCTTTGCATATCTTAACTCATTTGCTATCTGCAACAAGCCTATGAGGAAGGTATGAGCTTTACTTCCATTCCCAGTTGAGGCACAGAGAGGTTAAGTAACTTGCCCAAGGTCACTGAGTTGATCATTGGTAAAGGCATGATTTGAATCCAGGCATATGGTTGTGGGTCGACATCCTTCACTGGCATATCATCTCTCTAAGAGGATCTCTCATCTTTCAGAGAGAGATGGCTGGTGGTAATTGTAATTGTCTTTGAGTAGGTTGGAAAAAATGTAATGTTTCCCTAGGCTTTCCATAGGCTAATCTTTAAAACTCTTGTTTAGCTAGATGGTTAATGACGAGGTAGTCACAAGTTCACTCACAGCAAACCACATGTCATAAATAAATCACAAACGGCTAATTTGTACAACCTAAGTCAGAATTTGCAAGGGAAGCAAAAGGGAGGAAATGTTTGAGAAAACCATCTTCAGAGCAAAAAGCAATAAGTTAAAATTAACTCCCCGAGGTAAAAAGTCTACTCTTTGCAATTTACCCAAGTGCTCGGAGGTGACTTACAATTCCCAGCCTTCGCTCAGATCTGAGTTTAAAAGTGCTTCTTTTAGCAGCTCTTGCAGGGTAAATTATGACTTCAAAGCAGAAATGTCTCCATTCACAAAATGGGTCGCTGACAAGAGCTCTAGGGTGCAAAGAAACTATAACAAGCAAAGAAATATGGCAACAAGAAAAAATGAATTTTTACCCTGGGTTCTGCCTCCTCTTATCTACTTCACGCCATATTACAGCAAGGCTCATACCGCCCCCATCGCTGTGGGAGGAGTATGCGCAGGGCAGCGGACCCATTAGAGCAATGGGCCTGGTGCGCACAGAATTGCACCAGGAACGGCAGAGGGGCCACCCGCTTCTGCCCAAGGCCCGTGTGGCTTCCACAGCAAGAGGTGCTGTGCTGAGGCCCTGTCTGGGCGGTTGACCAAGACTTGAAGTCTTTGCTTGGGGCCGGGAGTCTGGGCCCAGGACGACATGGAAATGCCCTCACAAGGCTTCTGGTGAAGTCCCTCTGACACAGAAGATTGCAGGCCAGGGAGGACGGCCGAGGCCTGCAGCCTGCATGAGTCTGTCCTTCTATACTTCAGGGTGGGGTTCCTGTCTAAACAGGGGGCAGGAACGCCCAGTGTTGGCATTTTTTAAATGGCACAAACAGGAGTGACTTTAGAAAGGTTCATGTTACAGTCTAAGATGAAGGAAGACACCACTTTAGGGAGCATGAAAACCTAGTGTGGGCTCAGAGGTAGGAGCCTGGAACTTCCGGTGGAGCACGGCGGCAGCACGGGGTGCCCAGGAAGGCAGTGTCCGCCTGTGAAGGGAGAGGCCCATGTCACCCATACATGGAGGTTTCAGGAAGCCACAACCCTCCCTCCCCAGGTGATGAAGAAACTGGGAGCCAGAGCCAACCTGGCAGGATTAGGTGATTCTGATACCCCGCGGGCTCTGCTCTCCCCAACTCCGCAGGAGTCCTCAGCAGAAGTGGACTCAGAGCCTCCAGCCAGAGAGGGGCAGAGTTGGCAGGAGAAGCCTCAGGGGCTCTCTGGGCTGTGCCTCAGTGTCCAGCCGGGCCCTGCAGCTCCTTCCTAGGACTGGAAACAGCTGGAACACAGATCACTTGGCTGAGGCCCTAATGTCTCATCTGGGTTTCACCATCTTCCTCCTCCACCCTCCCAGGAGCCTGAACTCTTTCTCCCACTCCCATTCCCAAGAAGGAAAACTTGCATATGGGGAGGGAAGGGTGGCAGGCACCAGAGCTCTGTTTCATGGCTTCTTGGTTCAGAGAGTGTGTCAGCGTTCCTAAGAAATTATGTTCTACCTGTTGATGCCACTTAATAAAAGTAATAAAGAACTAAAGATCAGGCTTTGTGCCAAACACTTTAGTGAATCCTCACATCTACCCCGTGAGGGAGGTGTCCCCATCTGTAGACGAGGAAAGGAGGTCCCAGGTGGTCATGACTCACCCGAGGGCCTGCACTGGAGAAGATCAAAACCTGACGGTTTGCTCTTCTGTCACGTATTTCATCTCTCCCAAGACTCGCTGGATGGAGTCCCCTCACCTTGTGGTGCTTCCTCTCGAATCACTCCAGCAGAGGTGCCAGCCGCGGTGAGGGTGTCCCTAGGCAAGGCGGTGGAAAGAAATGTGATCTGAGTCAGAGTCAGTACACGCAGCAGCTGGTGCGATGGGAGAACCCCCTCTTATAAAAGGAAGGGAACGGTTTCTCACCCTTAGTTAAGATTTCCTTTCCCACCACCCCACTTCCCTCTACTTTGGTGGTAAAATAAGGAATGGGACAAGACACTCCAACTCTTCCCGCTATCTTGATTCAGCCAGGAAATTATGGAAAATAGACCCAGACCCCAGGGAACCGAGTACTGACGAGAAGGGTGGGAAGAGATAGCTGGTAGCCCAGTGGCGAAAAAAAATTGGATGCATCAAGAGAAATTAAAAATGAAAACAAAAGTGAGTTATTCTATTGCTGCTAATTGATATAGTATCAAGATACAGATGGAGGAAACCGTATGGTGGAAAAACAAATAAGGAAACCAAAGAAAGAGGGAAAATGTTTGTAACTGTGTCTCTTTCTATAGTAGAAAGGCAACCCACTGGAGACCCAGACAGCTGAGGGGCTGGTCCTGGCTCTGCTTCTCAGTGGCTGTGTGATGCTGGCCAAGACACTGCCAATTTCCACCCCCAGTTCCACAAGCAAAACAAACACATTCAACCAATTAACCAATCCACTGGCACTCGCCTATTGTGAATTGTTCCTGCACCTCTATGCCCATAACATAAACAGAAGCAGAAGGGTAGGAAGAAAAATGCAATACTAAGTCACTTGCTTCCTTGTAAGAAAATCGTTTCATTGCAATATCGTGATGAAATGATTTAAAAGTCAACTTTGCATATTCATACACACACAAATGCTTTTTCTTTGAATTTTTTTAAAATTTTGTTTGGACTGATATTCAAAAAAGAAAATAGTAGGTGGCTATATACTGTGAAATTCACATTGCCCTGTTTCAGTATTGCCACGTTAAACTGTGGTCCGGCAGGATGCAAATAGAGCTAAGTATGTGGCTTGCAGAAAATAATGCATATTTCACTTCCAGGAGGAGCTCAGATCATTCCCTGCAGATGAAACAGTAACTTGAGGACTTATCTTACCCTTTTTTTCTCTTTCTGGAAGTTAGTAAATAACATAGGCACAGTCATAAAAGCTGAGGTTATGTCTTGAGAATATCTTCTCTCTTAGCTAATGAGACTATCATCCCCATTTTTAAATGTTAAATACACAGCGTAAAGGAGACAAGAGTAACTGTGTCATCTTGTAGCAAAATTTGTCTTTCTATAGTTACTGGCAACTCTGAACATTCTCTAAACACTCTGTGACTAATTGTTGCTAGAAACAGAAAACTTGAACATGGGAGCTCCTGGAGAGAGCTTAGCGATTGGGTCCATGCTCTCCACCCTCACCTGTGTGATGCAAAGTGGAGAAACACGAGGAGTCTCCTGTAACCTTTGCAATGACATACTCTTTATCTAATGCACTCAGCTCCTTAATTAGTCTGCCAATAGAAATCTTTAAAAAACTGTGTGCAAAGTCAGCAGGGGGTGCAGGTCCTGATGCTGTTTTTCCAACCACTG
Source organism: Cheirogaleus medius (assembly GCA_008086735.1). Taxonomy (NCBI): domain Eukaryota; kingdom Metazoa; phylum Chordata; class Mammalia; order Primates; family Cheirogaleidae; genus Cheirogaleus; species Cheirogaleus medius. Next base: position 53,773,179 of record VBSM01002608.1, on the reverse strand, counting down.
AATAAATGATTTCCGTCACCACCTCACTCGTGTGCTCGTCCTCATTAGTATGTATGAAATGAACAGAATGAATGAGCATTGGGAGATTTATACTGTCCTATATCCAACTTAATTAATAAGAAAGGGAGCCCATTTCTAGGGGAGGGAGTCAATGTCCACAGGTTCCCACATATCTCTGTTTAATTAATTATATAAACCCGTCATGAGGAGAAGATTTTAACAGTATCCTCCACATTTTCTCTACCTGTCACAACTATTAGCTAAATTTTTCAGTGACCTACAGATGTCCAGGTGCCCTGATCTTTAGGTAGCTCCTGCAATTTAATTGTGACCTTCAAGTCCCCACCCGACACCCAACTCATTCATCCAGTGAATATTAAATGAGGGCCATGCTAGGTGCAGAGGACACAACGGTGAACTAAGTAGAGCCTGATTTTCAAGTAACTTTCAGTTAAGTAGAGGAGACAAGGATATAAACAATCATGAAACAGGGAGAGAATTTCTGAAGGGGAGTGTATGCATAAGTGGCTAAAAGAGCCTCAGGTGATGGCAACGGGGAGCGTGGGGCATAGAAGGAAAGCAGCGAGAGCGTATGTCACGATGAGCAGTCTGCACAGAGCTTTAAGGACAAGTGTGCCCCCAACCCAGGACTAAGGCAGGCTCACAATGGATCCCCAGCACCCACATAGAGCAAGTGCTCAGTGCACTTTCCGAGTGAGTAGTCCGAGTGAGTTTGCCAGGCATAGAAGGGTGTGAAGGCATTTCAGGGGGAGGTCCACAGGCAAGGGCCAAATGGTCTTGGTGCATTCTGAGAATCACAAAATAATCTTTACATTAAAGAATGTGGTTTGAACAAGGAAGTGGTGAAAGGGGTGGGGTGGGGGACTGGAAAGGTATTTATTATACAAAGCCTGGTCGATAAAATTGGGTAAAATAAATGGCAGTCTTCCCAAAATTCTTACTTCACAAAAACCTGGAACATATCAGAGCACATACCAACTTCATACATAAACAGGCATAATATGAGAGGTGCTTTGATATTCATATGATGCTGTTCTTTGACTCATGTATGTGGCAAAAGGAAAATACCAGGTGGATCAACAATAAAATATATATTTTGGTTTGGAATGATGCAAAAATTCTGGAGATGGATAGTGGTGCCTGTTGTATAACAATGTGAATGTATTTAATGTCACTGAATGGTATACTTAAAATGATTTAAATGGTATTAATACATTTTATGTTATGTATATTTTTCTACAATAAAGAAAAATATTTCTTGAGTGCCTATCATGTTCAAGACATACAGACTTGCCTCAAAGAATTTTGGTCACCATTGATATTGAACTTACTGAGTTTAGTTTATTATTTTTGATTGAGATATAAGTTATATACACACAGGTCTTAAGTATCTATCTCAACAAATTTTAATATCTGTAGCTACCACTGCCCAGAACAAGCACCCAGATCAAGATGTAGAACATGCCCAGCACTCAACGGGTTCACACCTGCCCCTTCCCAACATATTGATAACTCCCTGCAAAGCTAACTGCAACTTGATTTTTATTTGAAATTTTTTTCAAATAAGTTTTCATGCTCACTTTTTCTTGATTTTATGCAGAACAATCTTTTGGCCGGTACCAGTCCATGGCCTGTTAGGAAACAGGCTGCACGGCAGGAGGTGAGTGGAAGGCAGGCAAGCAAGCGAAGCTTCATCTGTATTTACAGCCGCTCCCCATCACTCACATCAGCACCTGAGCTCTGCCTCCTGTCAGATCAGCAGTGGCATTAGATTCTCATAGGAGGGCAAACCCTACCATAAACTGCACGTGCGAGGGATCTAGGTTTCAGCTCCTTTTGAGAATCTAATGCCTGATGATCTGAGGTGGAGCTGAGGCAGTGATGCTAGTGCTGGGGAGCAGTTGCAAATACAGGTTATCATTAGCAGAGAGGTTCGACTGCACAAATGCAATGTGCTTGAATCATCCTGAAACCATCCCCCCAGGTCTGCAGAAAAATTGTCTTCCATGAAACTGGTCCCTGATGCCAAAAAGGCTGGGGACCACTGCACTATCGTATATAAATTCTGCTAAACTAGAATTTGATAATATATAGACATCAGTAGAATATTCAAAAATTCCCTCTTTCCATGTAGCAAACATGGAGAAATTGGTGCAGGAAAACTCTGCTCAGCTTAAAGGGTGACCCAACTGAGCTTTTATTGGACAGTTAAACAAGCAGAGCAGTGAGATATGTCATAACTCATTATTACTAATGAATTTCTCCTTTTATGTCTGTAGTGGTAATTAGGGCTTTCACAAATATCCCATTTTTCCTTCTCTAAGCATATGCTAGGATTGCTTTTCCTTGTCCCTACATATTTCTTTGTTTATAAAAAGACAGGATCTCCCTAAGTTGCCCAGTCTCACCTCAAACTCTGAGCTCAAGGGATCCCTCCATTTCAGCCTCACTAGTAGCTGGGACTATAGGCATGAGCTACCACGCCCAGCTCCTGTCCCCACATAGCATGACACATGTGACTTATTTGGTCATAAAATGGGAACAAAAGTGATGTGTGTCATTCCAAGGCAAAAACATCAAGAATGAGTTTGTGATTGGTGATGTCAACTTCACCCAGTCCTGTGACCCAGTGAGCCACTCCAAGATGGCGCCTCTGCCAGCTGGGTCCCCGGGTGGCCATGAGTAGCAGAGTACCCCTCCACTGTAAGCTCATATCGAGTAAGAAACAAAATGCTGTTGTGGTCCGCCACCAATATCAATAGTTCTTTCTTATTGCAGCAGAACTAGCCAAAACTGACTAATGCAAAAACTAATGTTCGGGAATAACTTTTCTCTTTTTATAAATTAGAGCAGATTCAAGTTCATACCTACAAAGATATATCTCTCGCATACTTGCATTCTGATGTGCTTTTTCAGTGGAAGGGACTGGGGAAGGAAAAGAGGGGTGTACTGAGGAGTACACATGGAGCCCGTCCCCAGAGGGAACAGCTTCCTTCAGGCGTGACTGTGTGGGAAAAGGTTGAGAAAGCAGATTGTCACACTGGGGCTGGGTGGCAAGTGGCTGAAGCACCTGCCCACCTTCAATATTACCCACTACTAGTTCATCAGATTAATTCAAAAGTGAAATTGAATGTCTCTAAACATATTTTTGAGCTGTTAAAGTCTAATTTCTGCTAATTCTCTTTTGGAAGCAGGGCACCATAAAGTATGGCTTTTAAAATATATGAAGAGGCCTTTATAGTCATATCTAATATGAATTTCCCAAGGGTAGATCCTTCTGACTCAGTGCTGTGGCCAGTTACCATTCCCTGTGGTCAAGGCATGTATGGGTAGTGGTGTTTGCTGTTAATACAAAACAAAACAAATAAGCAAACAAAGCAAAAACAGTCAATGCTGTGTTGAGTATGACAAGGTGAAATGAAATTTTTATCAGAGTAGAAGAATGCTTTTAAGACATGCTACAACCTAGCTTTTAGTCAGGCGGCAGTCCTATTGTATTTGATATTGCAATGGCCCTCCCAGCTTCCATTCCCCGTTCTTTGGGTAACTGTCCTGGTATTTTTTTTTTCTTTCAGGCAGCCACAGCTCCGATGAGCCCAGTGCTATGAAGGAGGCCGAAAGCCTCCTGTTCCTACTGAGGGTGGGGTGTATAGCTCAGGCCTAAGCCAATCCGTGTGATTCCGCCCTGGCCACAGTGATCGCTTCAAGCATGGAGGACACAGTATGTGGGCCAATAAAACTGGAGGACAAGTTTCTGGTAACTTCTGAGAAGTATCCTTGCTCTTTTCTGAGAGCTGCAAATGACTCTCTCTCTGGCTCTCTCCAAGCACACACGGGAAAGCCAGCCTCGGAGTGAATCTGCCACTGTTGTAGGCAAAGCAGAAAGCGGGAAGAAACCTTGATGACATGGTTGAGTCACCGAATTAAACCAGTACAGAGGTCTGTCCTACCTGCAGATTTCCAGCTCTATAGACCAACACATGTGCTTTTAATGTTTGTTGAAGCCAGTTTTTTGTTGGATTTCTAATTCCTTGCATGTGACACACTTAAACTGACACAGTTAGGACTGACTGTAATGCAGTTGCCTGAGGACCTGGACGGAACACAAAAGCCAGATAGCAGTTGCCATTTCAAAGCAATGCCTTTACACAGGCCACGATTCTAGTGTCCTAAAATGACAGATTGCACTAAGTCATTTGCAATTCCGATTATGTTTAACAGAATAGTAAATTGTGAAGAATTTTAGATATGGTCTTTTTAGTAATTTTATTGAGTAAAGAGGTGTGATCAGGAAGAGAATGGCAGACAAAAAATAGAGAACATAGATATGATGATGATAGTAGCTGATACTATATTGTGCTTACCATGAGCCCTGCAGTGTTCAAGGCAGAGAACATATTCACTCATCTACTCTTCATAAATATAATATAATATTATATTTATCTCCATTTTTTGAAGACATAATTAGAGGTCCCAGAGGTGCCCATGCCCAGGTCCCACAGCTAGTAAAGAGCTGCAACTCAAGCCACAGGCTCTAGCGCCAGCTCTACCACCCTCTGTTGATTTTGCTGCTTGAGTCCTTCAAGGCCAGTGGAGAGATACCCCATTATTGACACTGGACCTTCCCTGAGTACGCTTTGTTTGTAGCTTCCTTTGAAATCCAGCAGAAATACATAGGATTCATCTGGATGAAGCAAGGTGTACAGGGATGCCTGGCAGAGCCCAGGTATACGCTGTCTGTGAATGAATCATGCCAAGGAATTAGGTAAGCAGAGTGGGCTCTCCTGCCAGTTACTTGTACAGACTTCGCTGCCACCTACTTAGCTGCTGATGTCATTGACAGCCAGTGTTTTTGTTTGTAGGCAGAGTCTACATGTCTTCCTCACACCTCTGTAAAGAAAACAAGACGACATCAGGATGAAAAAGCACCTGTTTGGAAGAGGATGCCTTTTTGCCAAAACTGTAACAATGTCACTTAAACCTAATCCAGCTGTAAAAGTAAACAACACAAAACAAAAAAGAATGCATTCAAAATTCTGATGCTAGAAATCGTAAATGTAAAGGATGAACTCAATGAGTTAAATAAGAAAGTCTTTATTAAGCTCCTTCTCTATGGTCACCAACGTTGTATGCAAGGTACTATAGGAAATAACTCAAAAAAAGTATGTAGGCGGTTACTATTTTCAAATACTCACTTATTTTTATTCTTCTCTGTATTTCTTATTTTTTCCTTCCTTTCCAATGAATCTCTCCCACCCCACCCCCATTCCAGCACAAGATCAGATCTCCACTCACTCTGAAGAGGCACACAAAAGAGTGGGAAACAGGGCAAACCACAAGCTTTTGTGTCTTTGTTTTATAAAAGCCTAAACCCTTGGGGAAAGAGATTCTCTATTCATATCCTGAAGCCACAGGAATAGAGAAGTTCCTCCACACTTCCCCAATCCCTGGGCTTGGGGAAGGGTGGAAGAGGCAGAGGTCTGGGACGAGTCCCAAGAGCAGAGAGGAATTGTGCCCCACATTAAGCAGCCCACTAGGAAGGCTGCCAGCCGCGAGAGGGATGGCTACATTGTGCACATTGACAGAAATATAAGCAGCCTTCACAAAGATCCCTGGGCTCCCAGCATGACATGGGAACAGCAGAAGACATTAAAACTGAGGACAGCGATGACAAGCTCTCAGGCCTACCCTGTCTGGAGCAATAACAGAGGACCCAGTGTCTCCTGCCTTCCCACCACTTGGCTCTGCGGAAGATGCCAGAACTGTGGCACAGGCCCAGGGAAGAGGTTAGGTTATCCTAAGACAAACTAAAATTTAGTTGTGTTTTGCATCTTGGCTTGTTTTTCCACAGGCCTAGCAGGCTGGGCAAATCATAATCAGATGGCAAGTTGAGAAATAGAAAGCAAAAGATAAAGCACTGTTTGCAGACCAGAGTTTGACATGTGGAACTTGTGGTCGCTACAGGAGAAAGCAGCAATCCTGCCGTATGGGCTTAGAATCTTCTACTACACAGAATACAGAGACAAAGCAAATCTGAGAGCAACCAAAACAGAAAGTAAACAAATGATTGCATGTGTGGTCGAAGGAGAAATGATTGTGAGCTGGGGCTCCCAAATTTGACATGGTACCATGTGTGAAGACATGGTCCCTCAGCAGGGACATGCAGGGGAGGAAGAAAGGCTCTCCAACCAGGAGACAGCGCGAGCAAGAACTCAGCATGGAGCGTGAGCATAGTTACTCGAGGGTGATGATAAGATGAAGATGCACTTGACAGACTGAACTGAGGGAACAATGGGCCACTAGATAAATAAAGGTGGGTCACTCTTGGCGGATCTTGAGTGCCTTACTCAGACATCTGTGTGGAGATCATAAACAACAGGATCCCAACAAGAGCCTCAGAGTGGACTGTGAAATTATTTTCAAAACTAGTCTTCCAAGATTAACATGAAGTTGATATGACAGATTATTGATAGCCAGTGAGACTAGAACCAAGAAGAATGCATGGGAGGCCCTTTCAGGAATCCAGGGAGAAAAGGGCATGAAGGTCTGCCTTAGGTGTAGGTGAGGAAGGAAATAAGTAGAAGAAATAGTGGAAGAAAATGTTTTGAAGAGTGGAATTCACTTTGGCAAGTTGAAGCTATGATTAGCATTCTATTTAGCTGAGCTCACAATCAACTGATCACATCCGGTGTAAGATAGTTTATTTAATCTAAGTAATGCAACAGGCAAAAATGGTGCAATGTTTTTCAGTTTGCTACCTTAAGCTGCTATGCACCTATTCTCTTTGGAAATACGAGGGCTGTCCAGAAAGCATCCAGCCATTGTTAGTATAACGAGAACACATTATGTGGCTGGATACTTTCCGGACAGCCCTTGTATGTTGTCTCGGCTGGGATGAGAATGAATCACAGAAGTAAAGACAAAACAAGTGTTTCCATCCCCACAATGTTTTCATTCTTGTAATGTTTGGTGCTGGTGCTGTTTAATGTCTTCCCCGACACTTTGACACATTGTTGCACAAAGCAGCTATGAGGACAAACATCTCTAATTGTGGGAACAAAGCCACCTCAGAGTACCTGAATCTGTTAGTCCTCAAGAGTAAGAGAGGATTTATAAAGAAACAAGCAAGGTTTGTGCAAAAACTACCTCTGGAACATCAGATATATTCAAAAGGCATTCAGGAAATGGCTTCAGCAGCATAGCAGAGTCTTTGGATTGAAAGTCCTGGGTTCAAATTCCAACCCTGTCACTTAAAGACCATGTGGCTTTGAACAAGTTACTTGAAATATTAGCCCTTAGGCCCTCGGTACAAATTAGAAACAGGTGCCCTTCTAGGCAGATGAAGTCCTAAGGAGGCTGCAGGGCTCTTTGTATCTCCTGCTCACTTCCTTGACTGGGCACCCGAGTGCAGGAAGCAATGCACACCACTGTATACGGTAGCTCCCTTACTAGAAATCTGCTTTTTCATTTTTTCTTTGTATATTGAAGAAAACGAGACTACCTGTCTTATGGGGCTATTTTTAGGATATAATTGCTTTAGAACATGTAGAGTGTTTAGTATAGTGTTTGGCACATTTTAAACATGCAACAAATGTTTACAGTTATTATTGTATTACTATTATCAATCTAAATCTCTTATGTTTTAGGATAGAGTTTGGCAAACTGTGGCCCATAGCCCACCGCCTGTTTTTGTACCGCTCGAAAACTAAGAACCATTTTTATATTTTTAAATGGTTGGAAAAAAATGAAAAGAAAAAGATTCTGTGACACATGAAAGTCCCCTTAAATGCAAATTTTATTGTCCGTAAGTCAAGTTTTATTGGCATACAGCTATGCTCAGTCATGTATATATTGTCTGTGGCCACTTTCATGCTATAGCAGCAGAGTTTGAGAGACAGCCTCAGACATGAGATGGTCCATAAAGCCCAAAATATTTTCTCTCTGTCCCTTTACAGAAACAGTTTGCTGAACCCTGTTTTAATGTGTTTATTCACTAGCTCCAGGATATGCTCTTCAATCTTTTCCAAGGATTAGAATTAAATTCAAATGATTTTTGAAATTCTTGAGCACCAGTGAGCATCAAGCTGTTGAAAGAGAGGCATTCTTATTCTTTCCAAGTATTTTGCAATATCTTTCAAAACACTGTCACCTCTTTTCATGGGTGATGACAATGTGCCTAACATTAATTCTTCTTCTCATATACGGAGAGAGTGGTGGCATAGTTCTGCACCAGAGCCAGAGTAAACACATGGCTATAGAGGCTGCCCTAAGTGTAGCTGTATGTTAAGCAGGTTCAGAGCTGGAAACATATTTTATATGGACAGGTGCCAGGAAATCTTTGGCTGTCACATGGTGTCAGCATACATAAATGCAAAACGAAAAGTTCAGTTGATCATTGAGATGTTTTATCTATCTGATGCCAAAAATCCATATATTTGGAAACATCTGGATAATTGATTATATTTTTCACTTTTCATCTCAATTTGGCATTCCGCCCATTTCAGCTAATGAGAACAGCGAAATATTAACCATGTTCTAAATACCAACATGGGAAAAAAACCACGTTCCCTGTAGCCTTTCCCAGATAAGCTTCCTGGTCCTGTTTCTTCTATTTAGTGCATTTGCTGTCACTGTTTTCTTCTATTTTCTCCTCTATTTCTCACCTCCTTTTTTTTATTTTTAACTTTCACTATTTCCTCTAGTACAATCTTTACTGACAAAACTTTTTAAGACTGCCCTCCTATGTTTAATGCCTTTTGTCTAAGGAAGAAAAATGATTGGTTTTATAATAATTGAAATTCTTAATTAAAAGCCAATGTTCAAGCCTTCAGTGGCATGAATAGCTTCTCAATTGCTGGGAGCCTGCTTTGTGTACAATTTACTGTCCACTTTCCCCTGTAGAATTTAAGGGAAAGGTCACAAAGAGACAGCTTTTGATTCATCTATTCATATTTTTTTCTATGATTTTCAATTGATTTTTAACAATCTGTTCAATGTTATAATTGTATAGAAAATCCCTATGATATAATGCAGACTTCTCTGGGCCAATTATTTACAATTATAGCAGTTACACCCTTTTCTTGACTGGGGCTATTTCGGGAGGCATGGTTATGGTCCACACTGGGCCGCAGTCTCGTGCCGTAATAACACGGACCTTGCCAAGACAAATGCAATCCTCTCTCTCTGCCCCCCTAAATTCTTGATTGATGCTCTGCCTTTATGAAGTCTTGCTGTGAACACAGCATTTAGTCCGTAACGCTCTTGTCAGGATGTCTTTTGCACATTCCCAGGGAGGGCCTTTTCTTCTCCAAACAACACTGTAGGTTTAGCTGTAGCCCCAGATCCTATAAACAGGGATAGCAGCTGCAAAACTGTGAATTTTATTGTCTTTGGTCCTAAGCTGCTGACTTCATATTAAAAAAGAAAAAGCTTCAAGAAGAAAAGAGAAAGTACCATGATTTTAAAATAGTTATTGCATGATCTCTAGAGCTGCATTATGTTCATACAAACATTTGGTTTCCCTTTCAGATAAAGATCACTATAAAAATACCATTTTCCTAAAATTCTTTTTAATTAAGGAGGAAAAAATTATGCTTACAATGCTAGATTGGTCAGCTTAATTTTAATGCCAGCCAAGATCATAAAAATATTTAATACAAAAATCCTTGAAGGGTATAAGTAGTGATGATAAAATAGCAACCAATATGGTTGTGTGACAGTAAAATCTTGCCAAACCAATTTCACTTGCAGGTGAAATTGCATTACAAAGTATGCCATTACAAAAATATTACACAGGTATTTCTGGACAGCTAAGTTACCTTAATATCTTGGGGGATAAAACAGGATGACAGTGTTTCTCTAATTAGATTAAGATTAATTCTATGTAACAAACTATTTTATGGATTATACACTCTCTCAGGACTCTGTCAGAATCTTTTTGTCCTTTACCCATGTTGGAAAAAAATAAAAAGAAAAGAAAACAGCCAAGATCATCTCAGTTCTTCTACTAAAGTATCTATTAAAAAGGTGTCACTTCCCACTCACCTCACCTGACACTCTGGATACCCTAACACACCTGTCAAAACAGGATTCAGTCCCTGGGAGGAGGGAAGATTCACATGACATCTCGCCCTCTTCCTATCTGGTTTAGGACGAATCTCCCTCTTCGCTGACTGACTCACCAAAGGGCCCGGGAAGCAGTTCTGTTTGCTCCTAAGACCTCTGCTGAGAAAGGAATTTCTACAAGTTCATTGATTTCTGGAAATATATGAAATCTTACCTGTTCCCTCTAAGAACCCTCCAGTAAGTAGTAAGCAAGTTTCCTGTCCCACCCAGAATAAAATCCCAAATTGTGTTGTAGGAAGACCAGCAAAGCCCACATATGCACCCCGCTTTCCTCGAGGACTTGTCCCTTCTCACCTCCCTTACCTCTCTGTACCAGCCACTCGGGCCTTTTCTCTCTTCTACTACACATGGGCCAAGCTCGCCTGTCAAACGGCTTCTATAATTGCTCTTTCCTAGGAGAGCAATGACCCTGCCACCAGGTCCTCCCATGGCTCACTCAGGTCACTCGGGCCTCTGCTGTAAGGTCAAACCCCCAAGGAGACCTTCCCTGACCACCCTGTAGGAAGCAGAGTAGTAGCCGACAGATGCCCATGTCCTAATCCTTGAAATCTGTGAATCCGTTACCTTACAGGGCAAAAGAGGCCTTGCAGGGGTGATTAAGAATCTTGAGATGGGAAAATTACCCTGCGTGATTGGACTGGGCCCGGTGTAATCACAAGAGTCCTCATGAGAGCGTAAGAGTCAGAGAGAGATTTGAAGATGCGAGGCTGCTGGCTTTTAAGATGGGGAAAAGGGCAATGAGCCAAAGAATACAGGCAACTTATAGAAGCTGGAAAAGCAAGGAAAGTCTCCCCTACAGCCTCCAGGGAATATGTAGCCCTGTCAGCATTTTGATTTTAACCCAGTAGATTCATTTTGGACTTTTGACCTCCAAAACAGTAGGATAATAAATTTGGGTTGGTTTAAGCCACTAAATTTATGGTAATTTCTTACAGCAGCAATAGCAAACTTAAAAATAACTTCCCCTCTCAGTCTTCACCCGGTTACTTTCAACCCACTCACCCTGCTTGCCTTTTTGCTTGATAGCATTTACCGCTATAGAAAATTGCATTGCTTTCTCATTTGCTTGTTTGCTTATTCATCTTCTGCAATAGAATGTAAACTCCATGAGGGTGTAGGCTTTGCATTGTCCACCTCTGGATCTCTCATACATAAAAGATTACCTGGAGAGAGTAGGTGCTCAGTGGATTTGGATTTGGAAGGAATGACTGGATGAATATGTAACTTAATACAGATGCACCCAAATTATGAATATGCAACATAATGTGGATGCTTGTGTTGTCTGTGTGTGTATATATGTGTGTGTTTATATGTGTATGTTTGTGTGTATACAGGTATAGTAGTCAGAGCAGAGTAAAAGGAGCAGTAGACAATATTAGTTGGGGTAGCAATGGTAGCAGTAGCAGTAGCAGTAGCAACAGTGTGGAATTTGACCTATTTCTGTGATGAAGCAGTGGCCTTAATTGATAATAGTGAAAATATATCAATATTTCATGAAAGCTTTTGATTAGACTCATATGAAAATGTCCTCCATATATAAGTTCAGAATTGTTCAGGACAATGCCGTTATTGTCCTTTCATTAACACACTCAAATGAAAGGACCTGCCCACAGGGCAATTAGCAATAGTTCACTATCCATACAAGAATTGCATACATTGACAAATTTCCCCAAATTATGAAACTAAAGACATCAATCTAGTTGTGATTAAAGCTGTAAAGAAAAATTAACTCCTAGAAAAATTTAGGTCAATATTTAAATTCTAGGTTTGTAAACCAAAAAAAAAAAAAAAATGGTTCCCATATGAAAAAATAATAGAGAAAAAAGGAAATCAAAAAGTTGAGAATTTAATTGGTACCAGAAATAGACCTTAAAAGAGTTATAGGCCCAATTAGTAAATTGGATCTCAGTTGACGTTTCTGTTTCTAGTGTAATGATGTATTTATTTAACTGCCTTCAGAGGTTCTGTGCTCTTGGAAAACAATAATTTTCTTTAAAATATCAATGACCCTTCAAAGGAATAAAAGGAAAATCTGTAACTTCTTTGAGATCTCTGTGAACCGTGTCACTGTTCTGGCCACCTCAGATGAATCCCAGTGCCATGTGTTAAATCAATCTGCGTCATTCACGCATTACTCCACAATCTGGGCTGTAGTGATTCAGAAGCAAAGGCATGGACCTTGCTTTAAGAATCTCACAAATGAAACAGCCTATAATAATACAGTGTGATACAGATCAACCGGACAGCGTTGTCCAGCCCTGGGGTGGTGGGAGGGGGAAGAAGGGTAGTGAGTGATCAAGGCTCTTTGGAGGAAACAGGAAGTAGGAGATATCCAGGGGAAAGGGGTATGGTGAGGGGTGAAGTAGGGAGACATTCAGGAGGGGCTGGGAAATATGGGAACCCCTAGCACGGTGGGAGACACCCAACAACACCCTTCAGCTTACTCTTTTTATTTTTTTCTCTATTTATGATATGTGGGGTTGTATTGTATTCTTTTAAGATCTCTCGGCATACTTCTATAGAGGTCTCGTGCATTCACCTTGTGTTGTTAGTATTTCCGCATATCAATTGCTCATATTTTATTTATCCTTTTTCCTATTTACATTTAAATTGCTTCAACTGCTTTGTTTTGTTTTTGCTATTACAACAATGCTGCTATTTCCACCAGTGGGTAGTAAACGTTCTCGCCACTCCTCCTTGTGTACCTGTGTAGGAAATTTTATAGGGCAATGTATCTAGAAGTGGAAATGTTGAGCTTTAGCGTGTGTAAAAATTTAACTTTGATATTTTAAGAATGTTTTCCAAAATAGTTGTACTAATTCATACTCCCCCCACATTAGTACATTGTTTGTTCAATAAATGGTATATATTAAGATTGGGCACATTTTATTCATATTTAACCAGTATATAGACTTGAAGGTACCAAATTTATGGTCATTGAACAAATCGATCTTCAAATTTCTCCAGAAATGTTTAAAGGATGCTTTTTACAAACTATCTAAAAGAGAATTACATCAGAAATTTCTATAAACCTTCAATCGAAGAAGTAAACAAAAATTTAAATTATATAGAATTAATCAACATGAAATTTCAACAATAGAATTTGTAGCACTGGTGAATAGATATTATAAATTCTCAGTCAGTCACAATACAAGAATGAAGCAAACCCATAGAAAATGTTCAGTCAGTATTCCAGACCTCTTTTCCATTAATTTTCTGACAAGAACTACTAGGAAGATGCCAACATTTACGGATAGGTGGATAAAAGGGATTAGTTTGACCTTGCTTAAAATATCAACTTCTTTCAAAAGTTATTTTAAAGAGCAAAACAGCCAAAAGAAAAGAGTAAACTGGGAAAGAGACTGCACAAACCACAACTCTCATAATTAGCTCCTGACCCATCAAGTTCTGAGGGTTAACGAAAGCAGTATTAAAGAATGAGCACATACCTAGAATTGGAGAACTGGTCAAACATGTGTGAGACGGTTTGCACATGCAGTTATCACTGCATTCTCACTCGATTATAACTTGTATTTGAAACATAAGATAGACATTATTTGTGGTGAGGTCACACTGTCAAGACCAAGGGAGAGGGAAAAAGGGTACATGGCTGGAAGCTTCTTAAAATGGCAGACTAGACTAAGAGCTGGGCAGTCTCAACTTCTCAGCATTTCCAACCGAGAACTTACTCTGCAGTGACTTGTGTGATTCCCTTTCTTCTGCCATTGGCTAGTGGTTTCTTCTCTAAATATTTCTTTCTCTCTCTTCAGGATTCCTTTCTTCAAAATATCTAGCTACCACATGGGTATAAGGCACTATAAAAATACACAAATGAATTCATTCTACTTTGGGGGACTCTTGGGTTGCAGACTCTATACAGAAAAAGACCTCTGGCAGGAGCCTGCCTTTCTATCGATGTTGGCTGCATATCTTAGGCAATCTACTCCATGCCAACCTTTGAGCTGAATTAGCCATGTCAGCATGATCAAAGTAGTGTTCTGAAGTGGACAAGGCACCAGCTCTGGGGTTGGACAGCTGTAGATTTAAATCTTAGCTCTGTCCCTTACCAAGTAGCGGCGTCATCTGTGAAGGTAGGTGGTTGCTCCAAGCCTCAAATCCTGTATGTCTGAATCCGCTGTACACACACCTGCCTTTCAGCTTTGTGGTGCAGAGTAAGGAGTGTAAATGTAAAGCATCCGAGTGGCAGAAAGAGCATTCCTGGAATGCCCAGGGGCTCCTGGCATGAGTCCTAGTCAGTGGATGGGGACCCACAGGATCTGTGTCCCATGTGGGTCGAGGAAGTTCAGTGCTTCTTCCATCCCCCTGTGCTGGGCTGCAGCTACCTTGAAGTCATGTATATGGATGGCATAGCTTTAAGATGGAGGAGGGCTGCCCACCTGCATGGGACTAGGGAAAGCAAGAGACATTCTTTTGCTGTGTTAAGCTACTGAGATGCTGGAGTTTAGTTCCTCCCACAGCACAGTATAAACCAGAGGTTCTCAGAGTGTGGTCCCTGGACCAGCAGCATCTGGGAACTGGTTAGAAATGCACATTCTCAGGCCCCACCTGACCTGCTAACTCAGAAATTCTGGAGATGGGACTCCGCAGTGTGTGCTTTCACAAGTCCTCCAGGTGATTCTGATGTACACTCTAGTCGGAGAAGCAGCAGCCCAGACCACCCCGACTAACCCAATCCAGCACAACACCAGCTCAAGAAATCGTAGTTATTTTTATTTAGTCAAACCACCTGTGACAAACTAGTTGCTGCAATTAAGTAAAAACACTCAGGGAAATATTCCTCACTACAAAATGCGTTGGTCATATTTTATAAATGGAGTCTGATCCCAGTTAACACCCCTCTATTTGGAAATGAAGATGGTGGAACTGTTAAGATGATCAAGAAACATAGGATATGGTAATTCAGATGCTAAAGACAAGTTTACGATTGCAATTAAATTGTTATGTGAGATTCATTGACGAAGTTTGGAAATCAAATCCCCCAAATTTATAAATATTTCATGATCAATTATGCAACACAGCTGCAGTTACCAAGTAGTAAACCTCATAAGAAAAGTTGCAGTTGTATGTTTTCAGAATTAGACTTGTCTGATTTAAACTATACAACAAAGTGCGTGTGTATGCCCATGATTGTGAGGTTGGCCTTCTTTGATAAAGTACTAAAATTTAATTTTAATGAGATTTATTGCAATTTTGTCTTCCTACCTTTTCTTTGTTCACTAACACCTGATTAGATTTTTAAATTTTTCTTTTGCCCCTCTGGTGCTTTAGGTGCTGGAGTCAGAAGCTCGTGATTCTCAAACAAAAAAGTACAGACTCTGCATGAGTCATGAATATATCATATGATAACCTTGGAAAAATGTTAAATGGCCTAAAATCTTTAAATTATGTTGTGCAGAGCCTGAGGTTTTGATTGTGAAACAACAGTTCTACAATTCGCGTGCCTAACCTCATTAATGTGATGTGATAATCCATTTTTCTCTTATAATAAAAGTGCTACATGACATATATTTACTTGTCCTAATTAAAGTGAGTTAAAAATAAAACTCGTTTTAAGAATTTGGTGGCATGCCTGAAGCTTTCCTGGATATCAGCAAAATCCGATCTGGAAATCACTTTTCTAAGAATATTACAACTTGATCAGGCCATTGCAACCCCATTTCCATCTTTATTCTCAAAACCTCGGAGGAAATCCCCAACTAATGAATGAAATTTTATAAACGAAGTCAGTTCTCTATTTTGCTATTCCTTAAAAATTCATGCTTACCTACCTTGGAATTCCATTATCACCTGCAAGATCCATTCATCATCTATTTAACAAACATTTTTCTTAACTTACTTTAGTTATTTTTCTATTTTACTTTATTCCCCTTGCCTATTCCCTCTGTTTTATAAGGAACCATTCTGATATGTTTAATGTATACCTTTTTGTGTTTTTGCAATATATGCATTGCTATTTTGCATGCATGTTTTATTTTTGTGAATGGCATTGTGTTACATATCTAATTTTCTTTCATGCTTCTTACAATCAGCACTATATTTCTAGATACAACTATATTGCCATGTATACAGTCAGTCCATTATTTCTAATTCTTGTGTAATTATTACAAACCCTTTTTCTTACTATTAGGTAGGAAGGTTTGTACAAGAAAATTCATGGTTTCTCTTTCCACAGAGCTTACAGTCTAGTTGGGGGAACAGACATTGAACAAATAACCAAACACAGTACAGTAAGTGTTCACCATTCATTTTTTCAACAAATACTTATTGAATGCTTTCCATGTGCAAAATATGATGTGAAGCACTAGGGATAAAATAGAGAACAATATGGCAAAGATAAGTGCCTTCAAGAAGCTTACAGTCTATAGGACTATCCCAGCCTTGTAGATCATGGTGGGGATTTAAGGTCAATGGCAAATGATGAAATGGTTTTATGCAACCGAGTGGTATAATGAAGCTCGTATCTTCATTCTGGATGCAGTATGGCCAATGGATTGGACAAGAGCAGGGATAGACTCAGGAAAACCAGTTAGGAGGCTGTTGCAGTAAAACAGTTGAGGAATGATGGTGGCTTCAACAGAGGGTGGTGGCAGTGGGACAGGAAAGAAAGAAGAGAGTGTGGTGACATATTTTGGAGAGAGAACAGACAGCATTTGCTGACAGATTAAATGCGAGGGGTAATGAGGAATCAAGAAGAGCCCCTGGGTGTCTAGAACCAGAGATGGAGAAGACTGAACATGGGTCAGGTGGGGGAGAGAAGCAAAGTCCTGTTCGGGTCATGACATCTGTGCAGCATCAAAAGGCAGGTGCCAAACAGGCGATGGAGCAAAGGGAGCTGATTCCGAGAAGCACCGCGGACTGAAGATGTGTTTTCCCGAGTCATCACATATGGATGGTCTTTGAAATCATGGAAATGAATAAGGGTGTGAAGACGGGTGACCATTACAGATCCCAAATGAGTCCCAACACTTAGGGACCGGCTGGAGGAGGAGTCAGCGGGGAAGCTGTGAGGGAGCGCTCAGGGAGGGTCTGCTGTGTGTGAGCCGTTTGGGTGTCTCTGTGTTTCCCTAACTCACATCCTGAGCCAAAGCTGCTCTGTGGGGAGATGGGGACGGAGGCCTATGTAGACTAGTGTAAACAGCAAGTGGAAATTAGGCAGTAGAGGGGTGCATGCAGGCAAATCTTCAGTAAACTTGGGGTGAAGGGGAGAAAATAAGGTAGGGTAATATCTGGAGGGGAATTTTAGATTAAGAAAATAATTCTTTTAAGGTAGGCATGACTTGAGCATGATTGAAACATGATACCAAGGTGCATAGGTAGTGGCAGTTTCCTCAAACGCAGAAGGAGATGGGATCCGACCCCAGGGCCAGGGGACAGTAACACGCGTTCCCCCCCTTCCCTGAAGGCTACTCCACTGCCAGTCGGATGAGAGGAGGGGCTGGTCTGAGGGCGCTGTGCAAATGAGTTTCACAAGGAGCAGAAGGAAAAAGACCCAACTCCCCGAAAAGCAATTTGTTCAAAGATCACTGTCAAAAAATCTTGGCCTCAAAACAGTAAGACATCTACGGAATTGAGCAGAGAATCTGATTCTATATTGTACAGGGAAAATTTGGGTTGGGAGATGGCTGTCTTGTGCAAGAAAATTACTCTCTTCTAGTCTGGGAAGAGACAATAACAGGCTTTGACAGAAATCCAGAGAAATCCAGAGAAATCATGCTGCCTTTAATTGTATTTATCAAAAAGCTGAAAGCTCCCTCCTTTTTCAGCTTAAGCAGGCATTTAGAGCAGAAGACAGATTCTCCAGAGCCAACAAACTTCAGGAATACCAAAAAAGTAGGGGGAACCAATCAACCAGATGGGGAGTGCCCAGAAGACTCACTAAGGCCAGTTGGTCACTGGCCAGGGTTAATCCCTCTCAAGACCTTATCTAGGAGTTTGCAAAGTCCTACGAATTTTCTGCTTAGGCCTGGAAAACAGCCACACACAAATTAAACAATATTTAATAACAGCTAAGGAGTAGGTATAAATATATCTAAAAATCATTTCTTTAAATCTTAGGCTAAAGAGTATAAATGTTTAATTTTCCTAATCCTGGTATTCATGAATTACTATTAGTGTTTGGGCACTTTCTGTGTTGACTTCTTACGCATAAATTGACCGAATCATGTCCTATGTTTTATTTCTCAGGTATAGGTGGTTGGGTCGCAAAGCTATAGCCAAGAGGACAACACTGGCAGCTATATGGCAGGCAGAGTAGCTTAGAGGAGATAAACCATCTCTAAGGTCTTAGACTCTCAAACTCAAGCTTATAAAATGACATCACAGGTACTAAATAGAAGGGCAGTATATTTCATTGCAAAGAATGCTAACTCAGGACCTGGGGCTTTGGTGCTGGCCTGCCAGGAACAGAGGTGTGACTCTGGGCAAGTTACCACACTCTGCAAGCCTCCTCATCTGTAGAGTACCCACTGGGTACTCAGAGATTTTTAAGATCTCTCCCACTTTTAAAATCCCTTGCCCTGAAGTATTAATCAGGCTTAGTTGAGTTCTAAGTGACATAAAGCAATCTCGAACTGACTTAAGAGGGGAGATTTATTGGTTCATGCAACTGGAAAGCTATGGCAGCTGGCACAGCACCTTCTGAGAAGTGGAAAAGGGACGCCCGAGTGAGCATTTGGCTCGGCAAGCAATGGGAACCTTTATGTGAACAAAACCAAAACCCAAAAAACAGGACCCTTCCTCTGGATAGATACAGCCTTGCTCCCAGGTGCACACAATTTATTTCAGCCCCCATTTACCCTTTGGCTTTGGAACCCTTTGCATTTCACAACTGGTGCAATTCTATACAGTGGCCCTGAAGCCCAGGGTAGCCTGGCATGAGCCCCAGCTGAGTAGAGGGACTGAAACACCATCACCAAGACTTACTCTTTCCTCTTGGCTCTGCTTTTCTCTTGGCTCTATCCCCCCCCGTGTGTGTGTATGAGAGAGAGAGAGAGAGAGAGGTGCCAGTGACAATGCTGGGTCACATATTCACCTCTTGGATCTAAGGATGGGGCTGGGGTTCCATCAAACCCCTTGGGATTAAGAGAGAAGAGAAACTCCGGGTGCTGTTCCTAAAGGAATGGGATGAATGCTGAGCTGGGAAAAATAATCCATGTCCTTTTGTGTAACTCTGCGGTTTTCAATATGCTCACCAAGTAGTGTTAGAAGATTTGAGGAACTGCCCTCTGAAGTTTTTACATCAGCAAAAACCTTGAAATTATGCTAGCCAGTGCTGACAGTGCTGTGGTGAAACTGGTATATCTGTGCATTGCTGGTGGCATCGTTAATTGGCACACAGCTTTGGAAAACTATTGAACAATTTTGATCAATAGTCATAAAATATGCTTGCATCATGAGGCTTAGAAATACCCCTGAGAACTTATCCTAGGAAAATAGCTGAAATTTAAAAACTCATGTATGTGAAAATGTTTATTCAACAATATCTATGATAACAAGTTGAAAATGGCTTAGATGTCAACCACAGGGGAATAGATAAGTAAATTATAACAAGCACATGAAATATTGAGTAACCACTGAAATGACAATTATAAAGGTTATATAAGAAGAAGAATAAATGAAAAAAGCATGTACAAAATTATACAAACTCTTTGATGATTACAAGAAATATGTAAGCATATAGATAGCCTAGAAAGGAAGGCCTAAAAATGGAAATTATGGTTGTGTTTAGAGTGCAGGGGTAATGAGGAAATTGTCTTTAAATTTCTGGCAATGTCGGTCTAATATTGTTTCAAAATAAAATTTAATGAGAAAATTCTATAATTTAAGATTGATTATGTCAATTTTCTCATAGGGAGTTTCTAGAGGATGAAATGAGATAGTGGTTATAAAATGTAAGGGAGTGTCTGCCACATACTGAGGGTGCAATAAACAATAAATGCTGGCCATCGATATTAAGGTGATTATATTTACGACACTGTGTGCACATTATGTCCTATTAGAAGATGATAGAACTTGAGCCTTCTCCTCTAATGCTAAGAGAAAGTGATTCCTCCTTACCATAAATCCCCTTCCCAAATCACACTCTGTTACTCTATTGATCTAACCTCAAGTGCCTCCTCTGGTATCTCCTCGGAGGTTCGTGGTGAGGGGATTTATTTTCAGGGATCCTGACCTGAAAGAAGTCCTCTTGAAAAATAGAGCTGGGAGGCTAAGAATGTACATGTCTGCCTCAGGTCTTGATTAACATTGCTCAGGGGAAGACAAGAAGAAGAGGAGAAGGGCAATTATGGGGGGAAAAGGAAGAGAAAATTGCCTTTAAAAAGTTAATGTTTTAATCACATAAGTAATGCATAAATACATTCTCATTCTAAAATATTAAAAAATCACAGCTAGCATGTCAGCAAAGGCTAAAGTCCTCTTTGACACCAGTCTTAATGTACTCAGGCTGCCATAATAAAATACCACAGGCTGTGTGGCTGAAACAACAGAAATTTATTTTCTCCTAGTTCTGGAGGCTGAAAAGCCCAAGCTCAAGGTTTAGTTTCAGGTGAGGGCTCTTTTCCTGGCTTGTTGACAGCCTCCTTCACATTATATCCTCACATGGCATTTCCTAGGTGCATGCAAAGAGAGACAGAGCACAAGAGAGAAAGCACGTGTGCACAAAAGTGGGGGTGGGGGAGAGAGAGACAGATCATTCCCTGGTATCTCCTCTTATAAGAACAATAATCCCATCAGTTCAGGGCCCCACTCTGTTCCTTATGAACTCATCTAATCCTAATTATTTCTTTACTCCTAACACAGCCACATGGGGGGTTAGGGCTTCAACATATGAATTTTGGGGGCACGCATACATTCGGTCCATAACAATACCCTGTCCCCTCCCACCTAGATGCTTCCTCCCATATTCTGTCTTCTATTATCAATTTGAAGGTACAAGCACGTATTCAGACTATTTTCTAAAAAAGAAAAGAAAAAATACCCATAGATTTATGGGGTTATTTTTATTCTGTGTAGTTTTTTTTTAATATTTCTGTTCATAGACTTCTTTAACTTGTTTTTTAGTAAAATATGTCTTGGTGAATTTCCATGGTAGTATGTAGGTTTCTATTATTTTTTAACTGCTGCATAATGTTTTAAATTACTAGATCCTATTAACTATTTTTTATGATTAACATATAATAATTCTACATATTTATGGGTACAGTGTGATGTTTCAGTACACGTTGACATTGTATAATGATCAAATCAGGGTAATTAGCATATCTGTCGCCTTAAGCATTTACCATTTCTTTGTGATGAGAACATTCAAAAAATCTCCTCTAGCTATTAATATTTTTAAATATACAATACATTTTTTTAACTCTAGTCATCCTATGCAATAGGACACCAGAACTTATTCCTCCTATCCAACTGTGGCTTTGTACCAGTTAACTAATCTCTCCTCATCCTATTAACTATTTCAAATAACTACCACCATACTGACAAATATTTGTCATTTATGATTTTTTTAATCACAAACAATTCTACAATGAGAATCTTTATATATGCCTCTTTGTGTACAAAGGTGAATGTTTCTCAAAGCTGAATTGCTGGGTCATAGAATATGCACATTATGAATTTTAATAGATACTGTCAAATTATCCTCCAAGGTGGTTATACTAATTTATATTCTCACCAGTAATTTATGAGGCTGCTTGAACATCCTTGCCAACATTTGATATTATCAAACTTTAATATTCTTTGCCAATCTAATACATACAAAAAAATATTATCTTACTGTTTAAATTTGTATTTTCCTGATTGACGTTGCAGTGGAACATCTTCTGGGATATATATTGGCCGACTGCATTTCCTCCTACGTATTGCCTCTTTATGTGTTTTGTCCACTTTTCCCTTTTAAATTGTTTATCATTGTCTTATTAAATTCATTAACTCCTTAATATTTTCTATATGCAAATCCTTTGTCTGTTAATTGGATTGCAAATATTTCTCCCAATCTGCCATCTCCCTTTTTACTTTATTTATGGAAATTTTTGTCTTAGAAAGTTTTTATTTTGGAAATGGTCAACATTTCTAATTTTTTCCTTTAGAGGTTTTGCTTTTAGTGTGTTAAGAAGGCCTTTTCTGCCCCAAGATCCTAATTGTGTTCTCTTATACACTCATTTAACTCTCATGTTATGTTTTTGGTTTTCTTTACTTTTAGATATTTAATCCACCTAGAATTTATCTTTTAAAGTTGTGTGAAGCAGAAACTAACTTTATTATTTTCTGAATAGATAGCCAGTTGTCCCAGTGCAGGGAGTTGACTCTTTGTTAGAAGCTCATACTCTAAGAAGAGTAAACATTTGTATTTCACTGTTTCTGGACTCAACTTAGGAGGAAAATCCACTGATGTACACAGCCATGCCCAACACTGTCTGGAATAATTGGACTACACACTTGGAAGCACAGAACCTAGAGTGCATTCATTCTTTGTGCAACAGGTATACGTTGTAAGTACAATTTTAATAAGGTTAAACGTTAAACCTGAATCAAGAGCTTACTTCAACATTGAGCCCTCTCAAAAGCAAATCGCCTTTGCTATAAATCAAATTATCAACCCTGCTTTATCTCTTTTATAATTTTTTAATATATGTATAAACTCATGTAATAGTCCCTTTGAGGCAGGGACTGTTATTACCCCCATTTTACAAGTGGGGAAACTGAGTTATCAAGACATTGAGTCACTTGCCAGAGAACACACAGTTAATAAGTAGCAAAGTCAGGAGGCTTGTTTGGAGCCTCTGCCTTTAACCACTATGCTATTGTGGCCTCCTTTAGTTCTCTCTGATGGAAAACACTGCTCAGGTCTGCTTTTAGCAGCAGGTTAAGTGGTAGTCATAAAACTGTGTGCAGAGGATTTGTACACAGGCCCAGAGCAGGAGGGAGGGGAAGCTTCAGCTGGTAGAAAAGGTAGACCTCTCCTTGGCCCACTGGTGAAGATTCACAGGAGATTTCCGAGGGTAGGGTGGGCTCTCTCTCTCTCTCTTTCTCTCTCTCTCTCTCTCTCTGTCTCTCTCTTTCTCTCCTTTTTAATCAAACAACCCCATCAAAATGTGGGCAAAAGACATGAACAGAAGCTTTTCAAAAGAAGATAGACAAGTAGCCAAAAAACATATGAAAAAATGTTCAACATCACTAATCATCAAGAAAATGCAAATTAAAACCACAGTGAGATATCGCCTTATCCCTATTAGAATGGCTTTTATTAAAAGTACAAAAATAATAGATGCTGGCATGGATGCAGAAAAGAATGCTACTACACTGTTGGTGGGACTGCAAATTAGTACAACCTTTGTGGAAAACAGTATGGAGATACCTCAAAGAACTAAAAGTAGATCTACCATTTGATCCAGCAATCCTACTGCTGGGTATCTACCCAAAGGAAAAGAAGTCATTTTATCAAAAAGACACCTGTCCTTGAATGTTTATTATAGCACAGTTCACAATATCAAAGATGTGGAATCAACCCAAGTGCCATCAATTCATGAGTGAATTAATAAAATGTGGTATATTCCATAAAATATGGAATACTACTCAGCCACGAAGAAGGATGACTTAATGCCTTTTGCAACAATTTGGGTGGAATTGGAGACCACTAACCTAAGTGAAGTACCTAAAGAATTGAAAAACAAAGCCTACATATACTCACCATTAAATTGGAACTAACTGAAGAGTACACATGTGCTTAGAGGGAAGGTAACAGAAATCAAAGGCGGGGGTGAGGAGGGGATGGACGAAAACCTACTTAACAGGTACAATGAACACTATCTGGGTGACGGGCACACTTATAACCATGACTCAAGCATTATAAAAGTGATCCATGTAACCAAAAATATTTGTACCCCTGTAATACTTTGAAATTTAAAAAATCTCTTTTATAATTAAGATTTTCCTATGTAATTTGGTTTTTGGTTGAATAAACACACATTTAAATGTAAACAATTTGTTGAAATTGTGTTAGAGAAAAATTCTCCATAATATTATGCATTTGGAAGCAAAATGGACTTCCAGGTACTTTTCAAAAGGGCCGAAATAAGGAACTGCACATAACATGCACGCTTCCCTCGCCTGACTGTGAGTGCCGTAGGCGGGTAGGTGCCCATCTGCCTCAGCCACTTCACAACTATGAAACTTTGATCAAGTCATCATAATATCTGCTTTCCTCGTTTGCCTTGACTGTTGAATGAAGATAATAAAAATACTCATATACGAGAATCATTATAAAGTCTAAATGGGTTAATACTTGCAAAGCTCTTAGAAAATATCCACATGAGCACTTTCAGAGTTCAGGGAAGATTTCAGCCCTGAAGGATGCTGCTTTCCCACTTTTGTCCTTTTTAAAACTTTGCATGTTTCAGTTGATCTTCTCTTTTCCATCATCACTATTTTCTTTCTTGCATATTTTCTATAATAGAGACTTGGTCCCAAATTCATTGTCAAAGAAAGTTGGGAGATGTCTTTGTGGCTGGCACCCTGGTCCCCACCCCCTAGTTTGATTCCAAGGGAATGTATGTGAGTTTCAATCATGGGCGCTTTCACAGTCGCCCTGTAAGGCCAGCTCCAGGACTAAATTACTCCACAAGACTCTGGGACACTTGATGGGAAAGTCACGCATTCTGCCGTGCAGCTTGCAGAGCACGCTTGCCATGTTTACTGACTGGGGTTCTTTTTGTGAGCAGCACTTTGCAGGGAGATTTCGGGTGTGTAATCTCAGGAAAAAACAATGAGGTTCAGGATCGCCTGGGTCCCCAGCCTGTGCTCCTTCACCGCACGCGCTGCCCTCCTATGCACCAAGCTGTATCTCAGCAGAGCTCCTCATTTTATAGAACAGGATCTCTGTGCTCCTGTCGGGGTTCCCCTGTGAACCCCATCCTGGGGGAACAGGTTGCATGTTTGCATCTACCCTGACAACTAATGAAGTCCTCATCATCCAAGAATGGCCAAAATGTGCCTGGGGTCCTTTTGTCTGCCATAGTGGGGGTGAACCAGGAGGTGGAAAGACCAGCCTGTGAAAACTGAGGATATGGGAGGCGTTGTTCATTCTGGAGAAGTCCCAGAGAGGAAAAGACCATAAAAAGGCGGTTTGGAAGGGAGCAGAGAGGTGGGAGATCCAGTCGGGGGGAAGGAGCACAGAGCTGAGTGGGCAGGAAAACACAAGAAAGAATCACTGACAGGAAAGGTCAATGTTGGGGTGATAACCAAGATTAACAGGGATGGCCAGCGTGGTGCATGCTGGGCCCAAATCCAGAAGGCAGGGACTCTGTGACGTTGAGGGAGGCTAGATGTTCCATTATACAAAAATAGAAGAAGTGCTGTAATAGGCTTATAAGCATCTGTGCAATATTTAATTTGTAAAATAAAAATACAATGTTTTGTGTATAAATTATGTATGTTTTATGTATATTCTATATATTTTATGTACATATGATATTTTTTATGTATATGATATGTGTGAACATTACTTGGAATAAAGGTCACAACCGATCATTTGAGAACTTTCCTAAATGTG
Source organism: Cheirogaleus medius (assembly GCA_008086735.1). NCBI lineage: Eukaryota > Metazoa > Chordata > Mammalia > Primates > Cheirogaleidae > Cheirogaleus > Cheirogaleus medius. The sequence continues at coordinate 53,747,462 of VBSM01002608.1, read as the reverse complement.
AGATTCAAGCCCGGTGGCCCTGCTGGCCCCTTGTTTATGTGAGTTGGCCTGGAGGACAGTGAGCACGAGGTTTCACAGGATTCAGATAAACCTTTAGACGCTGCTATGGAGTAAATGTTTGTGTCCACCTAAGTTTCAGATGTTAAAGCCTTAACCTCCAGGGTGGCTGTACTTGGAGTAAGGAAATAATCAAGGTTAAATAATGATGTCATAAGGCTGGGGCCTTGATTCCATTGGGTTAGTGTCCTTGTAAGAAGAAACACCAGAGATCTCTCTCTTGCTCACTTGCTCTCTCTCCTCCCTTTCTTTTTCTCTCCAATCTCTTGCATCAAGGGAAAGCCAGGTGAGGACATAGTGAGAAGGTGTTGATCTGTAAGCCAGTAAGAGAAAGAGAGACCTCACCAGAGCCCAGATGACCTTGATATTGGACTTCTAGTCTCCAGAACCTTGAGAAAATGGATTCCCGTTGTTGAAGCCGTGCAGTCTGTGGCTTGCGTTACCGTCACCGCAGCCCTGGCTGACTAGCGTGGGCGTCTAGGTGGGAGCCGTGCCGTAAGGCTCGCTCTCCCATTACTCTTGGTCTGTGGCAGTGACCGTCTGGAGTAACCGGCAGGAAGTTAGAAAAATCCTCCTCATCCCTATCAGGCACTTCTCATTTCGAGCCTCCTAGGCTCTGCACACCCAATCCTATTCTCCCCGCTAAACTGTGGGCACTGCCCAAAAGCAAATTGGATTTTTCAAAAAGTACCACATGCTGCCTACTGCAACATTAGACAAAGAAACTGAATTTTAAAAACCTGTATGTTTGGGAGCATTTCTTGACACAAACCTACGCATTTTGCTTTAAATGTTACCCAGTGTATAGGACACGCACCCAGTGGCCCTAATGTGATGGGCATTTTTACATGTGGCAAGGTGTGGTTATTCACTCACTCATTCAGCAAATATTTACAGCATGTATAGGATGTGCTAGGTGCTATTCTAATTGCTGGGGACATGGTGGCTAATGAAAGACTCGGCTCGTGCCCTGAGGAAGCTTATGACCCAGTGGTAGGAGACGGGCATTATACAAATAAGTAAATATATACATGGTCAGACTGCAATAAGGGCTAGGAGGAAAAATAGAATAGAGGAAGGGGAGCAGGAAGAAGGAAGCAGGAAGAAGTCTGAGAAGCTGTTATTTTGTATATGAGGTCAGGGAAGGCCTGAGTGAGAGACTGACATTTGAACAAGGGTCTGCAGGGGATGAGGATGCGAGCCCTGCAGATATCTGAGGAAAGGGTGTCTCAGGAAGAGGGAGAGAAGTAAGAGCCTGAGCTGGGAATGGGCAGGAGGCTGGGTGGCCAGTGGAGTGAGTGAGGGCGGAAGAGGAGAGGGTGGAGCCAGAGAGCTGGAGGAGGGCTAGGTGGTATGGACGTTGGCTTAGATCTCAAGACGTTACCCTGAGGGAGGTGGGAAAGAAACCATGGGATGGTTTTGAGCAGAAGAGTGACATGACTCTAATGAATGAGTTAAAGGGTCATTCTGGCTGTGATTTTCATTGGGACTAGGCTGTAGGGAAGCAAGTTCAGAAGCAGGGAGACCAGTCAGGAGGCTACAGTGAAACCTCTGATGAAAATGATGGTGGCTTGGACCAGTGCAATAATGGTGGGAGTGAGAAGTGAGCAGATTCTAGCTACATTCTGAAGGGAGGCCAGCAGGATTTGCTGATGACTTGAATGTGACAAATGGGAAAAGGGGAGGAGTCAAAGATGGCTGGAAGTTGTGTGGCCTGAACAGCAGGCAGGATGACATTATAGGATTAGGAGAGGCAATGCGGATAAGTAAAGCGTCGCTGCATCTTGAGTCACCTTCATCCAGTAATGCACTGGTGGGAACCTGAGAGTTTAAGGCTAATTGTTGGTCCACAGTGAATGAATTAATACTGCCACACAATGTTCTTATTACAGTTTATTTGGTGTGTTTTGTAAGAAAAATAGCTAACTAGTTTACCAAAAAAATAAAGTAACCTAAAAAAGTAATATATTGACTGAAGAATTGAGCAAAAAGGGGAAATCTAAGGAAAGCAAGGGAATCTAGCAAAACAAGGTAAACACGGAGCTATAATAATTCAAAACTCCATGTCTGCAATCTTGCTCAGAGCGTGGAGAATAGAAGGGAACAGTAATAGTGAGGAGGAGGCAAGGGTTAGGGACTTTCAAGTTTGCTTCAACAGAAGAAAAACCTTTCAATGGCTATTTGGAGAAAGGAAATGACTCAATTGCTTTGAGGCATGGAAAGAAAGGGAGAGAACTATGAGGAAATCAACGTGTGTGTTTTATAAGAGTCTTAATAACACAGTTCATGACACAATACAGTATTTCTTAAGAAAACAGGTGTGTGGGTTTAAATGTTTAAATGTTAAAATGCAACATTCTAGTTTGTATTCATAAGTACTTGGTTATGAACAAAGGTGTTTTTAAGAGGGTTTCACAAAGAAACTGACATCAGTTGTTCCACTTGTCTTGTGTTTAATGATATACAAATCAGACACCGGTAACCAGTAACTGAATCATCTGAAACTTTTGGAAAGTACCGAATTATATGTTATTTATTTTAAAATGTAATATTTAAGCTCATTTCAGCATAAAAGTTATATCTGAAAATACTCTTAAATCTAACGAGTTAAATGCTGTCAGTATTTTTATAGGATGATTAACCAGACACTTGTCCCAGGCACAAAATCCAAAGCTGAGTGAAGACATTGGGAAACCATCCTTAGATTTTACAGTTATATGTATAGGGGAGTTTTCGGAGGATAATTTTATATTCAATGACTTTTTTCATACTTCATTTTAAAACCTACTTTAGATCCAGGCATATCATTTTTTTAAAGTACATTCAGTGTCCACAATTATCCAGCCTAAGTTTAGATGTTTAAAACAGCTGTCTTCTGTTTTAAAGTTTCAATGTTAAAGCAAATAGAACACCCTTAGTTGTCTCCATTTCTCTGGTTATAAAATCACTCAGATACACATTCATCATAATAAACAGCCTGGAAAAAGTCTTTCAGTTGATATCAGTACAGAGTTTTCCCACATAATCTAAAAACTAAAATTGGAACAAATTGAAGCATAATTTCATATTTAAGCACGTGCCAGAACAATCCCCTCCGCTAGCAGGCCTTCTGCTACGTGGAAGCAAAGGCCTTGAAAGCAGTTCTCAAAAGTAAGTATATTTTAATTTTCATCGTTCTTTTGGCCAAGTAGCAAATTCCAAAGTAGTGTTTAATCAACTGGCTTATCTGGTTATGAAAAGTATAAATTATATTTAGGTAACTACTTTTTTAAACAAACTCACATCCAAGTAGATATCTTTCAGTCTAAATATTAGTAGGAGGAGCAATTAAAAAGTTATGTTGGAACAGAGTGATGAAAATAAGGCCCCAAACAGTCTTTGTTCTGTATTATATAACTACAGATTTCGACTAAATGTAAAGAGCTTTTGTGGGGGTAAAAATGGAGTTCTGGTTTACTTAACATTTATTGTTCATTCATTACCTTATTTCTAATCTGCTATTCTCTTAATTTCCCAAACAATAATTTGATATCAAAAGTGAATGGAGCCACAGCTTCACTGTGGTACAGTGGGATGATTGTTATGCACAGAGGGGGCACCACCGTGAAGCTATTCATGGAACAGCAGACAGTAAATCACTGTTAGCAAACTCCAGCTTGCCGGTAGAGCTGGTCCTCGGAGATGCTCTTACATTGTTTCCAGTGAATTCAAATTGCAGGTTTATCTCCTTCCAGGGGTCTTTTAGAGTTATATTTATATTCTTATAGCATCTTATTTTCAAGCATCTTGTTTTTGTAACTGTTGTATTTACTCATCACTTACATCGATAAATTTTTTTTCCTTATTCAAAAATGCAAATTAGATACTGTACAGTGGAAGTTCTGTGTTGGAAGAAAGCCGAAATTTTGTTAATCTTTAGAACTCATATTTCAAAATAAGAAGGATATATCTTTCTAGTGGTTTTTTTTTTCCTTTTAAAATGATCCTGTTCCATCCAATGATCTATTCCTTATTTTACTGAATCCTTGAAAAGGAACTCACTGACTCATCCCCTCATTTATGTACCAAGCCCTCACTCACTGCTAGGTGCTGCAGAAAAGAAACAGATGTAGTCTCAAGACTTGAGAAGCTTCTGATCTAACAGGAAAGAAAAACATTCAACAAATAATTGTATCAGATATTAATTCTAGCTATAATATATGATAGGTACTATAAAGTAAATTCACAGGGTACTTTGAGAACACATGATGGGGAGTATGACCTATTGAGTATCATGGAAGTCTTTCTTGTGTCAGGAACACTGAGGCTGCAACTTGAAGGATGAGTAGGAGTTAGCCAGGTAAAGAGGGAGAAGAAAAAGTTGCAGTGTTCCAGGCAGAAGCATACGGACAGGCTTGTGGTTGCAAAGGAGAAATATGGAGCTTTCCAGGAACTGAAAACACCAGTGATGCTTCAAGAAAGGGAGACAGTGATGGAGCATGACAGAGATGAGACCAGAGAGGTAGGCCGGCAAATTGTGCACAGCCTTGAAGGCTATATTAAGGTTTGAGAATGCCCAGGGATGCCTCTGAAGTGTTTTAAGCATGGGCTTGATGTGACCAGATATACATCTTTCAAAGATCACTTTGGCCACAATTTGGAGAATGAATTGGAGGACAAGAGAGAACAGGATATTATCTAAGTTAATTTTGGGGGAAAATCAACCAAAAACATTGCCATATATTTATTCCACATACATATGGTATATGTAAAAGTATAGAAACAAACTGTAAGGATGCACAGAAAACTCAAAATCATGTTACCTATGAAAAAGAGGAGATGGGAGTGAGAAAGAGGTGTTAATTATAGAAAGTTAAGCTGTATCCACATTTTCTTTCTTAAAATAAAGACAGGAAACAAATATAACAAAATATTAACAGTTCTTAATTCTGAGTGATGAAAAATGGGATGTTTATTATATCATTCTTTGAAAAATTTTGTATCTTTTTGATTTCCTCAAAAGAAAAACAAAGTTAAAAAAAGAAAAGAGAAGTGGGAGAAGAGCAGAGAGCATTTCACAAGGGAGGGCATGGCCATGTTCATTGTTGCTGAGAATTCAAATAAAATGAAAATCTTTAAATGTCCACTGGACTTACTGTCATGATGTCACTGAAGACTTTAGCAAGAGCCTTGTCATTGGAGTGCTGGGAACAGAAGCCAGACTGAGGAATGAGTAGATGAAAGAGGAGGAAGTGGCAATGGTGGATATCAACAAGCTCTGGTGATGTTTGGCTTTGGAAGAGACGAGAGAAGGAGATAGCTTGAAAGAAACAGAGGATCCAAGGAGGGCTGTTTCTAAGATGAAAAAGACTGAAGCTTGCTTACATACTGATGGGGAGATGCAGGAGCGGGCTGGGAACAATAGCACAGAATTTCTGAGCGAGTGTGAACAATTGGGAGCGTGGGGAGGGGCTGGTCTCACACTGGAGGACAGACATTGCCTCCATCATTAGAGAAGACACTCAGAGCATCATGAGGACAAAGGAAAAACGTCCCCACAGTTAGACTGTGTTTTTTCAGGGAAGTAGAAGGCACCAAGGGGGAACATCTGATTAAGGGGAGAGAGTTAGAGGCTAACTGAGGAAGAAGGAAGAAAATGGTGCGGCAGCTTTGAGGATCCAATTGATCTGGATAACTCAACTTGCCTAAGAGTTTTCCAGCAGGACTGAGCTACCCAGTGCAAGAGCAGCAAAGGATGATGTTTATACAATTCAGGACTAATCTTTAGTCAGATAGGTATTAACTGAAAGATAGAGGAGGAAAGGAATTGAAAGTATTTGAGAGAGAGAGAGAGAGAGACCACATTGCTATTATGAAGCTATGCAGGATAGAGAGGGAATGAAAGGAGGGAGTGGATGGAGAGAGAGAGAGAGAGATAAAGAGAGAGGGAACATTGACAATCTGGAGAACTTCAAGAAATCAGAGTGAATGCAGGGAGTGCATGAGCAAGGAAGCTGGGATGAGAGGAAGCTGTGATTAGAGAATGGGACGTCAGAATTAGTGATTTAGAAGATGGAGCATTTTCTGATAGTAAAGCCCAGCATGAATACCCAGAGTGGGTTGCAGAGGGAAGTAGAAAAAAGCTGTAGATGAGGAAGATAAGAAACTGAGATGCCAGAGGGCTAGTGGTTAGGTGGATGCTAATAGTACCATGAGTGATGACAGCAAGTGGGACAGATAGGAGGACAGTTAAGCCTGGTCCTAACTCTTTGAAGAATGGGGTAAAATAAGGCCTGTGAACGATAGCACCCACATATTTGTAAGAGTGCAGATGCCAAAGGTCTGGGAGTTTTTGAGAGGGGGAGAAATGGACTGAAAGCAACATGAGGAGCAGGGAGGATACGGGCCTCTCTTCCCAACACTGGGATAAAGGGGCAAGAAGGAGAAGAAACATGCCCTGCCAGAAAAGGATGGAAAAAAGCAGCATTCTAGAACACAGCAGGGATTCCTTGTGACAGCTATTCTCCCCCCTGGCTGCACATTAGAATCATCTGGGGAGTTCTAAAAAGTACCTATGCCCAGGTCCCACCCTCATCTGGTCAAACAGAATCTCTGGAGCCTGGGGATTTGTGTCATTTAAGAGCTTCCTTGGTAATTCTAATGTGCAAGTGGATTTTTAAAACCACTCATTTAAGGAAAAGAGGTGGAGGGAATTTTGGAGAAGGGTTCTGAGGATACAGGTAGGTTTCCTGATCATGAAAGATAATGTCCTAAATGTACAAATTGTGCTCCTGCCTGTCCCTTGCACCCACAAGGGAACTGAGCAGTAAGCACCAGCAGCCCCTTCATCTCCCAAGTTCACGACTCCTCTTTGTCTCAAAGCAGAGATTCTGACCAGACAGCTAGATGTGGTTTCTAAAGGGATCCTAGGTGAATTTATCTTTTTGTTTTATTTTACTCATCCTCCACACTTTTTCCAGGTGATTTGAGGAGAGTGGACATTATCATGTAAGCATTTATTGAAGGGGAGTTGTTACAAGTGGCTCCCAGCTCTGACCCAATCATTGACACAAATCAAGCCACTTCTTTCCTCTGTGCTTCCGTCTATGAGCCCTGTAAAATGTGACAGCAAGATTGATGTGGAGGATGACAAAGATGACAATGATGCTAGTTAAACTTCACAAAGCAGTGTGTGCCCTAGACTCAAGATTTACAAACACCATCTAATTTAATCCACGGGATCCCCGGGAAGTGAGTAGAATATACGAATTCCATTTATAGGTGAGTCCACTGGGGCTTCAGACAGATAAGCGACTTGCCCAAGCTCACCAGCTAGTAAGTTACATAGTCTCAGACAGTCTCCAGAGACCAGGGCCTTAATCACTCCACTTTATGTCACTTAATTACAAAACTGGCTGAAGTTTCCTTCTAGTTCGAACACTGATTCTTTAACTTCCATTGGCTTTCTTTCCCTGAAGAAACAGGGTGAATCGCGCACTTCAAAGGCTTTGGAGGGGCAACGGTTTTTCCGAAAAGTTAAAGCAGGCTTCTGGGAGTGAGTCTGAGGCCACACAGGGGAAATGACATCATGAAGTTTCATCTCCTGGCCTCCCCACAGGTGCTCCCAAGAGGGTTTCAGGAGCCTCAGGATGGCTGATTTATCTTCTAGCTCCTGGAGCATCTCTCTTCTGGCAGGTGGAAATGTAATATAATGTGCTCAGGAAGACAGGAGTCTAATTGGATGGTGAGATTTTAGGATCTAATAACTGCCAGGAAGAGTCTGGGTGGTATTTCTTCACCGTGCAAAAGTAAACTAAAATTCTTTTCCTCTTGTATTCCATAATTTTAAATTAAGTAAATTTAATCTCTTGCTTCTTAGCTCAGCATTACTACAAATTAAACATGCAAGTATTAACGCTGAAAATAATTTCCCTTTAAATAATATTCTGAAACCCGATGTGGGGCATTTCCAATATATCCATAAAGCAAACAAGACAACTTAATTGTTTGTTTCTCCAAGGGAAGGAGCTAAACCCGGAATTAATTTGGTTCAGCCTGTGAAACAATTCGTTTGCTCTGCCTAATTCTGCCAATTAAAGAACTTTTCCCAGACACAATTAGCATGTAAATCAGCGGCGGAGAGCAAAGGCGGCGCCTAGACGACCCGGGTGGAGTGGAGTGCGGGACAGAGAACCCCCGGCGCCACAAGGGCCGGACACCGGATAGCGGGACCGCGCCAGAGCGCACGGACGAGCTAGGGGACGCGGCTCACACTGACTCTGCTGTCACCAGCCGAAATCTGGGTGTTAAATAGCGCGGCCGGGGATCGAGCCGTCTTGGCCGGCAGAGACTTTCCCCTGAACCCAGTGGGATCCTAAGGGGGCGTCCAGGAGCCAGTCCCCACCCGAGACGCAGGAGCGCGCAGCCCAGCCCGCCGCCCCGCACTCCACAGAACTCTCCCGGTCCCGGCGCTCGGAGCCGAGGGGGCTGCGCGCGCACCTCGAGCCGCGCCCCCCGCCGCCCCGGGGCGGTAGCGGCCTTCGCCCGGGAAAGGTGGAGATAGCGGCCCCTGCTGGCGTCTCTGGAGAACGGCAGAGGTACTGACTTTTTTCTTAACTGTTCTCCCCACCTTTTCCAGGTGGTTTGTGAAGAAAAAAAGGCGTGTTGTCGCGTATGCATTTGTTCTTCTTGAACCATCTTTAGCAGATGTCTGTATATGCAAAAACGGCAATAAAGGAAACGTGGACTTACTAGTGGCCCTAGCACCACTTGGGGAACAGGTACAGTTTCTAGTATGAGGGGCACTCGGCCTAAGTAGTACTGAGACCTCCTCCCCCCACTTGCTTTTCTCCGCCGACCCCGAGCCCAGTAAACAAATATCTCTCCGAAAACAGCTGAGCCGCCCGGTGTTACTTTCTTTAAAGGCTGAGACTACGGTCGCACCCTCTGCGAAGCCCACTTGGGGGGCAGCAGCGCAGCGCGCAGTGGCTTGCGGGGCGCGCGCGGCGGCCGGGGGAGGGGACCGTGGTGTGGCCCGACGAGTTGGCACTAGCCTGTCACTGCAAGACTTCTTGGCTACCGAAAGTTCAAGTGGTGGAGGAAGGCCGTGCCTGCTATTCTCCGCGTGATCATAACAATAGTGCCTTGGAAGCAGTTGCGATTTTCTTCTTCCGTGAAGCTGCTGGGTTCTCACTGGAATTGTTTGCGTCTTATTTCTGAAGTTTATTTCTAAGAACAGTCCATACACTGTATACGTTAAAAAACTAAAGTTTTAAAACAGATCGCCGTCGTTAATAACACCATTCTCTGCACCGTAGTTGATTTGCTTACTTAACATGGTTTATTCACGTGTGTCTGTGCGTAACTAATAGCTGTGTTCTTATCTTCCAAGTGTATTTTTAAAACCGCACCGGCTTCTATCCAATTCATCTGGGTACCAACAGCGTCCAGCACTTCTGGAATCTACCTCTTCTTCATAACAGTAATCAGAATTAGACAGGCTCGCCGTTCACTTACCCTCATCCTTTCAAACTTTTCCATTTAAGAAAATCGATGAACAAAATCTTTCTTGTAACTTGCTCCTGCACTACGTCTATTTTTATTTATTTTTCTGATTTGGCAGGACTCAGCAATGCTGTCCGGGATTTTTTTTTCCCCCTCTAGCTAGAGCAGATGTGGGGGTGGGGGAAGTGAGGGCTGGGCCCCTGACCGAGTCGCCCCCGCCAAGCTTCGGCGGAGC
>VBSM01002608.1:53705400-53733557 GCA_008086735.1 Cheirogaleus medius | reverse complement strand
CGCCGCCCCCCCCCCCACCACCTCTACTTCTCCGTGAGCTTCCTTGAATGTGCCAGGCATGGTGTATTTTGGGGATCCTTTGCAGGGACTTTGCACTTGCTCTTTCAGGGTTTGGGGTGCTTATTTCTCCAGATAGCTGCATGATTTGCTCCTCAGATTCTTCGGGTTTCTGCTCAGATGTCACTTTCTTGCAAAGCCTTTTATCCCCTTATTTCCTTCACCCTGGCCTCCCTATCACCCCCCACCCCTTGGCAGGCTTCATTTTCCCCTTAGCACTTGTCACAGTCTGACAATCTATATGTTGTCCTTGTTGATTTTCTGTCTTCCACTAGAATATAATGCCACCAGGATAGGCATTTTTATGTCTTATTCACTGCTGTATTTCTAGCACCTAAAACTGTGCCTGGTACACCATAGGCCCTCCATAACAAGTGTTTGTTGCAAACAACTAGTCTTCATTTTATCTCTTTTGTCTGCCCTTGTTTTTCTATATGATGTTTTTATCAAATGAGATACTTTACATGCATGAATGTGTGTGTGTGTGTGTATACTGTCTTCCATGTACATAGATGATATGCGTCATGCACCATTAGTGGAACATTCATTGTGTGTTGTTTTCCCAGTCTTGGTGATGGATTGAAGCCTGTTCCTTCCCACAGTCTAACCCAATCTTCCTCTGTGGCCAAGAGCACACATCTGTGAGACACCTGGTTGTAGCTGGAGGGAGTCTAAGTTAGGTAAATTCAACTTGCCAAGAAACAGACTAAGAAGACAGCTAGCATTTATGAGGATTGAGCTTTTGACCCTGGCGCCTTTTGTTCTGCATTCTAATCACTGGCCACAGAGCAGTCTTGCTTTTTTGGAGTTTGTTAATAGTAGTTTTAAAAATTAAACTTTCTATCTGGAGAATATAGTATGCCTATTAATCCATGCTTCTGCCTTGTATCAGTACAATATAACTGTTGTTGAAGCTACTGCACTTGCAGTCGGAAGACTTGGGTTCTAGACTGTTACTGCCTTGGACAAATCATTTAACTTCTGAGGCTTCATTATTTTAAATAAAATTGTGAACAGTAAACATATTTTTCCTACCTTATAGGATTTCTGGGAGAATAACATAAAATCATCAATATGAATGTATTTGGTAAAATATAACATACTCTGGAAATTTGGAAAGTTCGATGCTAACTTCCTCCCTCCCACCCCAGACCCTGGATGTAACAGAGACCCTACTTCATTGTCTTCTAATCATTCTTCTAATCATTCAAATAAAGGTTATTCTCTGTTGATGTAGTTTTAGTGTAAATCACATTATGAAACTAAATAATATCTTCAAATTCATTGAAAACGCATAATCCACATACAGCATGGATAACAACTTTAATCAGAGTGCCAACCACATCAAGTAAAGATTGCTTTCAATATGACCATTAAATCGGGCAAGGTCATGGAGTGGCACTCTGCCAGGAATTATTTAAAAAGTAAGAGAATTGTTTTTGCTCAGTTAAGTTCTGAAATAGTTCACATCAAAGTAACCATTAATGTAGAACAGACATGTCAGGGTGAACCAGGAGTAGCAGGAGAGAAGTTTCAGTCTTTGCAGTAACAAGGGCAAATTCATTATATTTTGTGGTGTGAAGTTTATAAATGTGGAGGAACTGTCGGAGGTGATGTAGTGGACAGCTCTGGAGGCAATGGTGAAGTCATGCTTTTTTGGCAGACAACACACTTGGATTTGTATCTTTTTTTTTTTTTGCCATTTACTAACAGTGTGACTTTGAGCCAGTTTCTTAACTACTCTGCTTCAGTTTCATTTGTGAAATGCTAGTATGGTAATTTTATGGTCGTTGAGAACAGTAAATGTGACAACATCTGTAAAACACACAGCCCAATGCCTGAGCAAGCAACAACCTCTCATTCGATATAAGGTGTTATTTTTATTTGGGTGACTGTAGCCATGGAAAATGCCTTGGGAATGGATTTTTTTTAAAAGCACAGAGTGTTTTTGTGGGAGGAGAGTACCAAAAGGAAATAGCTACAAATCTGTAACATAAAGAGATGATGTGAGGAAAACGACCTCTAGACTAGAAATGAACATTCACACCATAAGCTGGCCTTAATGTCATGGGTTTTAAACTGAGAAGCATGTGAGCAAGTCACTTACAGGGGGACAGAAGTGATGATTCTTTTCCTAACTTTGGAAGTTGAAATAGCACACCCAGGACATGGAAGGAGAAAACCACTATACAAATAAAACAATAACAAGCAGTGCCGAGCCTTACATCTAATAAGAGCCTAAAGGATAGTTGTTTTAAGAAAATGATAGCTATCACTTATTAACATTTTAAAAGTAAAATGCACAATCTACACTCACTTTTGGAATCTGAAAGCAGCCCATAATGACTGTTTAGGGATGAGTTGAATTCCCAAGGACCACACCTGTCATAGGAGAGAAGCTGGGCTGCTGATTGGACTCCTCCAGGAGGCTGGGGTGAGGACTTCTGCAAGAGGGTCTCCATGGTGGCCATGTGCCTGCTGGGTCACTCTTCCCTGGCCAAATTTGAAGTCAATTTGGGAGAGCATGAATCTCCCAGCAAAAGCAAACTACTACGTTCCCCACGAAAGGTAGGAAATAGTTGGCTGAGCCCAGCAGAGACAGCACTTACTCTACTGACAGATACACTGCTACAAAACATGAAATTTGATTCAAGCGATAGTCATACAAGTTCTTACTGGTGAGAAAAATTTGACTTCTAAAAGGCACAGCAGAAGGGGCAATAAACTGATATCATTACCACAATTCCCTGGACTCCTGCTGCCGTTGTGTCTTCTAGAAATCCCCCCATGGCTTAGAATTACAGTTATTTTCATCTTGGAAAAAAAGATTCTCAAATTCTTTAAACGGAAAGGGGACGTACAGAAAGTGAAGTAAATCAGCAGTGAACATGCTCCTCCAGAGACGGAAGGGCTGGATCCTTCGAGCAGCCAGTGTGGGGACTATTGCTTTGAAAGTATTGTTAGTGATAGCTATTTCCACAATCGGCCTTTAGACACAAGGCTTTCCTTTAACATTCCTAGGTGCTGTCTAGTGATTTCCAACTAACCTATAATTGCCATCTGTAAAAAACTGAACTCTAAGAATCCATGCCAACTGAAAAAATTTAGCAGAAGAATCTCTAAAATTTGTGCTGTTTACCCGTCTCTTAGCCCTTGTGCCCGCCCACATCTCTAAGACCAGCCTTTGGCCATGATTTGATCTGAAGCGTTTATAGAACCGGACAGGATCTGGCATTAAATACAATGAAAACATGCCATTGGAGAATAAACATTTTAGGGACTGGGAAGAAATAAAGAATGTATTAATTATGGCCTAATGTTATTTGAAAGCATTATAGACAAGCTCTCCGTGATGGACCCATTCTTCTTTTTCCTATTTCCGATTCTTTTCTTAGGGAGAGTATTCAATCTTTTCATTAATATTGCAGGGACTCCAGCACTTCCCCGCCCCTCCCCCAGACCCCTACTGTCCTTGCGTGAGGAAACTGCGAGAATACTGATTGAGCTGCTGAATGGAAATGTGCCCTTCCTGAAAATGGAATGCTTTATGAAAAATTACATTCCACAAAAAACACTCAAAACAATCTAACAATGGTCCCTCCTCCTTTCCACCCCAGAGAGCCACATGGTTTCATTCACACATTTTGGTTTTTGAATGCATTTGTTCTTAGGCCTCAGATACCCAGGTGGAAAACCGTTCTATTAAAGCCTTTCACTATTCTAAAAACACGAGCATCTGAGTTACTAGGAACAACTCTCATCCCTGCATGGTGAGTGATAAATAGAAACCAAACTGTTTACAGCATTCTAAACTCCAGTATATGTAGCAGAATGGCAGCTGAGTTGATTTTTATAAGAAGAATACTTGTTAATAGTTTTTGAGATGGAATCCGTGCTAATTCTTCCTGCATCATGAATGATGGCCCTAGCTAGACACTGTCGCTGGGATCTTCATCTATTAATCATGGAGGCTGCTTTCTTATTCGGTTGCCATAGTTTCAGTGCCTCAGATAGTGTTGGGGTGTCTTGGGAAAGGTTTGAGATATACTAGGGCGTGCAAGCCTTGCAGTTATTTTGGCAGTTGTGCTCTGAAAAACTGAAAACCGCTTCTCCTATAATTCAGTGTCGGATTAAAAGAGGCAACTTCTGAGAGTGTCTCCCTGGACCTTGTTATGTGCACATCCAGCTGATATTTACTCCAGGATTTGCCTCTTGCTCAGTCTTGCTGGTAAAAAAATTACAGTCCGTGGGCTGATGTCACTTTCATCTTTCCACAAGAAAGCAAAGGGGTGCGAACTCTTCATTAAGGCTATTCATAAATGTGGAGGTAAATGAGGGCATTCATGACTTTGCTCAAAATTTCAGCTTCATAATTTGGTTTTGGCTGTGCAGATTGCTAAATAAATATAATGACATCATGAGTGTTTTGTATCATGTTTTATTTTGGCAATGGAAACATTTAGAGCTTTACTTCGGGTTTGACCTTAATTTTTAGGTTTGATACTCATTACTGAGACCATTTTACTGTATTTTGCAAAACAGAAAAAAAAGATAACACATGTTGGGCCATAGGTCTACTGCTTTGTCGGCTCTTGAGTATATGAACATTTTTCATTTTTAAAATAATTTTAATATTTTGCTATTTTTTTTTTTAGGTTTGTGACTTCAGGGTTGATTAGAAAATGCTCTCCAGTTGTGTATATATTGCATGACTCAGTCAAGAAAAGATTTGGGGAGTAAATTGCTGCAAGAGGGAGAGACACACACTCTGGTGATTTATGTGCTTCGTGTGTGATGTAGGACACAGCTTGCTTTTGTTAGGCAAATTTGGCCTTGTGTAACAGATACTGGTACACTCCTCAATGTTTTAGTTCCCATTTCTCAAGTGGACTTTCAAGGACTCCTACAAGTCTAAGCCAAGCAACTTGATTCCTTTGTAGATTAAAACATAAAATAATCTTACACTTGAAGCAAACAGTGCTGAATTCAAGACCTGCAAAGCATCAAGTGAAAATCCAGGATGATTCAGAAGAAGAAACTTTGAATTTATTACAAATGGTGGGACTAATCTAGAAAATTAGTCACTTTTTTTTTTTTACTAGAAAATGACTAGTTTTTATTTCAGGGTGAGCTTCAAAGCAGCCGTTTTAAATTTCCCCAGATCTAGCCTGCCAAAATTTTTGCGTAAGATCAACAAGCATTTTTAATGCACGTGCCTATTATGTCGACCCCTCCCTTATCCAACCACACTAAATGATTGATTTTAGAGGCCAATAATGTGAAGTAAATTAAAAGGATAACATGCCCTTAATTGCTACTGGCTTCACCAGGCTTCTGGGCACCGGAATTCCTTGTGGAGAAACACTTTCAAGTGTCACAGCAGTTTTTGATCATGTGGTCTGGCTTACCCATAGGCTTCAATTATCCCCCAGCCTTTCTCTGCCTCCCCTCACAGAGCTCTGAGAAGCAAGGGAAACGTGCATTTGTACATTCAGTATCATGGACCCCTGATTATTTGGCAGGGTAAGAAAATAGGTCCTGCCTGTTTTATAGTATTCTCCTAAGTTAGCTGCTTAAACAAATAAAAAGACATGGTGTGGAGGAGAACAGTGGGACTAAGATCAAAGCATTTTTTGTTAAAAAAAGAATTTTGGTGAATTCGGGCTGCCCTCTCTCCTCCCCAAGTGATAATAAGATTGTGATTACTCTTGGACTCTTGGGTGTCCTATTAGACAATATTGCACACGTACCCTTAAGAAAAGTAAGCAGTACTTTTTGTGTGGATGCCAGTCAAATACAATGTGGACTTTAATTAACCTTAATTAATGATTTCTGATTACAGATTTTCTTTTGTGCCTTAGAAGCACAAGGCATCAATGCCTTGAAGGCAGTATTTAGGTGGAACATTTTCAGACAGCAATGACATGAATGTGCATCCATTGTCTTGCCATGCAAACCACCTAGGTTCTTATTATAATGGAAAATGTGATTCTGCATCATTTTCAGAATGGTCATATAAAGAATGTTAATATCACTTGAGGTACCACTGAAATTTATAAGTGATGTGGATAGAGTAGTTAAATCTTTAGAGGAAGCGTTTTTAATTGAAAAAAATTTACCCATTAAAATTGCTGATACTTACTGGCTTCTAGCTGGATTCAAGGCCATTTCTACCAAAGATTGAATGGAACTTTGAGTGGTTCCCCAATTCTTTCAAATAAAAGCACACCACATGCTAGAGGCGGTGGACCAAGGGGTGTTTCCTTTGCTCAAGGGTACCCTTTACCCAGTGCTAAACATAACAATTAAGGAATATTGTAGACACTGGAGAGAATTAGGCCTTACTTTTGGTTAAATACTTTTTCCTGTGTCATAACTTTTAGAACAGATATCAAGAAGCTGATGTTAATGAGCTATTTGCATTCAACTTGTAACTAGAGGGTCTAATAAAAGTTAGTATAATATATTAATGCCAACTTATAAATTAAATTTCTGTGTGAACAATCATTTTGTAGCTTATACAAAACCCTAATAGCACATAACCCATCTAGTTTAGCATAATTTGTGCTTATGAATTATAAATGCTTAGTTCTACAATTGGACTTACCGATCTGTAGCCATCTTAATGAAAAATTACTGAAATTAAATTGATTTGTAATATTTGCTGTACTGTGTTCTAGGGTAGTGATTATCTACAATAATTTTCAGTGCTTGTCCCATACTGCATGCAGTATGGTTTCATTTTTTGTAGAAATAAAGTCTCCCCTGTGGTATGATCCCACATTTTGCCTAGCGAAGAGGTGTCAAAAGTAGAAAGAACAGAGTAGTTTCATATGTAGCCAAGAGAAAAGGTAACACATCATTTGGATACTTTTTTCTTTTAAAGGGATGTTCAGAGTACAGGGAAAAGTTTTCTATTAAAAAGTCAGCTTTTATCTACAAGGTGTTTCCTTTCCTTTGTGATGAGGGGAAGTAAAACATGTTGAATATGCTGATTAATGAATTCTCCAGGGATATCTCGGAGGGTGGAGCTTTCGTTTTCATATTTTGTCATGTCCAGAACACAAGACCTGTTACTATTGCCCAAACACATCCGTTCCCAAGAATAAAAAGAACGACATAATTGCCTTTGCTGTTAGAAAACAGCCCCATCCAGCTCTCCAAGCAGATCCTCCAACATGCCAGGTGTGCAAGAGAAGGCTTTGAAATGTTGTGAATAACTTGACATTATCACATTGTTATTGAAATGCAAATTATTCTGAGCAGAACTTGAAAGGGTTTTAAATGTAGGACTAGGACAATGCATTTTCTTGCATGTTGTCAACCATACCTAGTCTTAACTCCTTTGTTCTGTGAGAAGTAATCATAATGTATTTGCATCTTTCATTGTTTCTTATTGCCCATGTTTGAAGTGCTCAACACTTCCCTGGGTGGCACCTTGTTGGGGAGAAAATAGATTAGGGCTCCCAGCAGGGAGGTGTTCTGACTGGGCTCTTCTGCTTAGGCAGCAGATTCCTTTCACCAGATGAGTCTTGCTGAGTCCCTCATCAGAATTAGAAGACAGGCTTGCTGATGATAACCAACACTGACAGTATTCATATGGTGTTTACCTTTTTTCAAAGTTCATTTATAAACATTGCCTTATTTAATCTTATTACAACACTCTGGGTTAGGCAGGGCAGGTATCATTATGCCCAATTTAAAGATGAGATAACTGAGGTTCAGAGAGGTGAAATAATTTGCTAAGAACTCACCTCTGGTTAGGGAAGGGCCTGGGACAAGGTCCCCAGCCTTCTGAATCTGAGTTTTGTACTTCTCCATGTCACCATGTTGTTTACTCAATACCTAAAACATATTTTAAACGATTACAATCTTTCAACCACAGATGTTCTCACATTATTCCTGTTATGCAGATTGAACACTGATACAGAACAAGTTTACAAGTAGCTTTCTAAGGACTCCACGTGAGGCTTTGGGGCAATCTGGACCTGAATTCCTGCTTCTCTGTGGAATACTGTTTGTGCGAGGAGACATTGTCTCTGGAGGTTCTTAGAGTCTTGAGTCAGAATCATCCTAAAGGACATCAGTTGACAAATGGAGGGTGTTTTTATTTGGGGTTCCAGTCCTATATTATGGTAGGGATAAAAATAAATAGTTATATTAGGGTGGCAGTTTTGACCCTGGCGCAGGGTAGAACTGAAGGGACAGAGGTCGAAGCAGATACTCTGTCAGGAGTAGCCTCCTGGGGCTTGCAACTTATACCTATAAAACAGAAGCACGTTTTTAGCAAGGAATAAAGTAGACCCTGTGGCACAACGTAAGTCGATCTTCCCTCCAACAAAGGTCATTTTACTCTCGTTCAGGCTACGAGGCCTAGTGAAAGCAGCAGTTTAGTTTAATCCAACAGATAATATGTTAGCAGCTACTGTAGGCAAGGGCAAGTTCTAGATACTGCAGAGAGACAACGATGAACTAGTTGAGAATTTACAGATTAGCTGTGTACCTATCGTAGGCCAGACATGGGCTCATATTTTAGAGAAGAATGTAGAGACGTGAAAAGTCATGGTAGTGTGAGGTCTGACCATTCTCTGCAGAGTGGTGAGGATGCTAAGAAGGCCGGGAAGAAGTGGCTCTGTCCAGCTGGGAGTCGGGCAGGGCTGGGTGAAGTAGGAAGCATTTGAGTCACATCTGAGGAATCAGCGAGGTCTCAGTAGGAGGGAGGCCTGGGCTGGGGCATTGTGAAGGGAAAGGCAGGAGCAAAGGCCCAGAGGCAGGGAAAATGGAGGAATTGGCCCCGGGACAGCAGAGGGTCATCCTGGTGACTGGAGCACAGGGACCAGGTGATGCGGGGAGCCCCCAAAACAGAGAGAGTATTGAGGGCTGCTCTGCCCAGCTGAAGAGGGAACACAGTGCTTGCAGGTGGCTGGAGCTTTTCAGCACGGAGATGATGTCACCAGATACATGTTTTAGAAGTATAAATCCGTTAGAACTGTGAGAGGAAAAAGGAAAGATTCTGGGTGTGCTGGCAAGGTACAGCTGCCAGGATGTGGGGACCAGTTGGCTGTGTGGGGTAAGGGACTGGAAGGAGTGAAAAAGGGTCCAGGGTGTCACCCCAGGATAAGAACCCAGGTTTATAGACAAAATATTTAATTAACAGCTGTCATAAGCTGTATTTAAGTGACACTTAACAGGCCCAACACCAAAGCCTTGAACCTAGTCCGATTGTGCTCACCACCAGCCCTGTAAAAGAGTACTAAAGGTTTTCAAATCGAGGATGTTTAAACTGTCACATTTGGCCTGGCAGCTGGGACCACTTTCTCCAGCATCAGGAAGGTCCATACCATAATATGGAGAAGACTGAAGCCCATCCAGTGCAGCTATAAAAACTGCAGGGGGACCAGGGGCTAAATGATCCGCCCGTGTGAGCATCAGGGCATGCTTGGAGCCACTTGGCTCCTGTTTTATTCATTCCAAACAATTTTACTTCATGAAAGTTTTTAAATTCTGAAATTAGATATACATGTGTTCTTCCCCCTCCCCCAGCCCCAGGTTGGGCATATTTATGTGAGTGTTTATCTCCTAAATTGCCTTGTGCAACTGAAATGTTACAGATGATGTAATTCACAAAACACAAATAACACCTACATTGTGTTGTTTATTTAATAAGACAGTGTTAATCAGACAGCCAGTTCTTTTTATTTCCTGCATTGCACTAAAATTGAACACTGCTTATATAGTGGAAGGGAACATGTGGTGTTAGATAATATTTTATTTAGGAAGAAATAAATCTTCATTGCACAGGTGATTGAGGTATCACAAATTTCATTTTATGGTTTCAACCTTTAGAAAATGATACAGTACAGTTGTCCAGAAGAATCCTCCCATGCCCCTACTAGATTAAAATAACAAATATTATACTTTAAAAAGGAATCCTAAAAAGATGAGTATTCTTTACTTACCCTTCACATTGCACTTTTCTTTCTGAGGTTTCTAACTAAAACTTGTAACATAAAAGTTTTATTCTTATTGTTTATTTTAAAAAGAAACTGAATAACAAAAGTAAAACAGAACAGGATTAGAAACACCAAGTATTTTCAGGGGTTTTTAACAAATTAAACAAGTTTCTAGAAAGGTTCTAGAGAAGCTCTATGAAATTGTTTGCTTTGATGCTTTATTTTAAAGGCACATTAGAATTAAACACTAAGTAACAATATGATCTTTTTAAATGTCGGGACACCATGTTTGAGTTGGTATTCCCATGCTGAGAAGCTGAATTATAGATTACTTATCAGGTGTATGTCAAATTATCACATAGATTCTAACTTTACTTGTTGGCTGCCCTCTAGTGTTACTGAATCTCAGCACAACCACTTTTGTTTAGATCCCAGGAAAGGAGAAAACACATACAGACAATGCTACCATCTACTCAGCAGCTAGACACTGCCCCCGAATACAGTTAAGAAGTACACGGTTTGAAAGATTTTGAATAAATTAAAATGTGCCCATCACCAATGCTCTTGATGGCACAGAAGACAACATTGCCTGGAAAAACATAAAACATACACTGTGAATTGAAGCCAAACTGAATACGAAGTCCCACACCAAACAAGAAGTTTTAGGACTACCGTAACTAATTAATTTTACTTATATTTTCTATTTCGTATGTGCACAAGAGCTATATATGATAACATAAGCTCTATCTAAATAAGTCTGAAAGAACTTCTTTAATAAGTTTAAATAAAAAATTACAAATATCGAGAGAAGCATTTCAACCACCATTGGGTGGGAGATGTTTGACCAGACAGACAGCCTAAAGGTTTATGGTATAATTAACCCTCCAAGAAGAGTTCTCATACTTCGACCCATTTTCCTATTCGACACCTTAGAAGAGTATATTCAGGCACTTTAAAGATTATTCTCTGAAGATATTAAGAAGAGAAAGCACACCCTGCAGCCTGAACTGTGGTGTTAAGTACTTTTCTGACAGTAGTTCTGCTTTTTCTTGGATGAAGAGTTATGGCACTCCAGGGTCTGCAGTAAGTGGGGAGAGGAATTTCAGACTCAGTAGCTATTTTGTGCAAGTGTAATGTTGGCATTCTCAGTGGGTTATGAAGGTAACGTTACAATGTTCTAAGTACATCTAGCTCACAGCAGCAGAGTGACTGACATTTGTTCCATAAAAATGGTTACTGATGATGATGATGATGATTTCCCAAAGTTTTGGGACTAAGATCAGGAAGAACAACTAAGACCATGTTAGTGCTAGACATACTCAAAATGAATCTGAAAGTCAAAATGACACTTGGGAGTCAGCTTCTTTCCATTAGAGCGGTGTCGTGATGGAGTAGTTCAAAGTATGAGTCTGGAGGTTGCCACTCTATTGGCTATGAGACCTTGGGAATGCTGCTTAATGTCTCTAGGCCTCATCTTCCTCATCTGTAAAAGGGAAATACTAACAGTGCCGCCTCATAAAGTGATTCTGATGATTAAATGAGACAATATGTACTGGGATGATGTCCATTACATAGTAAGCACTCAATAAAAATTAGCTATTTTTATTTGATTTCAAGCCCTCCTAATAGAATTAGCTAAATTCAATGTTTTATGTCACTAGTACTAGAGTATGGGCTCTTGATATGTATGTTAAAACTGAAAAGAAAAGATGACTAGAGGGCAGGAGTGTTCAGATGAGTCTTTCTGCCTGCTTCTGTCTCTTTCTCTATGTTCTTTTGTGTTTCAGGGCATGATTTAAAAATCACTGAATAATCATTATTTCATTCTATTTGGGAAATATTGAGTACATGGCTACTATGTAGGCAGAGCTAAATTAGATCCTATTGGATATTTATAAAATATTAAATAGAGCATGAGAGCTGAGGTGACTGAGTTTTGCTAAAATTTTTATTTGCTTTTGTTGTGTCCAGTGTTCAGTAAGGAGCCTGTGTTTATCATATTCATGCCGCATGTCCTGAGCCTTCCTGTACTGTGGGAACAGAGGATGTAGCAACTCTGCGGTCATAATACGAAGGGTTTCCTCACTGGGTGAGTTTTCTGAATGCAGTGTTCAGATTGCAGGTAATGTTATATTTGGAATCACAATGCTCAGGAATTTTCACTTACAAAGAGGGCCCAAAGTCTCTGTTAATTTAATATTTGACTCAAAACCGATGTATGGACACAAACAAGTTTACTTTGCACAATAAAGCTTTGTTATATGTGTCATTAATTACTTATACCAATAAACTGAACAGTCAGATTGAGTCATTGGCTTTAAACACTTGTTTTTCACAAAAAACCAGTAGCTGAACCCCTAAACAGCAAAGCAAGTGGATTGGAAAGTAAGTTCCTATTCTGACCCTGCCTTCACCCCTATTTCACTGAGGTGAATGAGGAGACAGAAAAGAAGTTGGGTGATTGAAAAAGAAAAACAAGGGCCAAACTGATCATTAGCTCTCAAGCAAACAAGAGTTAATTTTAGCTTTATGCATCCTAATTATTTACTCGAATGAGCAAAGCCTAATTCAAAAAATAAGGAAGTTGTTGGTTAGGGGTGAGGGAATGAGCTAACAAACAAGTCAGAGCTTGGAGACTGGGTGTCTCCGGCGTAGATAATAGGAGCTGGGGCCCCTGCTTCCCAGTGGCAGTGAGGATTGTGTTCATTTGGTATTCACCCAAAGTCAGGACCATCTGACAGCTGTTTGGTGTTTCTTGTGAAATGGACTTGGGCCCTGGCCAGATGCTAGGGGACAGATGTTCACGACACAAAAAACCTTCCTCAAGATAGGCGCTAATTGGCACCCTCCTACCAATCTCAACAGATAAGGCCAGGAATGAGCTGGGTCTGCGGGTGACCAGCTCAAGGCCCACCCTGCCTCTCCTGGCTTAGGGAGAGGCCCTGTTGGGAAACTGAGCTTTCTCCATAGTCAGGGCCTTTTGGTTCCACGGCTTCTTGATATAAAACCCCTAAAAAGATATTTAACGTTTGTGTTATACGTAAGCTTGCTTGTGTGTGTGCACGTAATTGAAACCTTTCAAGAAAGTGGGCAAACAAGTGGTCATTTGGACTTTACTGCCCACTCCTCACCAAGGCAAGTTTTAAAATGCAGAATTTCCTCCACAAACTTGGTTTCTAGGCAGTATTTTTTGAATAAATATCTTATAAAAATTACCACATATTATTTTCATGGGAACCCCCTCCAAGCCCTCCATATGAATGTGTGTATTTCATTTCATACCTTTACTTATAATTGATTGGTAATAGCTGAAATGTAGTTTTGTGAAAATATTTTTGTTAAAATGGATTTTTTAAAAACTGAAGTTGTTTAAAGTGGGTATCTTAGGGGCAAAGTGTTTTGACAATGACCCACAAATTATTAATACATGGACTTGCTCCTATTTGCACAAGATACAATTAATTGTCTTTGATTTCAACAGTTAAATTGTCTTTTTGGGGCCTGGGGCACTTTTTGAGTAGGAATTCTCCACCTTTTTTACCCGTTAATTTTGTAAGTTGGGAACAAAAACTCTAACTTTTGGCTTATTGCTAATGGAATCTGTCACCCATCTATGGACTGACAAATAATAATTCTTTCTAAGGCAGAGTGTGGTTGGTTTTATAGTTTGTGATTTGAGATACTTTTACTGATGTTATTGTTTGTTGCTTTTTTTTATGGACTCGGACCATAAACAAACACAGAATAGAGAGACACCCCTTCCCCCCCATGGTCCCCCCCAAAAAATTACAGACTTGACTGGGGCTTTGTTAGATTCAGCGTGAGAAGCTGTCTTATCATGGTTGCAGGTCCATTGATTTTTCTCCCCCTAACATCTCACTCTCAAGATTTCTCTGGACTAGGCATCCACCCCCGCTTTTCCATTCTCTAGCATGGCTCCTGCTCCCTTGAAAGAAAGGCTGCTCTGACTAAAGGAGCTAGAATATGCCCAGCAACCAAGGCTGGGTACTATTGAGTCCATTGTTTGCTCCCAGCACCGTGGAGCCAAATCTCATTTTATAGCACAGTGTGTTCTAGGAATTCCACTTCATCAGTACAACAGACCTTCTCTAATGCCTTCCTATTTTCCCCACTTGCTGCTGTCACGGCAGCGCCACACAGTCCTGCAGCAGGCAATTATAATTCACTTCTCTCCAAGGCTCCGCTCTCCCCCATTTGCAAGGGACCACAAGGCATCGGCTGCCATGTCAAATAGACGCTAATGACACCAAGCGTGATTGGCCAAAGCAGTGGTCGAGATGGTGTGTTTAAGATTTAAACCCTTTGAGGGACTGAACTTGGAGTTCAGAGGTGGTTTCACTACAGTGGTTACCTTGAGGTTTATGAGAAATTTGGCTAAGATTAAACTGGGTGGATTTTCAAATGCTTAAGAGTAAATGAGGACTTTGTGTTTAAAGTGAATATATTAATAAAAGTTTCCAAACATAGTGACAAAAAAAAATAGGTCTGATACAAAGTTATATAAGGCACTAGGCAAAGGTGTGCTATATGTGCTCATTTTTCCTCTGTAGTTTTCAAAACAGTTTGCTGTTTTCTAAATGGGTGAGTGTCCTTTGGTGACCTGCAAGGATTCTAGGGAATGAATGAATGCTCCTTAGTGCACGGCCAGCTCCTACTGGGCTCTTTTCTGTGCAAGGAGATGCTTTTCTCCTGAGCCAGGATCTCTCCATCATTACTAATTTATCCCTATACCCAATCCATATAAAATTTGACTTTTTAAAAAAACTTTCCAGTGTATTTTGGCAATGGTTAAATGAAAATGCATTCATTTTTGTCACATCTGGCAACATTTGGCACCACTTACGAAATAATTTTCTATTGGACTTGTAAAATTGTTCCATTAGTAACACTTCCTGTAAGTAAGTGTAAGTGTAAGCAATTGGAAGTGTAAATAAACCTTCCCACAGCTGTCCCTCCACCAATTTAAGAAGGTTTTGAACTTTCCTCCTGGTAGAGAGGACGCAGCCTGATGCTCTGTCTAAGATTGAGGGTGTCTCGCCTTCATGGTCCCTGGGCTACTTAGCTAAAAATAATTTAAAAGCAATTTGAACATCAGAGGAAGCCTTGGGCCATAGATACTGTCATTTCACACATTCTGGGGTATTTTAAAAAGCAGGAACAAAGCCCATGGCTCACCTTGCAGTGCTCTCCAGGTTAATCAGTGATTCTTTGACTGGTGTCAGTGACATTTGGTGGGTAGTGATTGGCATGCTTATGTTTTTTGTTGTCACCATTTCTCTGGGTTAATGTAGAAAACTGCAGTCAGAATCTACAGACAAGATGCTGTGACTGGCTCTCAGGAGAATCTTTGTGGCAAACATCAGGCAGATATGTTTTACAGCTTCCCCCTCGCTGTCAGAAAGCTGACGGCTCCTGATACTTTAAGTTGTCAGTCCGGACACACTAATTCTTTAGTGGGATTATTGATGCTGTTGTTGTAGCATATCTGTGTTTAATTGCAAACAGGAAACCGAAAGAGAAATCTTATTGTGATTACAGCATCTGGGATACCTATTTCATTTGAATTTCATAATCAGGTCAAAACTTAGGGGCAAGTGGGAGGAAAATGACTTCAGCAAATGAAACTATGTGCACGAGAGAAGATAGGTGGCATGTCATTGGTTACCTGCAGAGTAGCCAGTGCCTGGGTTCAAATCCAGATTTCACCACTCACTAGCTATGTGACATCAAGCAAACTCCTTAACTTCCCTGTGCCTCAGTTTCCTCCTCTGTAAAATGGAATAATAATAGCATCTGCCTCATAGGGTTACTGTGAGGATTAAATGAGTCAATATGCACAAATTGTTTACATTGTAAGCACTAGATAAGTGTTTCCTATGTTTACATCACCCCATCTTCCGCTCATTTAACCATGCTGAGGAAGGATGAACTGCAAAGAGAATGTGTGTGTGTGTGTGTGTGTGCGCGCGTGCGTGTGCTCGTAAGTTAGAAAATATCGTGCAGGATTGATTCTACACTTTAATTGTTACATGGGCAAATTTGGCTTTTGTTGCTTACCTTGTCCATTGTGACACCTTCCCTACCCTCAAAGCCACCACATGTCACTCCCTTCCTCTACCTTTCCCTTTCGAATTCTTTCACCCATGTTCTCTTTGGTCATGGCCTGTACATCTAAGTGCTACTTTATGAATTCCATAAAGCCACTCACCTTTGAGGCCCCCAAGAACAGAGACTAAACCCTAATCATGTGTGCAGTGTTACTTGATGAATGTGCTAATGGATGTTAATGTTTGGAGAT
The DNA here is from genome assembly GCA_008086735.1 of Cheirogaleus medius. Taxonomy (NCBI): domain Eukaryota; kingdom Metazoa; phylum Chordata; class Mammalia; order Primates; family Cheirogaleidae; genus Cheirogaleus; species Cheirogaleus medius. Next base: position 53,717,228 of record VBSM01002608.1, on the reverse strand, counting down.
GGAGCTAACCCAAGACTTCTTATGACAATGTTGGATTCCTATCCTTAAGGGTGAGAGAATTTTCAGCATGAGGGTACTTGGGAGACTGGGTTGCCAAAGACCTACCTAATCAAAATCTCCATGGTTGAAGCCTAGGAGTCTATAAGATTCAATTTCCCTCAGATGGTTGTGATGGTAAGTCAATTTTGGGAGCCTATGATTTAATTAATTATTCTGAGAATAATGTTCCTTATTCATGTGGTGATCATAGAACTAAGCTTTTCTCTCAAGGTTTTGATGCATACCAAATGCTGTTCTATGTGTTTTTATGAAACAATGGTTAAACGAAAAGCCCCAGGTAAACCTAAGGCACCATTATTACTGTTAGATGCAGACCACCTGGGGACTGTGGCAGGCGCTCAGAGTACAGGGCACAGAGATGTCCACCAGGCAAATGCTGACAGGTCCTTCAACAGACAGTCATTGGAGAGGAATATTAGATCAACATTTCTGGGAAAATCATCTTCGTTGCCTTTGCAATGGTTCAGTAAAGCCAGTTAAAGGCAAAGTTTCCAGCCCACAGAGCCTGCCATGGGGTTCTCCATATCATTAGATATTGTTAACATCAGCACTTTTGGAGTATTATTTCACAGACCTGGTTTCAAGTTCAAGAATTAAAAGGTGGAGTAATGGTGTCAGATAACCTCAAAGAGGATCATTCTCTTGGTAATCTCTCCTTTCTTAAAATAATCCAGACATTGCTGACAGTGTGAAATTTGTGACTAACCTTCAGTAGATATGTTTCTTTTGCTTCTAGAATAAAAACCAAAGAGGCTTAGAAGTAGTCATAAAAGGAAATATTATGGAAATTAATGACCTAAAATAATTGGCAGATATGTATAACATTTATATTTTAAAATGACAATGATTGTGATTTAGAGTACCTTAAAAGAATAAACTCTTTAATCATCGACTCCTTTCTACTCAGTCTCTAGTCTGAAGGGATGTAGTTCCTCATTTTCTATTTGTACAAGTTTAGTATCTATCACTGACTTCAGCATGATCCTAAGATGCTCATTTAGAAGGCCCATGAGTAATGGAACCAGCATTTATCTGGGTCACAGGTGATTGAACTGAATGAGTGCAGTGACCAACCACACAAGTAGCATTCGCCTTTGTTAGAGAGGTGTTTGTAATAGTGCATCAGTATTCATTGAGCATTCTGATTATTGTTTGTACACTCTTAAATGCTCTGAAAAATGTTCTAGTTTGTACATAGTATAAGTGATATGGGGGAAAACTCCCTTGTGAATTTTGCATACATAGTGTACTACATTCTTGTCATTACCAGAAAAATACATGGCACATTCTGTTAACAATAATTGGATATTTATGCCTCATTAGAAGAGAAGAGTATAATTTCCCACTTATTATGAATAAAGTCATTTTTATTTCATGTCTCCAGTTTCCAACCTCTGTTTATATTTTGTTTTTCTGGGAGATGTTGGCAGAGGTGAAAAGGAAATTAGCCTCCCTGCACCCCCAGTCGGAGGATGGGCAGCCGTGCATTGCTGGGGTTCCAGCTGGAGCGATCTCCATACTGGCTTCCCTCCTTCATCCTGTCCTTCCAGATGTTATGAGGGTTTTGTAGTAGTATGGTCTTCTCCAGAAGATAAGGATGAGCAAGACCCCCACCTTCGTCTGATCTCTCCAGGCTTCAGCGCTTCTGTTCTCATATCTGAGCTCTCCATATGCTATGGGAGGGCGCAGAACAGGGAATTTATTCCATTATTAAAGCTAGCCTCTCAGACTCCAAGAGAAATTTTTATTTCTGGATTCAGTCCCTCAAATGGTAGAGGCTTATAAAGGCTTTTAAAGTACCCTTTTAGTAAGTCCTTGGCTATATTAAGGGAATTTAGTATGTGATTTTTTTTTCCTTCTCGTTTTTAGAGACATCCAAGAGATGATTTATCAGGTCCATTTTGTTGTTTGCTTATAATGATTTTTATTTTTAGTTTTAGTTGATTCATCAGAGAGCCTAAAAAGCGCTTATTTGGTCTTTCATTAAGTTAGCACTGAGAACCTTTAAATTAGTGTTTGGGGTACTGTGTCTACAAGATCATGCTTCTCTTATCGTACACTTCTTTCTAGAAGGAGAAATTGCCAGCAGAGAAGGCCAACCCTGTCCCATTATTCCTTTAGTATCCAAGGCAGCATTCATTTAAGCATAGAGTTTAAAATGTTTTTGGATAATGAAAAAACCCTTTTGGCTATCCGTTATGGTTTGCAGAATGGAATTGTGCAGAGCGATACAGTTTTAAGGTGAATCAAAGCCATCCAGACAGAGAGAATAAGGGTGTCTTCTTATCTCTTCTGTTGACTTAGTATAATCTGTGGGCAATTGTTTCTGGGTCTCAATTTTTCCATTGACAAAGGGATTTTTGGAAACAGACCTTAAAACTCTTCAGCTGAAGAAGCTATATCAGTGAAAAATATATTATTTAAGAACAACAATATTTTTTTCCATGGTATGCAACATTATATTTACTATATACGATAAATTGGAAAAAGCTTTGAATGTAACACAAATACCTGGAGGCCTGTTTTCTAATTCCTGACTACCAAAAGCCCTGAGATGAGTTAGCAGCCCTTAGCGACCCTCCAAAACCTACACAGGAGCTTGGAAATTCCCTCTGTATACCACCCCAAAGCAAGTTTTCTGCTCCAGTGTGACGAGAAATGTGATATTCACTGAAATGCACCATGAGCCTTGAGAACCATTGTTCAGCCAGCTTGGACATGGCAGTTCAATGTACAGTATCAGGAGCGTGCCAGTCTTCCGTGGAAGCAAGAATTAAGGTCCATAAATCAAATCTCAAGTCAAGAAAAGAAAGCTGTCAAGGAGGATGAAGGCATTCTAACTGACCCTAGCCGTTCTGTAGTGCCTGGCTGTGTTGATACCCATAGAGCTTTAGAGTCAATTCAAGACCATCAGCCCCTAACTGGACAATTAAGTTCCAGGGCTGCCAGACATCCCTTTTTGCAGGTGTGAATGTAGATGATAGTGTAGATGGTCTTACTCAATAACCATAGTAGCCATGGGACCAGAGTACCCCAGCATATAAGGTGTGTCCAGGGATAAGGTTCAGCACTTTTGGAGATGGCATTAATTTGCAGCCCCTACAAGCACTTTAGCTTCTCTCAAAGAGTAGCTTACATATTGCAAGATTCTGAGTATAATATACCTTAATTAATAGTGCTGATCATGTTCCCTCCTTATTTGCAGAATGCTTTACATTCACGGGTGTTGACTCAGGGGATCATTCGGCTTCTTTTATTAAGTATCAGATGTATAGCAGTTTACATCATTGGATTTTCTCCCTGGTTTGGATCCAAAGACATTATTAGCCAGTCTTAATGCCTGCTCGTTAGTAATACTGTTATGAAATAAAAGCTTCTGTTGTAGAGACTTCCTTAATAGATAAAACAAAGGCCTTTTCTTAAGTAGGATATTATTTAAGAGAGTATTAAGCAAATAGAGAAGTAGGGAGGGAAAAGTGATAAATGCTTTTAAAATATTGCCTTTTTCACTTTAATAATGTGTAAAAATTTTTTTATCATATACACCTCAAATTTGCTGGTATTTCAGATTCTCAGGAGTTAATTTCATATGTTTAAATATTGAAAAATAAACATACAAATGTAGTATGAATACATTCAAAGGGCTTAGTACATGCCTTGGCTAGCAATCCAATTAGGATGACCTAGAAGAAAAGGATCAAAGCAAATATTTCCATAAAATTGAGTATGAGATTTTTTAGCAACATCAATGCCATACCTCTTCAGGAACACTTCATACATGTGCCCATAGTATTGCCTACCATGTCTTTCATGTCACTAGAATAAAAAGGATAGTTTTTTTATTTTTACGGCTAATAGATGTTTTAAAATCCTTTAAAAGTCTTTTTAGAGTAACAGGAAAAACTGATTCAAAGGCAAAGAGCAAACAAGATGACTTAATGGAAATCAGGCAACAAGCCTAAGGAAAAAAATAGGTTTGGAACCTAAAATAAATTGAATATATAACACCTTTCCATTCTGTTCCTTTTTGTTTTTCATGAGAATCTGTATTTATGGAAAAGTCAGTTGATTGCTTATCAGGCTGAAGCTTGTGTTTGCTCAGACTGGCGATAATGAGCAATAAAAAGAGGTGGGAATGGTTAAAGTGGGAGGAGATGGAATCAGGGAAAATGGGTGGGCTCAGTATAGTTCGCAGGATCCGAGTTTTGCAAGCTCTGTAATTCTCCCCTGTGCTGTTATGCTCATTGGATAGGGATTAGGATGAGGATCTGTGTAACAGGCAATGGTCGGCTAGCTCCAGGAGAGAGCTCCCAGTGATTACCTAGTTACATCCCTATGGTTGAGTTGACAGGTGATCTAAAGCTTTGCACCTGGACCAGCAGTGTCAACATCACCTGAGAGCTTATTAGAAATGTAGATGCTCAGGCCCCATGCCAGACTGCCTGGCTATCAGTCTGCATTTTAACAAGATCTTCCAGTGATCGGATATACATTAATGTCTCAGAGGCATTGGTTGAAAGGACACATGGACACAAGGTGTGAGGACACCGAGTGTGGGGTGCAAATGTGGGGTTGTCAGAGGAAAAGAAGGAGCAGACTATTTTTAGTTAGCGAGCGAACCACATCATAGGCATGTGCAGATGTTTCATGGTAGTTTATCTTTCAAGATGTAAAGCAAATTAGACTGTCTCAGGGAAGTAATTACCTGGACCATGACAAGTCTGTGCCTTTGCATCACGGAGAGCCGAACATTGACCTGATAGCCCCAGGCCATGTGGGCACATGGAGCAGAGGTAAGAAGGCTGGGTGATACACAGAGTGATCCTAATCTCAGTGGCCTTTAAGATTATGGTTATCACCAGGTTTCAGAGTTCTAACTCACGTAAAACAAGGTTCTGCCTTTGTTTTCCAGTACATACTTATTATTGAAATGATTTATTATTTTATTAAAGCTTCTGGCTTCCAAAATGCTTTACAGCCCTTTAAAAACAATCTTAGCCTCACGAGGTAGCTCAGTACATTGTTGCCTTGATTCTAAAAGGCAAATGAGGATTTCTGCTATTACCCCTGCAGAGTTATGACGGACAGCAGAACTGGATAGGGCCATGACGGTGGCAGGATCAAAAGATGCCCCTCTTCAGAGCAAGTCATGACTCCCCTGAATGGCATCTCCAAGCCTACATGAAAAGACTAGATCAGGTCTTGTCTCCCCTCTCCCACTCGGGGCTGCCATTTTCCAGAGCCACCAAGCCCATTAGGTGGTGTGTGGATAGGCCACTTTCCCCTTACGTAGCTGCCTGTAACAGTGGGGGTTGAGGCTGCAAATAAATCCTCTGCCACCTCACCTTTCATGCCAAAGTCTAAAGGCAATAAATACCGAGCTAGAGAAACATTGACTAGAGATGGTGATATCACAGTAATTACGAACCTGTCTTTGTCCTAGCAACTTTCTGGTATAATGATCTCAGTCCTGTTTGGCAGACAGAATTCATTCTCAGAGTCATGGGAGACCTCTCCTGAGAAGTACACAGGGAGCTGTAAACTGCATCCATGCCGGGACTCTGCATCCATGTGCCAGACTCCAGCCTTGGGAAAGAGGATTAGGAAGGAAATTCCTCAGTGATCCCAGCAACTAACTCTGACAAGGGAGGGCCTCCCACAGTAACAGATTGGAAGGAGTGCCTTCAACTTCCTTGATACAGTAATAAACCAGGAGTGTGAATATATTGTTAAGAGAAGGACTGAAGTCTATTCCCAGCTTTTCCAGTTCCCGAGCTCTTGGCAACATTAGAGGCCAAAGAGAATTCTTTTTTCCCCCTTATCGCTACCAGGCTGCATTTAATCTACATGAGAAATGCAGCAGAGAACATTGACTGCCATGTAATCAAAGGCTCTCCAAATGTATTTTAAGAACTGCCCAGAAGATTAAAGAACTCAATACAGAAGTAAAAGAGAAGAGAGAGAATCTGCAAAGTCTGCTGTAAAAGTGAAAGGGCTAGTTTGGGCATGAATTTAACCACATGGGAGACTTGGTCAGGAGCCCCGAGGCTTGACCACATTATCCAAACACATCTGCTTGCCTTATCATATTGTCCCACTTACCGTTCTTTTTCTTCTGCCAGCACAAACTCATGTCAGCATGTGGGAGTGGTATTTTTGCTACTAATCGGTGTTAAACAGGCCTTGAGGGTCATGAAACTAGTCAGATTATATACCTTTGGAGAAGGTTAAATAGTCACCATGGGTTAATCAGTCTTGACCATTCAGTGTATTAAAAAATGAAATTCTTGGCCTTATTTTAAAAGGTAACAAGTCTAGATGTTAAAGGTAAGTCTTGTTTTTCCTTTAGTATTTCTATGTAGCCAGTGATGTTTCAAGAGTAATGAGGATTATGTTAAAAAGAAAAAGACATTTTCAGCAGAAATTAAAACAGGATAAAAAACAAAGAGTTAAGACATGTCTGCACTATTCAAAAATAATATCTCAGAAAAGGTAAGAATGGAGAGGTTTTGAGTTTGAGAGAACCTTTTCTGAACAGGGTCATTTTGTTCACGTGCTATGTAAGAGGGAACAGGGAAGGGGCTTTTACATTAAGTAAAATTTAGTTAGTTATGAAATAGGAAGGTAGCTCTTCTATGTCTTAAAGGAATCCAGTTATAGTCATAACACAGAAAAATCAATCATCCCTCCCATAGCAGCCAAAAGATGAAATTTAAAGAGAATGAGAAAAGCTAGTGTTTTCTGAACTTAGGAGGGAAAAAGCCTTACTTTATGATATGCTATTTGGGCTTTGTGAGTATTCAAATATAGTTGCATTCACATCATTTCAGTGTTACAAGTAGAAAATGATGATACTATCTCCAAAATGACTAAATAAATAAATATATAAATAGTCAGAGAAAGAGGTTCAAGCGGTGCCGAAGCAACAGCCTCTGGAATTAAAGGAAGTGGCTGCCAGTGCAGGGAAGTGAGGACAGGGAGGAGCGAACAAAGCAGCCCTGAACCCTGCACAGAAGCGGGTGCTGCCCTCACTTCCTCACTCATTGTGCCCTTCGGCCGGGACTTCCTGTTTCTCCAGCGCTCCGCAGGAGCAAGCTTTCCTTAGGGTTTAAACCGATGGTAAGCCCCACGAATTTTGCCCTGATTTGCTCTCTGCAAACGGCCAAACTTTACCTTAAAACAAATCCATATTCTCTTGACGGCCTAGTAGAATATGATGTGTGACTTTTTTGTTTTGTTTGTTGCTTTGTGCTTGATGCAGTGGATGTGTGAACCCATATTGCTTTTAAATTCTCTGCAGTGGAAAGTAAATGAGAGAGGAGAGCACTAATGTTCTCTGGACCCTGTGAATGAAAGATAAAAGGACAGTCAGGGTCCTTTAAGAAAGATTATTAAAAATGATACATGTATGTAAAAGGTTGGGAAGGGGTCTCATGGGAAGAAATAAAGCACAATAGAGCATTGAAGAGGTAAAAGGAAATGCTGAATGTCCTTTAGAAGACACTTTATTTCCCATAGAAGTATCCAGATTTCTAACTTATATAAATGCCAGAACATTGGTCAGTTATGGTAGCAGACATCAGTGCATGGTTTCTAGACTGATCCACAATTTGGTTAGCAGGTAACAGCCATAGAGGATATAAGAAATGATTATCTCAGACTCCCTATCCAAAGTCTTAAAAAATTCACCACCCATTACTGTATCTCAAATGAAGAGGGAATACATCAGTCTCTGATGGTTCTCCAAGCTACCCTCCCAGCAGCAGGGACAGAATCCCCAGAAAACATGGAGAAGAAAATGAATGGGCAAATACCAACGCATTTACCAAGATATCACATATGTTGTGCACATGAGTGAGACGTCTTAACTGGATAAACAAGGCATCTTAAAGAACTTAAGAGTTTTTTCTGCCTTGGATTCCCATTCCATTCAAGTGTAAGATGCTACCACGTTCTCTGTAACTATTAATTAGCATTTGAACTTGTAATGATAATAACGCAAACTTAGTACGCGTGTGGGTGGCCTTTAGCATAGAGACGTGCACAGTCATAAACCCTTTGTTGCCTCATGTTGGTGTGTGGTTGCTGCCTTTCAGAATATTGCTTTTAAATGTTATTGAATACTAGTAAGCATTAAAAAAATAATAACAATTTTGGTGACTCCTACCCCCCATCCCCCAACTTCTGAAAACTAACACGATAGGTTTAAAGACCTGTGGTGTTAATTTGAATCTACCAGATTTGGAATACTTAGAATGCACTGGACACATTGATCGTCACCAATTAGCAGTCTGTGTAGCCAGGCGGGCGTGCAATTCAGCTGTTTTTGTGTTCACCCTCCACCCTCACCACCCATCACAGCGGATCCACATGAATGTTATCAAGAATTTGCAGCCTGCGAAAGACATGATCCACATCTAGACTTCTGTAGTTTGTTACAAATAGTATCAAGTGGGGCAGAGCAATCTCCCCTGTAAGTCATTTATGTTGTCATCTTAATATTATCATGATTGTGAATTCTATTGTCTTGGGATGGATTGAGAGATTCGACATGAGTTCACTGTTGCTAATGGAAAATGTTATTTACACAAGATTTTTTCCTGTCTACATTCAGCCATGTAGAAATATACTGCCATCTAAGTGCCAAAAGATGCTGATCTGAAGTAGAAGTTGTTGGCGGGTATTGGTACAAGTCAGATGAGAATAAACCGCCAAGGAAGACACTGCCGTGAAAATGACAGTTTGGGCCAAGTTTTTTTTCTGTCTCTCTCGCTCTTGAAATTAGGCATCTAACTCATGCATACACACAACATCAGTCTATATGAAATACGAGGGATGCCTGATTACAAGCAAACAGGGACACTTAGTGCAAAACTCTATGTCCCCGCCTCTTATTTTGCCAACTTCATGCCCACCCCCACCCCCTTATCTTGCCATATCATGGTTCTGACAGAGATTGGAGTCACATGTGGGCGTGATGGGAGAGTTCGTTTCTTCTAGGTTTCAGAGTATGGCTAGGGGCCAGGCCCTTCGGGAGTAACCTAAAACAAGCTATAGCCAGAAATCAGGGGATCTTTTTTGTGAACACCTGAGCAGGAGTTTATCCAGGAATGGAGACCTCCAACATGGGAGAGACAGCACACAGGCGTGGGACAGAAAACACCCTCTGTGCCGTCTGCAGTGATGACAGAGTCCAGTGTGGCCGGTGTTTACTGTAATAACTTCTTACTCACCTACTTTAAAAACGGTATTTGAAATGATTGTGGATCGAAAGCATGATAATGGATACTTCCCCCAATTTTGATATCTATCTATCTCTCGCTCTCTCTCTTAGTGTTACAATAACTGCATACTCTGAAAATAATGAGTATTTAAATCCTATCTCGTTTTCTGGAGAAACTATCAGACTGAACATATAAAGATGGATCTTTTGTGTAAACAAGAAATTAAGAAGAGGAGTTTTAGAAAAATTATGTAGCTTACCACAAGAAAATGAGTAAGATGAAATGAATTTGTAATGGAAAGAAAGACTAACAGAAAAAACAGTGGGATTAGAAAATTCTCAAGAACACTTCCTCGACAAACTAAAAATTAACCAGACAAAGCAATATAATGCATTCTGTATCTGCTGTGAGTTTGATACATTGCGAAGAACAACTGACAAGACTGATGGCTTAAATAGTTAAAATTTTATATAGAAACCAAAAGATTTTGTAAAAAGTCCAAGCCAGAAGTAAAATAATAACTAAATATAAAGTATCTGGACTTCAAAGATCCTGACAAATAATATAATGGTTAACATCATTTCCATTTCAGTAGTGAGAATCAAGTTATTATAGGAAATCCATCCATTATTTTATATATTTTTGTGTGATTTGAGGGAGATTAATCACATACAAATTAAAGAAAGGCCACACATGTCAACGTGAGATGAATCATTAAAATGGATTGCAGTGAAGCATACAAGTTAACCATACTAGAATCCTGGGATCCACTTCCCTGGAGTATAACCTGAGGAGCAGGGATGGAAGCTCTGCACACCACCCAGTACAACTGCAGGGCCAAGACGATTCTTACAAATCATGACTATCAGTGATTTGTTTTGTTCTCAGATTGCAAAACAGGACAAACGCTTTCATAGCATATCAGATTATGTACATACTCAATAATCTGCAGATCTTTAGCAATTTTAGGATTAGGAATATGTGACATACATTTCAGGAGGAAAATTATTATACAGAAACAAAACAAAAATAAAAACCATTACAAAAGCAACCTAGTATTGCCCCCAGCTTTAGGAGGCAGAACCACAGTATAATGCTTGCCCAGATCATCACAGATAAGCCCCACTGTGAAAAGTTGTCTAGTGGTAAAGAAAGCAATGCTATTTGTTGGAACTTCCAGAAGTGGGAGTATTGGGTTGTAGCAGGTAAGATAGGTTGTAGATGTTTAAAATTGTACTTTATATATAATGAAGAGAAATATGCTTGATTGCAGAACACCCAATGGGAAATATTTTCTTAGTTGCTGTGAATGAATTCCAGTGTAAAATATGGCCAAATCTAAGAATGTGTTAACAACAACAACAATAACAACAAAAAGATATTAATTAAACAAACAAAGGCAAAGAATGAAAAGAAAACTCTAGAAAATATATAGGAACCAGCACAGTAACGGAGTGCCCTGTTATGGGGATAGGCTGTAGTATTGTAGGGTGAAGGTGTATGGTCAAACAGGGCTTCAGCTTTGTCTATCATAATGTTTATTTTATTTATATATTAATTTTTCCATAAGAAGGTCATCATGTGTTTTTTGTGCAATTAATATAAGTACATGGAAAGCAGCTATTAAGTATATTCTAACATATCCGTAATGACTTTAAGATACCAGATAAAAATATTTCAAACTTTAGTTGGAAGCAAACACACATCTAACGACACTAACTGAGATTCTGTTCCTCTGAACAGAACTGTCTTGAGAACATATGTAGAATGACAGTGCTAGAGAAGCGCTGGGAACATGGAACTGAAAGGAATTCATTATCCCCATACTCTGATCGTAACCCAAGTTACTGTTATCCCCATTTTTAAGTTAAAGTCAGTTGAGATTCTGAAGAGTGAAGGAATTTTTCCCTAGGTAACACAATTGGAAAATGGCAGTACTCGGGGTTCAAGGCCAGGTTAGAGTAATGCCAGAATCCATGGTGTGATCTCCATGGACCCCTAAACACTGTTTCCATGCACAGCAGTGTGGAAGTACTAGGGCATCCTCCCTAAGGCGTGTTAAGAACATGTTTATTGATCAAGTACCCATGTGTCTTTGGGTAAGTCACTTAACTTCTCTAGAAGAACAGGCTGCTGCTTTGCAGACTGAGGTACAGGATTAGATGTTCTCAGGTCCTTCCTGGCTGTAACTTTTCTGTGATTCTGTTTTCTGTTACCCCCTTACTCTCAAGAAATGTATTAATATTTATTACGAATACATGCTGTACTTTTCCTATTAATGGGTCTGCGTGGTTGCTGTGAATACTTACCTTCTAACTGCTGGTGGAGCTGCTTCTGGCTAGGTAGGTGTTCTGAATACCGGGCTGCTCTTATTATGGACTTGATTCTAAAGAACACCTATTCTTTTTTTCACACATGCTAATATATTGTCCATCTTGCCTCTCCTAATAGCCCATGTGTCTTGAACTTGGAGCCAGCAAAGTGCTGCCTTTGTAAAGCATAAAAGAACACCAGTTTTGTTTTTTTGTGTTTTTTTTTTTTTTT
>VBSM01002608.1:53582679-53705300 GCA_008086735.1 Cheirogaleus medius | reverse complement strand
ATAACTGATGATTCTAGAGAACTTTCCTAGGCCAAAAAAAAAAAAAATAAATATATATATATATGTATATTATGTTCCTTATTGGTAGACAGAGCTGGGTGAACTAAAAGCTAGGCGGGCATCTTTATCTGAAATCATTTCCTTTTGAGTAAATAAGATTGAGTTGATTGAGTTATTTGGGAGTTAGCATTTAATTATTTTAGTGTTTTTTAAAATGCCTAAAAACTAGTAATAAAAGGCTATATGCAAAATGAGTAGCATATCTTCTTGCTTTAGAATGACATAGAAGTCGCCTGCTTTAAGCAGTCTTAGTATATGGAAGTCTGGATAGTTGAAAAATTGGCAATCTGTTTTGCAAAGCCCTTTAAAGGAGCGTCTTCAGCAGAAGCTGCGCTCCTGCAGTTATGACATGACCTATTTAAAAGCTGGACATTTGTTGAAAGGTGCTGCGTATTTCCAGCTTTCCCCTCCGCTCAGGTTCGACCCTGTTTCTCAGGGTGTGTCAGGACCTCCCGTCACGAGCAGGACATCAGTATCAGTATAAGTGATGATGCTTTATGGCTGCCCTTGAACCTCAGCTGATGGGTCGTTACTCATTATCTCCTCCAGTCGAAGTCTCGACTTCCCTGCAGTTCACATTCCTGTCTAATATTTGACCATAATCAACGCAATTGCCCTGTATTTCTGATACAAAGTTGGGATAACTGCACCGCGTACGCTTACTGGGTGAATTACCTTTTGCCCCCACTAGGCTGTGAGCCCCGTGGGTCTTTGGATCACGTCCTTTTTGTTCACCACTGGACACTCAGTGCTCGGGCCAGTAGTGGGCACAATGTTATTGAATGAATGAATGAACAGATGAAGTCTTTATACTTTCACTACAGAAGCCCTTTCTAGAAGAACTAAAGAAATATAACCAGAGAAAAACTCAATAAAGAACAACTGAAGAAACTGAAATTTTAGGCTTTCTGGCATTTGCAATGCCAGAAGGGATAACTGCACCAGTATCACCTGATGACGGTTCACAATCACGTGCCTATGGAAAACTTCCGCTGCTTCCTCATACGTGCTTACAACCACCTCATGCCACCGTGCACTTTGCTCATCACTGCTGTTTCTATTGCTCTCCACCCAAATCCCTCTGTCCTCTTCCCCTAACCAGCTGCAAGGCCAACTCTGTGTTTGTGTGGGACTTGTAGTTCTGCCTCCCACTTCCTACCCAGCTTCCCTGTTTCCCCACCAGGTCAATGACCTTATTAGTTGGTCTAACTTTAGCCTTCATATCTGGGTAAAATATACGCCTCCCACTGCCCCCTGCCATCACCTGACTTCCTTCTCCTTCCAGGCTCTTGTGCTATATACTCCTCTCGCCGAGCTAGCAGCAGGCCTGTCTCTGGGCTGCCTGTTTTCCTTCCTCGGGCCACCCTAGTCACTGCACAATGGCTGTGCGTTTCCTATACAAGGATGTATATTTCTATTATGCTAAATGCTTTTCTCCTCCAGGCTGAGTGGCCTGACTCACATACATGCAAGGCTGTGTAAGCATCCCTTCTGGCATTGCAAATGCTAGAAAGCCTAAAATTTCAGTTTCTTCAGTTGTTCTTTATTGAGTTTTTCTCTGGTTATATTTCTTTAGTTCTTCTAGAAAGGGCTTCTGTAGTGAAAGTATAAAGACTTCATCTATTCATTCATTCATTCATTCATTCAATAACATTGTGCCCACTACTGGCCTGAGCACTGAATGTCCAGTGGTGAACAAAAAGGACGTGATCCAAAGACCCACGGGGCTCACAGCCTAGTGGGGGCAAAAGGTAATTCACCCAGTAAGCGTACGCGGGCATTTGCCTTTACAACTTGTGGTCTCTAGCATGAGGGGAGAGAATAGGGTGTGGTAAAAAGAGTGGTGTGGTGAGGAGAGGGTGCCAGGAACCCACACAGATGGGCTGGTCAGAGAAGCTCTCTCCTCGGAGGTAACATTTGAGCTAAGACCTGAGGTAGCGAAGCCAGCCAGGGGAAGTGAGGGGGAAACCTCATTAGCTAGAGGGGGCAACAGGTGAGAAAACCTCAGACTAGAAGGAGCTCCTGACTACCTGAGGACTCACAAGAGAGGTTGGCTGGAACTGGTGAAGGAGGCCCAGGCTCTCTGGAGTTGAGCATCAGGGCTGTGGGCCACGTGGGGAGGGTGTTGTTCTAAGCGCAGGGGGACGTGGAAGGATGTGGCACAGCCTGACTATGCTGCTCATATGCGAAGTTCAGCAAAACAAATTGGTGGCAGCAAAGATAGAAGGGAAGGAATTGTAGCTAAATTTAGGAAGAATCGGTAAGTCTTGCTGGGATAAAGCCATTGGATCTGGTAGCGAGTCTTTGATGGCCTTTTCAGGAGGAGCTTTGGTGAAGTTACAGGGGGATGGAAACATAGCTTTAGAGTGGACAGGAGGTTAGGAAGTAAATTGAGGTTGCACCTCCCTTGCAAGGCGCTTGGCAGTGAAGGAAAGGACCTCACCTTCCAGGGAAGGAACAGTGGAGAGAATGGTGTGTTTGGAGTGGGGAGACAAGCATGTTTATGGGATTTCAGTGAATTGGGAGAGAATGAAACTGCCAGAAAAAGGATGATTCCTGAGCACAGGTGAAGGAGGAGCAGCCTCGGATGGACCTGGCTGAGGCAGGTGGATGCTGGAGGGAGAGAAGCCTGGAGGTGCCATGAGAAAGGAAAGGTGAAGCCTGATGGCTCAGGGCCTTAGTTTTGTCCCCTGTTAAAAAGCCAGGTCTTTCCCTAGAAAGAAAGAGGTTTTGAAGAGAGTAATAGGGTTTGGAATACTAGCTGTCTCAGGAAACTCGAGGGGGACTGCTTTCCAGCAAGAGAAAGGACTGAAGAGCAGTTAGCAGCTTTGCTAGATTTTCTTCGCAGCCCTTCCGAACAGCTCTGTGCTGTGCGATCTTCCTCCGGCAGTGCCACCTCACTCCAGAGAAAAGTGTGCTGATGTATTTTGGAAAGATTTTCAATAACAAGGACTCTCTAATAACTTTCCATTAAACCAGGAAATCATTCAACCAGAAACCCCTTCCCCCAAGTATTCCAGTTAGTCAAAGTTTTACTGAGACATGTCAGCATTGGAAAATGCAGAAGGCTGCTAAGCAGGCCTGACTAAACAGGCGTGAGAAATCCCACATCTGCATACAGAGCAGCAATGTTTGCACACAGAGCTACCCATTTCGAACCTGCCGTCTTAAACGTACCACTGGTGGGGGAAAAAAAGGAAAAGCAAAGAAGGAAATGTACAACACAGAGGAGAAAGCCCATTCAGGGGATTCCGGAGCACTATTTAGTTGTAAAAGGCATTTTGAAATGTTAACTTAGAAATGAACCCATAGCTTCACATCGTTGGAATTAGCAGTAAAAGATCTCAAAAGGCCCAAACTTGACCAAATAGGTGCATTCTAGGATTTATAGTAAAATAATCCTGTAAGAACTTGAACAGTGGCTATGCAGGGCCAAGCTAAGATGTGTTTGTGAGCTGTTGGCAGAGGGTGTGGAGAAACCCGATCCTGCACTTTGTAAATTATAAACGGTTTACACCTGTCATCTCTGTCTGGATCCCTGCTAATGATACTTTAACAATTGGCCTACGTGTGACAAAATGCTAAGAGCCAGGGCTTTCAGAGCAACCACATGCAAAGGCATTGTTATTGATGTCCACTGCAGTTTGAGAGAAAAATAACAAAGAAAAATAACACAGTGACATATGTAAGGACTTTTGCCACCAGATTTTGGGTGTTTTTAGTAAGGTGGAAATGTCTCCATTCGAACAAAAGGGCCTTTCTACAGGTCTGCTGGGCCTGGACATACAGGTTATACCATCCCGAGGGACCCAAGTGCCTCAGGGACACTAAGGTTTAGGTCCCGCAGTTCCCTAAACTAGAAGAACCAACCAGAAAAGGGCAAGATTTTGCGCTTCGTATTGTAGTCTTTGAGTCCTGTCCATCTGGCCCACAAAATTGTGGTAGGGATTGTGTTTTATTAAACTTTGTTCATACTTGTCTCTACTCCTAATCGTCCCCATCCTCATCCCCCAGCCTGTAGTATAATAAGTTCCTCGCACACAGACTAGCTGGCACTTAATAAGTGTTCAGTGAATGTAAGATTAGGGAAATGACTATGATTAGAGGGGCAGTACACATGGTAGTTAGGAATGTGCGCTTCGGAGCCAGCTCACCCAGGACTCAGCGCCCTGCTCCCTGACTTACTGGTCAGTGTGTGACCTGGGGAAGTCTCCTCATCTGTAAAATAGGGATGATAAGAGCATGTATCTCAAGGTGTTGTGAGGATTAAATGAATCATTGCACATCAAGAGCTAGATCCGAGTCTGACACATGGTAAACACACAATAAAATATTATTCTGCGAAAAATAAATTCCTTCTGGCAGAGAGAGCTCTTCTGAAAATATGCCATCTAAAATAAAGGTATGCACGTACTTTTGGTCACTGATTAAGAAAGGTTATACAACTTCTGCGTTTTCAGTAGCATGTTTTTAAAGCCAAAACTTTTAAGTAAATATGGGTTTTTACCCTTCAGAAGTCCAAAGGATTTTAAATAAAATTGTACGCAATTTTATTTTTAAAACACCCAGAAACCCAGTCTTCTTACACAATAAGTTAAGCTTCTAACATATTTTTTAATGTTTAAAAAAAAAAAAACCTTACCAGATTCTGTTTCCTTTTGGAAACAAATTCACATCTGGGATGCCAAATTTCAATCTTAATACAGTATGGAAACAGCTGAGTTATAATTTTTTAACTTCCCAGAACACACAGACTTCTGATGGGAACATGGGAAAGGACATTTATCTTTTCAGCTGCATGAAAATGAAATCCGTAATATTTTAATGGACTAAAAGAAAAATACATATTAAAAATTAAGACCATTTTTAACAGGGAGTGTCTATGTAGCAACAGCATTGGAATTTGTAGTTACCCTATATACAGATTGTAATGTCTTTTATTAATTGCTGGAAACAATAATAATGCCTTTTTTATTAGAATGAAAGCAATGTAAATTGTGGTCATTTTCAAGATAGTTAAGATTTACAACATTTGGTTCAAATGGGTGTAGCTGCAGCCATATTGAATTGTAGCCACCTTCTAATTGGGAAGACAAAACACAGCTCTCAAAGAAAAGGAGGAAATGTTGATTATAAAATTGCTTACTTAATGCCTAGTTTTAGACCATACAGTGGCTTTTTTTTGGAAGAGGGTGAATTTGTGAAATTACTCGGGATTTTGGAGCCATTGAGACCTGAGTTTTAATGCTGCCTCTGACACTATCTAGCTGTGTGGTCTTAGGCACTCTCTTTAAATTTTTTTTCTTATTGTATTATTTTTAATTTATGCATAATTATACATATTTATGGGGGAATAGCATGACATTTTGATACATTATGCAATGTGTAATGATCAAATCAGGATAATTAGCATATCCATTACCTCAAACATTTATCATTTCTTTCTTTGTGTTGGGAACATTCAAAATCTGCTCTTCTAGCTGTTTGAAAATATATAATAGATTGTTGTTAATTATAGTCACCCTATAGTGCTCCAGAACACTAGAACTTACTCCTCCTGTCTAGCTGGACTTCTGCATCTGTTAACCAACCTCTGGCTGTTCTTCCTTCCCTCCTACCCTTCCCCGCCTCTAGCAGTAACAACAGTTCTCTTATGGCTGTGTCTCAAGATACTAAAATAGCTAAGACACAAAATATTTGGTTAACCGACATTCACACTAAACAAACTCTTTATTCACACTGGTGAGATTCTTTTTTGTTTTTGTTGTTGTTTTTTTTCATTGTTGTTTTGTTTTCATGTCTGAGGTTAATAACACCCTTAGAGACTAAATGTCCACCCAGAACTCACAGAGCCTTGGCTTATTATTATGCTAGTTTCCCAGCTAGAATCCATTAGTTAATTTAACATAGAGAAAAACTCATTTGTCTCCTTCAGTGTGTTTCACAGTCAAAGTGACACAGGGTCAGGCATTATCTGGTGGAGGGGGACAGTGAAATTAGAGTCCCTGGGTACGGCCATTCACAGCCATACAAGGGATGATTATCAGGCTGGATGTAATTATAGAGCCGAAGCAGTCCCCCACGATACAATGGCTATCTGTCTAGCACAAAGGTTTAGATCCTTAATTTGTCAAGAGCTGGAATATCTATGAAGTAGCCACGTATTTTTGTGTACCATCAATCACAACTTAGATAGGCAACTGCTGCTGTTTGCATTTCGGAAGCTTGGAGGCTGTTAAGCTTCTGCCTGGTGTTGGGATGGAAAGATAGGATGCAGGGCTGCAGGAAGGCTTTTAGTGGCAGAATGATGACACTTCTGCCAGGGTCCTATCTCAGGCTCATTAGCTGAGTGGATATTTGAGCCTGGCCAGTTTCAATATATACAAAGTCATCTGTTTCATTAAGTTAATTTACCTGAGCTGGCTCTCCTGATAATCAACTGCTTCTGCAGTATCAGCTTGATATTGTAAAGGCAGATGAGACTGGGGTTGGGCAAGGGGCACTGGTCCATAAGGTACTGGGGTCTGTATGGTCGCACTGCCCTTTAATTGGGCACTTCCAGAAATCTACATTATATTTGTAAGCAAGAAGCATGGTTGGAAGTTTATAAGCATTGTTACTCACCTTTGGTTTCAATGGATGAAGTTGGGAAATGAGAAGCAAATCCCACGCTATGTTAATAGCTTCAGATTATTATCATGGCAATTGTTAAGGAAATGAAGAAAGGAAAAGGAAGCAGAAGAAAGGGCTGCCCATTTGTTGATTAGGTGTTTAACCTCTAGTGTTCCTGGAGAGTTGTAAATTGCTTTACAACTAGATTCACTTAAATGATATGACCTAAAGGAAATTGTATCTGCAACTTATATCCTTCAAGAAGTTGTTAATTAAAGAAAAACCTGTATTGTTTCCCCTCTTTTGTCTGGTTCTCTAAGATGCATCTTTGTTCCTCTTTTAATAAGCATTTGCTTTGTGCTTTTAGACTTGAGTGTTTATTAAAATAATGACACCTGAGTTGGACTTCTGCCTGGTAGATTAGTTGAAAGCTGTTTTGTAGGTTAAAATTTAATCTTATCTAAGGTTTTGTACATCACAGGGTTGACTTTTAACTGAAAGTTGTTACTAACTGTCACATCATGCTGCTAACTCTGACAAACTAAGGCTAATAATTAGACTCATTAGAACCAACTGGTTTGACAGGAAAAAAATAAAACAATTGTTGAACTAGAAAGAATGTGCTAAAAAAACATTTGTATAGATTTGAGGTTAAAAGTACATATTCCCTACCTCTTTCTTCTAGCTCATGGAGGTCAGCTCTCAGGAGGAAGATGGATAAGAATTCCCTCCTCTACCTCATTTATACTTTCACCTTTTCATGGCCTATTGGGTATAAAAGATCACTTTCTGAAATTAGTGAAATGAGAAATACTTCCCTACATGTAGAAAAACCTTATGTATTTCCTCGTATTGAAGCATTAGAAATAGTTTATTTTATTTTATTTAGCAAGTCCCAAACCTATTTGTTTAACTTGGTAATATTTGTCTTTTGGTCATGTTTAATTTTCTTTATCCAACATTGTGGAAAATCCATCTCTATCCATTTTTTAGGGCAGAAATGTTCAATTGGGTTTTTTTTAAGTTCAGATAAAAAATGTTTAATGTTAAGTATGATTGTGAAGAATTAGCGTCTGTTTGAATTGATATTTTGCTGGAACCTAAGTAACAGTTTAAACTTTATTGTCAAGAGTAGATAAAATAAATATCATCTTTTCACACCCAGGGGATTCTGGTCTACATCTTTCTCAGTTCTTATTTCATTGTTCATATAATTGAATAAAATATCTGCTCTAATGTGATATTAAGGTCACAGATTTAATAATGCAGAACTTGGGGAATGCAAAATTTACTTTTCTCAAGATAACAGTTTCTTCCTTGTGCTGGGCATTATATGCACTTAAGCTTTGCTCTCAACAATGTAACTAGGTCAGGGATTTCATAGAATGTGGAGGTGCTGTGTTACTCTAAGAACACCAGCATCTTAAATTTCATGTATATTTCAAGAGCCTGTATTGGCAAGTAGAAAGGCAAATGCTGTGTGTCAGTCTGATGTGTGTTACCAGGGCATGTATACATAATAGGGTTTCTGCGTCCAGCCAGCAGTAAGGCCTTTAAAAAAGAAAGTCTGGTGCAATCTATAGTAACTGCTTCAAGGGCACCAATCCATTATAAAGTGAGCTAAGTAAGTTAATCTAAGCCTTTCTGGAAAAATTAAAACTTAAAATGTATAGCATTTTTCTTTCTTATAGTATATGTGTATTTGTACTTTATTTTGCGGTTTGTTATCGACATGTCTGTCTCTCCCATAAATTGTAAATCCTCTGAGGACAGGGATTGTGTATTAGATTATTCATTTATTGATCCATTTATTTACCCATCAAACATTCATTAGCCCTTGCCAGGTTCACTGTCTAGTGGTGTGGACAGATTAGTAAACAACTAATGTCAATTTGATTGCTATGATAGAGCTCTCCCAGGTACCTGGAAGAAAGAAGAGAAGCATTAGTGATTGTCAGTGGGAATCAGAGGAGACTTCACAGAAGAGGTGATGTTTGAAGAGTGTCTTAAGGAAAGGGTAGAAATTCACCAGACAGACAAGGGAATGTGATACAGAAGTGGGGCAGGGAGGGGATGTCAAGAGAGAAACTATTGAGGGGAGGGAACCCAAGACCCTAGCCAAAGGAATAATACTGCAAGATACAAAAGGTGGAAAGAAGGGAAGAAAGGAAAGCAAAAGGGCCATCCCTCCAGACCCCTCACTCACCCACCGAGTTCAACTGAATTGTGAGAAATTCTCAAAACCTTGTCGTTAGGGGAAGTTCACTGAAATCCCGGTGTATATTTTTAGTGTTGAATGGCAGGCAGGAAAGCCAAGATGCTAGGGCTGGGCAGCTCACCTGCCTGCTAGGTGAGAAGATGCCAGAAAGTTTCTTAAGTGTTGCTTCCTTCCCAAGTTCTTGTCCTTCAGCCAGCCCTCATCTTTGTGCTGGCCACAGTGTCTAAGACAGTTCATTGCTCATTACTGTAGACAATAAATGCTCAGTTTAAATTGCTGAAAATAAATAGAGGTAAAAGAGGCCCCCTCCACTTGAGGGGTTTGTAATGTACCGGTAGCCAAGAAGAGAGCTAAGAGCCAAGTAGAAATGACTTAACACCAATGACTATGGCTAGTCCTCCTTTTTATAATACGTTGGCATGGTACTGGAAAAGGCAACCCTCGTTCCCCCAAAGGAATAATTTAAATTTTTATGAAATTTTGGTTAGGCACCAAATGGCAGTTACCGTTTTCTCAGAATGGCAAACAAAGTGGGCAGCTCCAATGCAAGACACAGAAGGCTGTGGTGGGAAGTTTTGGGGACAGGGAAAAATTGAAACTACAATTGAGGAAGTGTTTTTAGGATACAGGTGATAGTATATAGGTACAGGACACTTTGTTTCCCATAGTGTATAGGAAATAATTACACAAAATTCAAAATGCTGAAACATGAAGATACTTTGAATTTCTGGATGCCAACGCCAAGCATGAAGGGGACTGTTAAGAAAATGGAAGCCTACATTAATTAAATAACTCTTTGCGGACCAGAGCCTTTTCATCCTAAGAACAAGTGTATGAAGGGAAAGCATCATTATCCCACGTCAGAGCCAAGAAACTTGAAATTAAATAGCTAACCCAGGCTGCTTGGCCACTAATGGAAGGAATGGTGTGGAAACCCACTAGAACATGAGCTCCACGAAAGCAGAGACCTCTTCTGTTCACTGAGGAATCCTCAGTGCCTAAAACATGCCTAGCACACAGTAGGTCCTTAAGAAGTATTTTCTTAAATAACTCAGACTTCAAAGCTTGTATCTACAAAGTGATCAGCATCGGGTTAGTCACAGAGAAAATAAACGTTTGTGCCTGCTCCCTGGATAACAAATTGGCTACATAGGCAAGTGGGCAGACATTCAGTTGGAATATATAGCAAACTAACAGCAGAAAAAACAAACAAGATAAGCAAGATGGTGCTGCCTAGGTTTCTACCCAAAATATTTTTTCTTGCACTAGTAGAAAAATGTTGCCCTTGTCATTGAAACAACAGCGGAGACAAAGCATAGAGCATCTAACCCCTAACCCCTAAAGAATAACTTCAGAAAGATTGTGTACATATGTGTGTATGTGAATACCCATGTAATCATACACACATTCTATAGGTTAGGAATCTGTGAAAATAAATGGTTCTGCGGAAAGATGTCTTTAACCCTAACTGTAGCATTTGCTAGTGGAAACTCCGTAATTACTGTTATGTTTTTGGTGGTGACTGTTCATGATTTTTTTTAAAGGTCTGACAGCTGCCCTCTTGATATTTACATGCTTCTTGCTAGGAAGCCCAAGATTCACAACTCTGAGCTTGTAATGAGGGAAAGAAGACAATACAAATAACATGAAAAGCAGTATGAATTGGCTATCGTCAGAGAGACAAATCACATATTCTATGCTGCTTTAATTGGAAAACAGTCCTTTCATGGGGTTACTTTCCCTTCAGCTGAGATAATTAAGTCTGGGCTGACACTGGTGACCAGCTACTGATGATATATAGTCAGCTACTAACAATGCAGCAATCAGTAATCAAAATTTATATTTCCCAGGTTACCAGGGCACAGTTGAAGAAAAAAGCAGTTTTGATAAGGCTGGGAGATAGGCTTCCACACGCAGTATTCACATGGCCTCTCCTCCACAGCATCTGGGTGGGTTAATGAGGTCTGCTTTATTTCAGCTGTGTCATAAAAGAGAACATACCTATTGCTTGTGTTTACATTAGAAATACTTTGCAAGCCCAATGCTGGAAAAGAAGTTTCTGCATAGCTCCCTGTAATTTTTTGTGGATTAAATTATATTTTGTAAGTGGCTTGGCATGAGGATAGATAGGCCTGAAATAAACTTAAAATATTTTTAAAGCTCCTCAAATGCAACTGGCACAAGTACAGATTTTTGAATTATGATTAATTATCCCTGCCTGTGGCTGAAGGCACTGAAATGGCAGGGATTAGGGTTGTAATTTGGATGCCATTTTTGTTTGTATCAGCGGTTCCCAAACTTGTCTTCTCACTAGAATCACCTGGGGATCTACTAAAATTTTTAGAGCCCTAGGCCAAAAACCCCCGAGGCCAATTAAGTCACAATCTCTGGGTATGGAACACAGGCATCTGCAATTTTTGAAGCTCTCCAGGCAATTCCAATGTGCAGGCAACTTTGGAAACCACTGGCTTGTACTCACAGTATTGTATAGTTTTGCGTTTGCTGATGGACAGAGCAGCATGTGCTGGTGGAGTGAGGAAAGAGCATGCTCCCTCCCATGGGCACCACTTGCCTCTAAGGTTCAAATTGAAATTGAATTTGGAATCAGAAACTGCTGTCTTCCACCCCAGTGAAAGACCCTAAACCTCAAGATAAGGACCATAACATGCCCGCCAGGTGAGCAAAGCAACCTCAACACGGTTGAAACAGACTCAGCTCTGAGAAGGGGAACCAAGGAGGGAAGAAACAAGCTGTGCTCCTTTCTTAGCACTTAGCTCAGGGTTTATTGGCTAAATGAGTGAAAAGAGAAAAGAAGAGGCGGCCACTTGTAGCTCACCTCCCAGAAGGGGTTGCTGGCTTAGGAAGAAGGATGCTTTTACTGGCCATATCCCACACAGGGGGGACCTCTCATCCCTGCCCTCTCCACTCTTCTAATGAAGTCTTTTTTTTCTCTCTCACTTAGTCAATCTCCTGTCTCCTCTGGGAGCAGCCATTCTGGGATGGTCTAAGATGACCCTCCCAAAGGAGGACATTCATTCATTCAGCTTCTAAAATGCCAGACATCCTCTGGGGCTGCTTTAGAAGCAGCATTTGGTCTTCCTTAGCCGTGGGAGGTGAACGGGAAGAAAGGGCAGCGAAGCCAGAGAACACGGGGTAGGCCACCTGCCCAGAAATGACGTGCAGACAGAAAAGGGAAAAAACAAAACAAAACAAAACAAACCCCAAACGTTCCCATATGCAGTACTGGAATCTCATTTATAGAAAATAAAATTTAAAAAATATGAAGGGTGTTTGCTTTGAGCTCATCTGATCCTTTGTATTTGATTCATGGTGCCCCGTCTTTCTGAGGTTTGGTACATTTTTATTTGAAAGCTAATCAATCAGGCAGCCACTCACGTGGCACACAGGCGGGTCTACAGTGCCACGCAAGCTACCAGCTGCCGTATATGTCCATCTGCGTCACAGAGAAACTGGAGTTATTACCACTGACACCGAAATGCCGCTAAACTTCCCTCACCTCCATCCCGTAGTCCAGAACATTACTATTGGCTGAGCATAATGGGAAAAGTCAGGCTTCTGAGAAAATTGTGGGAATTGGCAGATATCAGTAGGCTGACATTCCAGATTTGCCTCTGGAGACAAAGAGTTTTGAAAATAATAACTAGTTTTGTTTTGTTCTAAAGAAGAAACACATGCGCAAGAAGAAATTTTCAAGAAAGGAATACAACACGAGGATCAAATTTCTTACCCACATCTGACCCCTGTCCCTCCTCCCTCAGAGACACGGTTACTAGTTGCTTATATATTGGAACTGAAATATTTACAACACTTTGTTTTTAAAAAGTCAATCAATCTTGGCTTGTATTTCAATTTTCATTAACAAAAATAGCCCCTTCTACAATCACTGTAGCACTCAGTGCACTGATATTTAAAAATACTCAAAGCTATTTGAATCAAAATCAACAAATATTTAACAAGTTTCTTCATTGTACTTGATGTTGCCTAAACAAGCCATTTCTAATGAGGATTTCACACATATATATTTCATATTTTTTCTGGTGAATAATCAGCTAATCTAACTTTATATGACCAGCAGGGCAGGAAGTCTTTGTTTTAAATTATTTTCTCAGAAACAAAGATGATTTCTTTCTTGCCCCTCCCCACTTAACTTCTCAGCTTTTCACACATTCTCTAATTTGAGATCTGTTTTAAGCCCAGAAATCTGGGTGGATGGCATGTTCTGGCCAGAGTACTATCTCTCATACCTTCTCCAGATGGACTGGCTCAAGGATCTAATATTCCCTGAAGAAGTAAAACTTCCCCATGTTGCAGATGAAGAAGAGCTGCAGTTCTCTCTGTTCTAAACATGTATGTGTTGAAACCTGAGAGATTGTCAGGACAGGGCCGATAGCCCCACCCACGTCTTGACTGCAGAGGGGCGAACATGCACACTCTGTAGCCCACTGAGGGGTTCTAGGCTGATTGCACAGATGAGAGCCCTACTGCCCCCTCCAACTCCAGCCAGCTACATCTGTATGTCTTCTCTCCAGCTGGCTGGCCCAGCTGTTCTGGTGTCAGAAGAAAGCTATGAGTCACTGGGAAGGGATTTGAGACAAGAGTAGAGTTAAGTCATCTCTTGGGGTCTGTTCGTCATTGGCAGTTGAGCCTTAAGAACAAGCCAGCGGTTGATATTCTCAGGAAGGCCACACAGCCAGAGCTTAACCTTGTGTTCTCTACTTCAAGACCTCTGGGCTTTGTCGAATGAAAAGCTGTGGGTCTGTATGGCTGCTGTATGTCCCCACCCCAAAAGACCTCTGGTTATTGCCCATGACATTCATTAGATTATTACCATCCCTCTCCTTGCAAGTGTTTTTCGGCAATAGACCCATAGCCCACACAGTCTGATCCAGCTAGGAGCCTGAATGCGTGAGGCTTGGCCAAAGCCTGAGGACTTTCTTTGGACTTTGATTCCAGGAACATTATTTCATCAACGGAGTTCCATGAGCAGCTGCCAGCAAGAGTTTGGGTCCACAGCAGGATTTTGCTGGACCATCTGTGGCTTCCTGCTCTAATCAGTGCTTCCTTAGCATGTGGAAGGAAGGACTTGTCAGAGCATCCAAGAATCATAGGCAGTCAGTCCCTCCACTGGGACGCTAAAGATTGTCTAGTCTAGCCCCACATCCTATGTCTGAATCCCTGGACAATATTCCTTCCACCCGAGCACTCGTCCAGCCTTCCTGTCCCCTTAGGTAGGCCAGTCCGTGTTTGTGTTAGGAAGACTGCAAGGCAGTTACTCCTTATTTTGAGCAGAAATCATCTCCTTACAGTTTCTACCCATGGATCTTAGTTCTGCCCTCACAACTGTCTTCTAGGTTTCCCTTCAGATATCTGCAAATGCCTATCTCTGCCCTTTGCATCTCCTCTTCTCCTTGCTTTAACACTAATTTTTAAGAAATTGTCCCGATGCTCTTCCTTGGAGTAACATTTGTTCATCATTTACTGAATATTGTTATGTGTTTACTATGCACTAGGCTTTGTTCTAGAATGTGGGGATACAGTGATTAACAAGACAAATTTACCCATGTGGAGCTTACATTCTAGTGAAGGAGAGGAACAGACAGAAACAAATAAGAATATAAATATCATCTTCGG
This sequence comes from Cheirogaleus medius, assembly GCA_008086735.1. Classification (NCBI taxonomy): domain Eukaryota; kingdom Metazoa; phylum Chordata; class Mammalia; order Primates; family Cheirogaleidae; genus Cheirogaleus; species Cheirogaleus medius. Next base: position 53,690,758 of record VBSM01002608.1, on the reverse strand, counting down.
ACAAATCCATTGCAGACATTTAGAATACAGTGGTTTTTTTTTTTTTTTTTTTTTTTTTAAGGTGTTGGGTTGTTTTGGGAGGTCAGGGAAGTCCTGTCTGAGAAAGTGACATTATAGTTGAATCTTGAATGACAAAAATGAACTCGTTATATGTGAAGACTGGAGTGAGAAACATCATTCCAAGCTAAGGCAGCAGCAAGTCTATAAGGCAGGAATGAGAGCTTGTACATTTGAAAAAAGCAAGGCAGAGAGGTTGGAACAGTGTGGGAAATTGTGCAACAGAACATGAGGAGCTCAGGGAGGTACGTGGCACCTTTTGCACCCAGGAGAGAGGGTTTTAATTTTGTTGTTAATGCAATAAGAAACCACTGGAGGGCTTTATGTAGGGGAGGACATAGTATGATCTGTGTTTTTAAAAGACCATCAGTTGCTGTGTGGAGATAAAATTGAAGGAAGGCTAAGAGGAAGTAGGAAGACTAATTAGATAGCTATTGCAGTCATCCAGGCAGGAGCTGAGGGTGGGTTAGATTAAGATTGTAGGTAGAATGTAGGGAAGCGGACAGATTTGCCATGTACTTTGGAAGAAGAATCTATGTCTGAATATTATCTCTCAGTCCTCTGAATTCTTATAGTATTTTCTATATGTGTGTGTATGTATTATGTGTGTGTTTATATATATTTTCTGCGTTGTTATAGCTGCCCGTGTATTATCTTCCATAGTGTCTGGAGACTCCTGAAGGGCAGAGTCCACAGTGGAGCCAATGACCTCAGTATCCTCACTGTCCTGCCACAGTGCCTGGCCTGTATGTACATCCTAGAAATTCAGCCATTTCTAGAGTGACTGAGTGGATGACTGAATGAGTAAAGGGGAACCACTAACAAAGGAAGTTTCTGTGCTTTGTTGATCATTGAAAATAACATCCTCTCTCAACACCTACACACTTGCATGGTATTTTCTCACATCTCATGTTCTCACTTGTAACTAACCCCAAAACACTAAAAATGTAATCTGTGATGTACAAAAGCAATATTCCTTTGCAATAAAATTACCTTAAAAAATGGAAACATGATTGAGAAGACCTCTCTTCAAATGCACCCTTTGAGCATGGAGAAGGCTTGCTTACCTCCTTTCCTTTCTGATGGGGGAGCAGCACCCCAGTTTGGGGATCTCATCCAAGCGCCATACAACATTTTGCTCTTTCCTCATTGAAGATTCTGGAGGATACTCAGCCTTTCTTTCATGCCTTACTGCTGCTGGAAAGAGCTGATTAAATAGATATGTGAAGAACACATCTGCCTATTCTTGCATAACACTTTAGAATGACTTTTTTTTTTCTCTTTGGAGAGATGAAGACTATGTTAACTGAACAGGAAAAATATTGCTATTTGAGAAGAAAATCATTCTGCTTTAGTCTTTTAGTTATTCAAAGTGAACCTGGGGAATCTCTTTTTTGAAAAGAAGCTCATGCATTATCCCCTCTCCATGTGTTCTATACCTGTGTCTTTTCCTTCTCACTGCTCAGACTGTCAGATCCTCGTCAGTGAAAGCCTGGATGATCCAGGTAGACCTCTGTGCTTCCCAGGAACCAGGGCATAAGTAGCTTTCAGAACCGTTTCCATTTCCCAGGCCTCTATTTCCTCCCAAAGAAAGGGGAGCGCATGCGTGCAGGGATCCTCGAGCTGGGCTGGGGTGATACCCTTGGGCACGTCTGCTGAGCTGGGTGTATATCTCACTCGCACTCACTTTCTCTCTGATCGTCACCTCTCTGTTGTCTGACCCTCACAGCACTTTGTCTTCTGCTTGTCACACCCAAGCTTATTGGATGATTTCACTTTTCCTCCTGATTCTTGTCTCTCTGGCAGAGATTGTAATTATAGTATTGTCTGCTGTGCTATTAATTATAGGAATTGTGATTTTTTTTTTAAATGCAGGGGTAATTGGTGATATCTGTGTGCCGTCTTCCCTCCAGATAATTTGGATGATGGTAATTAACCTAGCCTCCAGGTTATCCGATATTAACCATTTACCTCCATTTTATTTTAGAGTTAAAATTGATTATTGTTGTGCCTGATACCCAATGTCCACTTTGGGAGAAGCCAATGAGAGGGGCAGTAAGTGGAGGGGCAGCTCAGAGAGGAGAGAACAGTCCATATTTCCCCTCTACCACCCCTACCTGTTCTTCAAGATAACAGTTATCCTCCCAAAATATTCTGGAAATCCAACTCCTTCATTTTATTAATTGGCTCGGGAAGGGCTATTACCAGCGTTCTTCCATGGGGAGAGGGAGATTATAGGCTGCCGACATTATGGACATCCTCTGGAGAAAACACTGTCGACTGCACAAAAAGTTGACATCTACCCGTTCAATACAGAGAGAGGAAGGAGTGCTGAGCCCCTTGTAGTTGGCTGTCAATTGGGAAGGAAAACAAAGCTCACTCGGGCAGAGGGGTTGAGGGGTCGAGAGAGGCAGTCACTTCTGCTATTGCTGGAGGTCATTGCTTACTCGTAAGGAGCTTTGAGACCTCCCTACCAAGGCTGTATCTGCTTTGTGAGCCTCACTTACTTTGTGGAAACCTGTTCGTATTGGTCCCTTGTATGAAGAGCTGCCTGGAAAACTGTCATTATGTAAGCACATAGAAAATTAAAAACAAGTAACATAGTCAGCAATTCCTAATCTCTGAATTATTCTTGCAAGTGTACTATGACATACATTTAAAAAAATAATTGAAATCAGATTAAATGTTTTTAATTCTATGAGAATTTCACAACACCCCATGGGATAATTAGAGAGTTCCTGATTTTAGCAAAACTGGGCTTTGGGATTTCACACTAAAGGATCTCCTTTCTCCACCACTTTTTATCTTGTTTTTAATCTCTTCAAGAACAAAGGCATATAGTTCCACAGTTTCTTTTTTTGAAACCCTTGAAACAGACGTGTTTTGAAATTTAAAATTTTTCAGATTTTAGAAAAGTTAACATGGGACATATACCCTTAGGGTGTGGGGCAATATCTAGTAATCAATTCCATTAATATTTTTCCAGTGAAATATGTAAATATTCATCTTTAGAGGAATAAATAAAGACTATAACTGGTCTCATGCCAGTTCAAGTCAAGTTTTATTACCAAATGAGTAGAAAAGGTTTTTGATTTTCAGGGGATTTTTTTGTTTTGTTTTTGTTTTATTTGTAATTGCAAATAAGGAATTATGTATTTCCAAAATGAACTTGCCTCATCCAGATCTAGAGAAACAAGGAATTGCAAGTCTTATTTTTCTTTAAACTTAAGGAGTATCAGGGCAGACTTCAAAACAACCAGCACCACAATGGTTTCTCCAGATGCTGACCACCTCAGTATGCTCAATCACTTGCCAATGAACAGCTCTGTTTTTGTGCAGTGACCCTTAAGTCACCTGTGTAAAGAATCAAGTCATTAAGTGGTAGAGATATTCAAACAAACCCATAATTTCCTGGAACTTACTTTCATTGGCCTTAAGGAAGCATATTTTCAGGGTGTTTCGGAATGGTTATTAATTTTGAAGGTAGGGTTTCACATTGCAAACAAATGAACATTTCAGGAGGTGGTAGCCCTAAATGTGACTCTGATTTGGGAAGAGGCAACTAGTAAATGGTCCTCTGTCCACCACCATTCAAATTGATAAACAGCCTTTAGAAAACACCTAAGTTATATTGCTAAGTAAATCAAGCCAGGCTAATGAGTCACTTTTTATGTTAAGAACATGAACAAAGCCAATAAAGATATCATTAATTTCAGAAAAACTTGGCAATATCTACCAAATTTAATAATAGGTTTAGATGCGTGGGTTTGCAGTTTTCACTCCATTCATTGGAATGTAAAACAGAATTTTTTTTTTCTTTTGGATAAATGAAATGAATTTGCTAAAGAATGTGGGAAAATTGTAGAGATTCCAGAAGTAATGCTTCCATATCATTTCTATTCTGCATGTGTCTGAACATACATAGACCACATCCACTGTGCATGTAGATACTTTACTGATGTTTAGACACGAGTCAGCAACACCATGCTTTTGTTCTGAAGCAACGCCTGAAATGATGTTATCCCTTTTTTTTTTTTTTTTTTTTTTTTTTTTTTTTTGTATAATCAGAAGCTTGAAATCAAATAGAAACTCTATTTTTGGCTTTCAGGGTACTGGGCTTCAGAGCTCATTGAAAGAGACAAGGAGTGCAATGAAAGATGACATTTGCAGCCAGCACTAGAGGACCTGACTCCAGCATTTTAGTTCAAGGAAATGTTGTGCACCCTTTTCCTGATCTTGAGAATGTTTTAAAAAATGTTTACAAGCAACAAGAAAACAATAAGGACGTGTAGGATTTGGTCAAAGTTTAAAGCATCTGTGATTATTGGTGACATTGTTATTTGGGGCTGTTATTCAGAGCCCAAAGGAGAGACCTGCAGGCTGTTTTTTCCTTCTCTACAAGCCATGTGTGAAGTTGACTTCAACTCCAAGGTTGGGGAAAGAATACATCCCTGTAGCTGCCTAAGCCTGAGCAATCCCAGGAGGAGTGAGGATCGGGAAGGTTAGAGCTGTGGCTGGGAGATTCTGTTTTCATTAACTACACTGAGAGGAAGCAGAGGAGAAATTATTAGGGAGAGTCTTCCTATCAAAGGGCAGCTATTGCTTTATATTAGTTTAAATCTGCTCAGGATTTGGACAAAGGTTTATGGAAAACTCTAGTCGCTAAGAAATCTCTAGTTCGTTCCTTTAAAGTCACTCTGCAAATATCTTTCCTAAAGACTAGGAAAAAGTGCCTTGCATTTAGGCACCTTATTTTTTGCCCTTTGTTTTATTTTTAATGAAATCACAAATACACAACAAATTAGAGTAATGCAAACATAACCCATATACTCAGCACCTCGAACAAATACACCCGTATTCTGAGCTGCTGTTTTAGAGCTTCCCCCGCCCCGCCCCTACTTCCTCTTCTGTCATATTCTTAGAAGAAAAAGGTGATCAGACACAATCTTTGTTCTCAGTTACAATACTTTAAACTGAACTTTGGGTTAAATTATAAAATCCATCCTTTACTTTAGACAAATGTTTGAAATTCCTTAAGCCAAGAGTGAAATCGTTTAATTTGTGTGCCCCAAAATCCAACCAGCATGGAGTTGTCCATTTTAACACTCTGCTGTCTTGACCTGGCCCTTCTTCTACCTGAAATGTCTTAGCACCTACCTGCCCCCTCCACAGTGAACAATCATGCAACCTTCCAAGGCTTTCTCTAACCAGAAGCCTTTGCTGATCGTCTCACCTCACGTACCTCTGCCATACCTTCACCCTCCGGGTAGATTCTTTCTAATAGAATTTTAATTTCTTTTTGAAAACTTATTGTGAATGCATTCTATTTTGGACATTGGGCAGGTGCTACCAGGTCCATCCACTGATGGGTGAGGTCCTGGGGAAGGGTGCATGGAAGCATTTCCCTCTGTCTGTAGCAAGATCTCAGCACAGAGCCTCCCAGTTGAAAGCAGGGAATCGCTAAAATGGAAATCAGGCAATGGAAGTAATGAACATCAGGCAACAAGCCCAGGAGAAAGGAATGAGTTTTGGCGTCCTTTCTGAGAGCAGCCTAATGCAGGCAAAGAGCTTGGTGGGAGGAGTCAGGAGTCCTCAACTGCTGCTCAGCTGTGTATGTCACTTTTGAGCTGTGTAGCATTTGGCAAGTGACCTCACTTTTGGGGGCCTTAGTTTTCTTAACAGTAAAATAAAGGGGGTATTTGTTTCTGCATCTGGAGCAGATGTTTGAATTCAGTAATATTATAAAAAGTGTAAAAAGAGGGAGATGGCAAAAAGCTAGGGCATGCCATGGATAAACCCCGTTGAGACAGCTGCAGGTTCTTTTTTTTTTTTAGGATCAAGATAATTTGCAACAATATTTTCAAGCCTGCTGAGATCATGACACTAGCGGTAGAGTCCCAGTGAGCCTTTAGACTGTATCTGAAACATCTAAGCAAAGTGCATTAAATGCATTGGCTCAGAGCTGCGTGTTTGGAGTTGGGGGGTGAGGAGTTAGAAAGAAAACTGTCATGACAAAGAATCATCTGAAAGACAAAACTTGCCTTCTCTCCTCAAAAGGTAACAGGCTCATAACCAACTTTTCTTTTTCAAAAAGAATTTTTTTCTAGAAGTACTTCTGAATTTACAACTATTTTTCTGTGCCTTGGTGACAGTGGTTTCAGATCTAAAATGGAACATCTATTATACACAGTCGATATTTATTATTATCCTCCATTGAATGCCATCATTATTCTCCAAAATGTGTTGAAGTTAAGTCTGTGGCATTTCCCTTTCCTCCGAAATGGGTGCTTTTATGTCTCTGTTAATGGCTGAGAGGAGGAGGAAAGAAAGACCAGATGCTTTATTAAGAAGCTAGAGCTATTTTTCTCATTTGCGTGAACCTTATAGCTTAATGCAAATATCACTGAACAGGTGGCCCTCATGGTTCCTGAAGACTGGGTAGAGTGAAGGTTTCAAGCAGGATCAATGGGCCCCAGTTGTCTCTAAGTCCATTTGGGAAGTATTCTTTGACCCAGCTCTGCCTCCTGTGGACAGCAGCACACTCTTAATGGTACAGTCCTTAAAATGAGCTGCCCAGGTCAGTGAAGGACTCCTGCTATTTAAACCCTCATTAATTCTTTACGTTTTCCTCTGGTTCAAGAATAATCAGCATTCCTAATCTCTGGGAGACAGGTCCCTGGCATTCAGCAAGCTGGATTTTCAGCACAAACACCTGCTTTCCACTTCTTTCTGGACAGAGGTTCCTTACTGACTTTAGAGGTGTCCAAATCTGGTTAAGTTATCAGCTACTGAAACAGGCAGCCTTGTTCTTGCCCTTCACAACCGATACTGTTCTCCACGATATATTGACTTTAAGACATCACTGTTGAGGGAGGCTGCAAGCAGGCGAGTGGGTTCACTTCACACGGTGGTGCTCATGGGATAATCAATTCCTCCTAACACTGGTTGAGAAGAATTTGCCTCTTTGTTTCACCTAAGCCTGCAAACACAGGGCAATAAAGTGGTATGAGCCTTTGAATGCCTGTGCATTTGGGAGCAACTGTGTGCTCCTTTTAAAGATTTTTATTACTGAAGCCATTAGGGACTTTGAGCCACTCTGTCCACGTAAGCACAGATGTATCAACCTATATTCAACTATGGTCCTAAGTGCAGTTCCATTTATGCCAGCATCCTTTTCTTTCCAACCTCCCTTCTGTTCCCTTTTCTTTGATGTCCCGAGAACATAAACTTGGACATCATATCACGCAGACCCGGGTTTGAGTCCTAGCTTTCCCTTTGACCACTGTGTTGTAAATGCAATTGGCCTCCACATCCATGGGATCCACATCAGTGGATTTAGCCAACTGCCGATCAAAAATATTTGGAAGAAAATTGTGTCTGTACCGAACATGTACAGACCTTTATTTCTTGTCATTCTTCCCTAAACAATGCAGTAAAACTACGATTTACATGGTATTTACATTGTATTATGTATTATAAGTAATCTAGAGATGGTTTAAAGTATACAGGTGGATGTGCATAGGTTATATGCAAATACTACACCATTTTATATCAGAGACTTGAGCATCCTCAGATTTTGGTATCCATGGGAGGTCCTGGAACCAATCACCCACAGATACTAAGAGACAACTGTATTTACTGTGTGGCCAAGACATGTTACTTAACTCCCCTGAATCTCACTTTCCTCATGTGTACAGTGGAGATAATAAGGCCTGTCTCTGGGTTGCTGTGATGTTTAAATAAAATAGTATGCATATATACCTTACACACAGAAAGTACCCAATAAACCTCCACTTCCACCCCATCCTTTCTTCCTTCTCCATGTCATCATTTTCCTTTGTGCTAGTGTGAGTACCAAAATTTACATTTTTAAAAAGTAACACAATGTGAGTGTGATTCCTCAGACAGACTCTCCTACCTCTCCCAGGTACCCACCTCCAGAGATAAGAAGCTCAGTGTCCTGGAGAGAGGGTGGGACAGAGGGAAGGAGACTTCTCTTCCCACTGAAGCAGTAGAACATCAGGGGCTAATCTAGAGCCCGCCTGAGGATTTCTTAAGGAAGTCCAAGCAAAACCATGAAAAGGCAATTTTTAGTATCTTAACTGAAGAATAAACAAAGATATATGGAGCAGTTTGCACAGTTAGTCTCTGAGACATATTTTACCCACCTAAAGATGAGGAAACAGCTCAGAGAGCTTAAGCATCTTGCCAAAGGTCCAAGCTGGTGAGGGGGATATAAGGTTTCAAAGCTCAGATTTCACCCTCTGCTCTGTCTGTTCTCTTATATTGTTAGCAATAGTTAGATTTCATATAGGAGCGTTTAAACCAATTTCAGTTCAGATTTTTAGAGGCAGTCTCACTGTAAAGATAAAGATGATGGGGTCAAAAAGCTAGAGTAATAAAAATGAAAATATTAGACTTAGTGTAAAACCCAACCAAACTCTGAATCTGATTACATAGTAACAACAGTGTTCTCCTGGTCAAGTTAGAACGGCTTATGGAACCTGAATTTTGTCCTAAAGTTGAGACGGGGCAGTATAGCGTGCTGGGATTTCTTTGCTCTACCTCGGTGAACTTTCCACAACTGTTTCATGCTGTGCCCACTGCCCTCCATTGAGAGCTGCAATGAACAGAGTTTGTTCCATCCCAACGTTTGCCACATACAATACCACGCATGGACACACTGATTATCCCCAGAGTTTCCAAACGACATGTTGTTTAGGGGCAACCAGGAAAGAGTGTAGGAAAAAAATGAGCCACGTTCCCCTGTTTGTTTTGGAAAGATCCCTTGCACAGAGCTTTTTCTGCCTGCCCTCGGTCATAATCGCAGATAGTGCCTGACACAACAAGCACAGCCTGACTCTGTTCCCCACTGCCTTTCAGGGACAAGAGGGAAGGCGTGTGGAGGTCAGTACCTCTCCCTGCCATCGTATTCCTCCTCCTGCCCCTACCCTGTCCCTCCAGATGGTGCCACTGGCCTTGGAATGTGTACAATGGAGTGGCCTGGCTCCAGGTCACTCCTTGTACTATCCCTCCTGATCACAGTCTCTGTCTGTCTCTCACACACACCCTTCTTCACTGGGGCAGAATCACCTAGAATAGTACAATTTCAGAGGCCAAAAAAATGTTACAGATCATTACATTTCATATTGTTTCATTTTACAGGTGAGGACACTGGGAGCCAGAGAGACTGACTGACCTCCTTGGCCTTAGCATACCCTTTCTTCTATTAATGACAGTGTGAACTATTGATTACCTTTAAAACTTCCTATGATGTCAAGAGAAAATGTGCTTTTTTAAAAGAATTACTGAGACATGGTAGTAAATGACTTTTATTATGGGAAAAAAAAGTACTACTACCATCATTTCCTCTTTATTTCAAGGCCACACTTAGAGTTATTATTGAGAACATTTTGTATTTGCAAGTTCCGAGATATATTATTCTTCACCTCATTACCACTTATTATTCAAATGTTCATTTGATGCCAACATTCTGGAAAACGCTGCCATGGATACCAAATCAGACACAAGTTGCATCTATACAACCGGGTCCTCCATGCAGTTGACGCACTGATGCGCCATGCATTGATGTATTGTTTGCTGCAGCAGGACAGGTAGACAGTGCATGGAGCAACCCAGATGAGTCTTTAAAAGAACAATGTCCATCCATTTGTGTGTCTAGAGAGTGGGGCCCCTGAGGTCCACTTGCTAAGGCTGACACTCGGCAACTTACGGATGATAGTATCAAGGAGCACAATACCTCATGCAGAACAGGGATGTCCTTTACCTAGGTGTCAAAGAAGTTGTCCTCAGAGCCTTCAAGGGTCAGGCAGTGAGGTTAATGGGTAAGGAAGGCCTCCTAGGACAACAGGAAGTGGCGGGAATGCTCCCCAGTGGAGAGAGCCAGCCGCTCTATTTTGTGCAGCCACTGCTCAGCTCCAGAGTGGTGCCATGTTGCACCGTGGGCCAGCAAGGCCAGATCTCCGATATTTTTTTTTAAGAAGCTAGAAATCTAAATTTGTATGTTAAATTTCCTAATTTTTTTTCCTAAATGTCTCTGATTCAATATTTTTCTTCTCTGTGAGTGAGCTTTGGCCACATACTACCAGTTTGTGAGCCCCCATAGAATTTTCCAGGGCAGGATTTGGGGGGGAGTATTTGAGTGGTACTTGTCTTGGTAGGCTTGTCGTAGCTTCCCAGTCCTTGTGGCTCTTGTGAAATTAACCTCGTTGATTAGAAGGAAGATGTGGCCATTGGTGACCTCATTCTCTGATGCCATAACCATTTCCGGTTCCTCAGACATCCCCTTTGCTTCATGCTTTGCTGATACAATGACTTGCTTGCCATCTGATGAGGGCATGGGAGGTGGGAGTGTGTATGGTTGGAAGCTCCAGTTATCGAAAAGATTTTATTATTTTAAAAAGCAATTATCAGCATGAATGCATTCACAGGATTTTCAGACAGTCCTCCCTTTAGAATGTTTTTTGTTTGGTCCTCAATCTGGAATACCTGAAGGCCACTTCCCTGGCCAGTTAGCATTCTGCACAGTTTGTACATTGCAGTTCTTATATTCAATTTGGTCTTAAAAACCATAGGGGAAAATTACTATAAGAAGAATTTTTGTTTGAGCTCAGAGTATGTAGAAAGTCAACACAAATTAATTTTAGATGAACCTAAATAGATCTAATAAATTCACCAAGCAGATGCCTGTTAAAATTAAGAATGTTATTAAGGTTTTCCATTAAGGTTGTAGGTTGGAGCAGTCTAGGATTATAACTTTGTAGTAATGGTATATTTTACAGAGGCTATTTCTCTTCAAGCTAAGGATAGAAGAACATTGAGATAATTAGATGGAAAATTCAGGTATAATAAGCTTACTTGTGAAGTAAATGTTTTATTTAGAATCCTCATATTGACAGTCTTCCCTTAGCTAATTTTTTGAATAGCTATTTTAGTCTCAGGTCATATTTAGCCCATACAAGCACAGTCACAGACAGGGAAATCAACACATGTTTGCAGATACCTAAAAATACACTATACGTGGGTAGCACTTTTCAAAGTTTTGAAAATTACTTAAACCACCTCTTAAATTGCAGCAGCCCAGCTGTTCAAGATTGTTAAACCCAGCGGAAGTTCCCGTTTGTTCTTCTGGGCTGGTACCAATCTGCATTGCAGTGATCTTAGGAGGGAAACCCAAGCCCATGTTCTGTAGGACGGGAAATGACAATGTTACTGAATTGGGATCCCTCCATAAAGTAATCATTTCAACAAGAAAGTGTATTGTCTACATATTGACAAGGGTTGGGACCCAAAGTTAAGTAGAAAGGGAATAGAATATCGAAACTTGAGCTAACCCTTTCACCCATATGATGTACATGTTAACTACCTGATGATATGATGATAGAAAGACACATAAAACAGCTATGTTTCCTGGCAGAGAGCCCTATTTTAAACCTGGAGGTATTTAAATGGCATATCTCAGCCATGATCCTGGCTGTAAGGATCATTATAAAAGAAGCCATTAACTTACATAACAGATTTCTTCTGCACACATTGCTCTTCTTGCCAGCTTCTGGGGTTGAGAACTTTGCATCTGACCCCCACGCATTCTTTAGATGGAAAGAATTAAAATTGGGGGATGTGATCAAGTGGAGGGACTTTGTCTTGTGAGCTTATAGGACATTTGTACAAAGATGAATGCAATTGTGGAAGGATAGAGACTCATTTGTCATGCCAAGCAAAGTTAATCCTTAAAAGCATACGTGTATTTCCAAAGGTTTCTAAAGGAATGAGAATCAGCCTTTTGAGTCTCCTTTTTATTTCCATTACATGCTACAAGCTCTTGAGGAAATATGCTTCTGTACAATACTGTAATGCCACTCTTGAGTCCTTGGTAAACGTTGCCCGTTCTTCCTCTTCGCTGTACACTTTCTCATCTAAAATGTAACAGCTGATTGGTGCCTTGTTCATGTTTTACTTACTTTTGTTATTGATTTCCCCCCTTAGTGTTATCCTGAACAGGAGCTATGAGAAACAAATAGGGACACCTCAGTGCTTCTTCCTTTGGGTTCAGATTCTCCAGAATAGGAAGAACAGGCAAATAAATGAGTGACTAGACTGTTTCTTTTAACCTGTCTATAAATACATGTTTATGTCTCTTGATAATGGATCACCCCTGTGAACAAGTAATCATTTAATGCTTAATTTTAATCTACACATCAGAGATGTAGATATGGAATTGTTTATGCTTTTCTTTCAACCTCTCTCCTCCTTTGATTTTCACGATAAAGCAAATTAAGTAATGTGCACTTTTCAATTGCAGGAATGATTAAGACCCAGCTGTGTCTGTGAAATTGTAAGTTACGATGCAACACTTGGGACTTATTAATGCTTTTCTTGGCATGAAGAAAAGAGACATAGGTATCTAATATTAAATGGTTTTCCAAAAAGCGTAAGTTAGCAGTTTGTTTGCCAAATTAACTTTCAAAGACATCTAGGTTACAGAGTTTGACATTTCTATACACAAATCTTAAATGATTGATGGACTACTGTAAAATAGCTTTGTTCAAAAAAGATAATCTTTGGCAGGCTACTTCAAAGAGTTTACTACTCTGAAAAGATGAAAAGATATCTCCATTTTACATTAATTTCCCTGATAGATCAACGCTTATTTGAAATATGCCCAAGAATTATGTGATATTTACTATATTATGAGTCTTTTCTTCACAGAACCTGGCAGCCCCTCATGGGATTGTTTTTATTTTCAAGACTTAGAATTTTTCTATACATAAAGAGCATCTTCGAGAAAATACAGTTGAGTAGAACAGCGTATCTGACATTTTTATTCACTGATGTTTCACAGCAAGGTAGCATTTGAGATTTTTTTAATCAACAATACCATTTCAGAATGTGATTTCAGGTTCTTCTTATAATAGTCTTCAAACATTTGAAAGGATCCACTTATTTCTTTTTAAACATAGATTATGTGGTTTTGTTTATGTCTAAGGTCACTGTAGAATTACATAAACCAGGGGAGAAAACTCAACTAAAGAGTCAAGCTGGTTTTGGAGACGAGCGAAGGGGCCAGTTATAGTTGTGTGTGTGTGTGTCTGTGCGCCTCTGTGTGAGTTGGAGCATGTTGTGGATAGGAGCATGGTCCCTGAGGGGAACTGTCATTTAGGAGAGTATGAAAGATTCTCATTTTTATAAAGAAACTGGAAATCTAGATTATTATCAGAAATCTCCTAATTTTTCAGTATTGACAACTACTTCAATTTTCTGAAAGCTTCTGGGCTGGCCAAACAAAACATGTCTGGTGGGTGACAGTCTTTGATCTTCATAAACCTGTTGAGAAAAAGAAAAATATTTAGCATAAAAAGAAAACAAAAATGCTTCTCAGTCGTCTCATATTTTGGAATGCAGAATTGCATAATTGTGGAATAGCCACCTATGATTGCCTAAAGATGATGTAGGACAAAGGAATGCTGTGTCCTGTGTTTGGGAGAAACTTTGCAGGGGGCTCAGATGCATGGGGTAGGAGAGGGCAGTTGGATAATGGATACAGGTGCCTTATGTAAAACACAATAATAGTCAGTGAATTTACAATGGAGAAGATGTGGAACAGAAGAAGCCTTTTTCTCTTAAGTTTGTCTTCAAGGCCATTTCATTTTATGGAATTGAATAAAGCTGACTTGCAAAAAAAAAAAAAAAAAGCAACAACCCTTCTTTGCTCTTTGGCAGGGTGAAGTAGAAAAATAAAGTCCCCCCGCTGAACTACTATGAGGTCAGAAGCCTTGCTGCTATATTTCACACTGCTACACTTTGCTGGGGCTGGCTTCCCAGAAGATTCTGAGCCAATCAGTATTTCGCATGGCAACTGTAAGTAGCCACAGTCTCACTCACTTTCTCCCTTTTTGGACATTTTAGCCTGAATCAGCCTAGCAAAAAATAAAAATTCAGTAGAAAACTAGACTACATAGATTGCAAAGGTAGATCCTGCAGGTCTAGTCAGTTGCCTGGCTGACTGTTACATAACTCTATCACATGTTGTTCTGGGGACATGTGGGTGAGGGTTTGGAACATCCCTCAGTAACACTGATGCACTTTCGATTCTTACATGGAGGCCATCGTGTTCATGCCTTAAAGCTAGCTATGTAGGAAAATGTCGCTATCATGTGGGTATTGCCCGCATTACACGTCTTCACATATAATTAATATTGGGCATTGTTACAAGATATGAACCTCCCAAAAAATGACTGCTTTGAAGTACTTTAGAGAAAAAAATTAATATTTTTCAGAAATTTTATCATTGCTAGACTTGGGTAGAGAGTGATTTTGAATTTGCAGAGAACCTATTTTCACCATTTCTTTTGGTCTCTGCTTCATTGTTAGGAGTAGATACTAACATGATTAAGAAGAATCAGTTGTCTCCTCAAAAGAGGAAAGTCCTTCTACCTATGTACTGGCTGGAACATCCCATTTACAACTTTTTCCCCCTGCCCTTCAAAAGACTAAGTATTTTATCACAATTAAGGTGTAAGATAGCATTTCCCCCCAAATAACTGTCTTCCCAGTAATTATCCCCCTCGCCAAAAAAAAAAAAGAAAAAACCTGAATGAAACATACAAAGGTGTCCAACATGAATATGGGTACTGATAAGACCCATCAACACCCAGCTTTCAGCTGGACTCTCTGGATTGAAAACAGAGATAATTTTACATGAAGGTAAAGTGGCCAGCCTGACACATAAAACAATTAGAGAACAAAAGATCAAAGGACATTATTAAGACCACGTTGTGTAGTTCAAGATCATCATTCCTGATATGATAGAGTTCATTCAACTCAAGGTACCAAAACTTAATAAACATTTATTTATCTCCATTTGAGATCAATTTTGTATCTTTTGTGCCCCAGTACAGAAGGGACCCCAGCGCAGAGGTACTGCTGAAAATCATTCCTCAGTGGTCACTCAAATCTGTGATAGTAGAGACATATCAATTGTTATATTATAACAACCTCCTTGATGAGTGAGTATATGAAATTTCAGAGCAGTGGAAGGAAATGCACAAGAAGCTCGCTTGTGAGTAAAATACACTAAGGCTCTATAATAAGATACACACCGTGAGTAATGCTCAGATACTACAAGGGTTTAAAGTGTAGAGGTCTAAGCATAAATCTGTGAATGGTTTTCTAGTCATTATTTACACCCCACCCCTCCCCGGAAAACAAGTGCCTTTTAAACGTGACTCATCTTTCCTTCCTTCTAAGTTTCTTTGGAGCATCACCAGTGTTCTGGGTATTGTAGGTGTAAAGGCAGAGAGATGTTGAGATGTAGGTATTTCTAAAGGTCAGATCTCATTACAAATTGCCTACTCTCAGCCAAAGAGAACTGTAGGAAAGGAGAAATATGTCCATTGACTACTCTCCAATTCAGGGAAAATTCCAGATCACCTGACTGGCTACACTCCGTTTGACCCTGTCCTGTCAAAGCCCACATTTCTGTGAAAGTAGCCAATTGCTTAACTCAAGAGTGAACTTCCCACAGTTCCTAGAATGCCAACCAACCTAGCAGGGCTGCCTTCAATAGTAGATTATTCCAACTGGACGCCTGTGGAGACTGTATTTTTCTTCTGGCTCCTGGACGAGGGCTCTCGCCTCCAGACCACATTGCCTTTGTGGTGATTGATGGGAAGGCTGCTTTGAAATAGTTTTGTCCCGAGACAAGATCTTTGGCAGACTGCCTCCTCAGGCTTAGCACTCTGCAGAAGATGAAAAGAAAACCGTGGAAGAAAAGAGCACCTTCCTGCAAAGCGTTCACTAGCAAGTTTAAACCCCAGAAAGAGGAGCAAGTCAGAACTGGTGACACTTAGGAATAGAAGTCCAGGCTTATTGTCATCAGGAAATGAAACTGCAACTTGATCGTCCTTAAAGAGCACTCTTCTATCCTACTGTTTCCTAAAAGAACAGACTCATTGGGAGATGGAAAATGGAGGCAGGGTCTGACTTTAGCGCGGTGTTTTGTGCCCCGCCCTGTCAATGCTTGGCCTGATTTGCGTTTCCCCCTCTTGCCCCATGTTCTCTTTCCACAGATACAAAACAGTATCCGGTGTTTGTGGGCCACAAGCCAGGACGGAACACCACACAGAGGCACAAACTGGACATCCAGATGATTATGATCATGAACAGAACCCTGTACATTGCTGCTAGGTGCGTGGCCTTTTCCTTGCGGCTGCCTTCAGAGTGTCCGAAGGTCAAAGGTCCTAAATGTACCAGCTGGGCAGCATTTTTCAGATCTTGAGGTTCTCAAACAGAGTGTTCTTTAAGTTAAAGGCGACTTTAATTTGTCGAGCAATCATTCTTTCAAGATTGTCTGTGTCTGTTTAGCTTTATGGGATTTAGATTAAAATAATTGCACATTTTGGAGCTTATACTCAAATATACGCAGCCACTACAGTGCCCCGCTCCTTCATACATGATTGTTACATTAAATTGAATGTGTAAATGTGTATTATATAGTGTGCATGTAGAAGCGTGTATATTAAACCTGTTTGTATTTTTGCAGTGAGTATATCTATCATTAACAGCATATATCATTACTTTGAAAGAATGGCAATGGCAATCAAAGAAAGCATAATATATATATTTTAGAAGATTTTTTATTTGGCTGTAGTAAAAAAATATTCATCCATTGAGGAAAAATGTTATTTAGACAGATCAGTGCCTTAAGGCTGAATGTCATGGTAAGAATACTGCTTAGGATTTAGGCCCTTGCTGTAGCTAGACCACGCCTCCTCTGGCCATAAGTGTCCTTTGCCAAATGATAGGTTGGATTTGATTACCTTAATGAAGTCCCTTGGTATGCCAACAATATATGAGCCCCGTTTGGAGGTGTGTTGCTCACTCAGAATAACTAGGAAGGAACAGCGAGCGGGAGCCACTGGCCTGCAGCGCTCCACTGTGGTCTTTCCCGGGTCTGGACTGATTGATCACTCCCCACTGGAAAGAGGAAATAGAGATTATGTTTGTATCTGGCTGTGAGCATAGGTAAAGAACCTATGTGTAACAATAGTGTTTGACTCTTTTAAAGCACTTAGGTGTTCTGAGGTGACAAGCTTTGCAACATAAAGTAAAAAACCACTGGCAAAACATCCTGATAGTACCCTGTATTGGCTCACAGCGAGTAACATCAGAACACAAATACTTACATAACACGTGCAACTGGTATGTTGTGCACATACAATTAACAGATATAGTTGTAAGTTCTTTATGAATGCTATTTAATTCAATCCTGGAAACAACCATATGAGGAGCTACTATTATCCCCATGTCTTGGGGGGGAATCCAAGCAACAGAGGGATAAAGTGACAAGGCTAGAATGACAGAGGCAGGATTTGAACCAGGATGGCCTTGCTCTAGGGGCCACCCTATCGCTCCCTGGACTATGCTGCCTACTAGGGAGTAGAGGCTGAACTATTTGTTCTGGTAATAACTTTCTAATAGCTGTTGCCCCAAAGCATAGTCACTGTGGTTATTCATTATTAAGCATCACAGTGAGGTGCTCAGTGGTCACCTCTCTGGTAGAATATCAGAATATCCCTTAAGTATCATTTCTGATTTCATGAATGTAGCAGAGCTACATTATATTTGCACCCAGTTACCTAAGGACTGGTCAAAACAAATGATTACGCGTTGGATCTGTGAGAAATAGTTCAGCTCAAGAATCGCCTGGGAATTGTTCACTTTGCAGTTGAGTCTCTGGGGGAAAATGACGTAACAGACTGGCCTTGCACCCGGTGATTTCTCGGGGTGTGGACTGCAGATCGAGGGCAAGAGGAGTGTCAGGAGCAAGGTCCTGTGCAGGCTTAAAAGTCACCATCATTCCAGCTCTTTAAAACCAAGACAATTTTATTCTAACGCCCCACCCCAAGGAAAGAAAGGAAAAAGAAGAAACAGAAGGAGAAAAAGAAGAAACACATTTAATTTTTTTAAAAACAATAATAGATTCATCTTTCATTAAAGGTCAAGTTTGTAACATGTCGACGTGTTGATTTTCACACTGTACTCAGCCACTTCCCTTCCATACACACCTTTAGAAAAATTCCTGAAAGAGTTCTGTGGCCACCGTGTTTAGGGCCTCTCTTCCCTTTTAATTTCACATTTTCCAACATTACTCTGAGAGATCCAGGTTCCTAGGCAGCAAGTAACGCGATTTACAGTTAAATCCTTTCCCTAGGCGCAAGCCATGGCAACACAATTCAGTGGTGCTCATTGGAGAGGGAAGAGGAAGTCCTAGGATTAAGTCAGTTTATGTTCAAATAACTTAATTCAGGAAGAGCAGCGTATGAAGCGTGGGATGCACAGCCGATGGCTGGGAACAACCCCTGAGCCTAGTCTGTGCTTTACCAGAAAGCACCGTTTCTGTTTGCTGGGCCATGTGATCTTTTGGATATTGAAAAATATTGCCATCGTCCAAACGGAGATTTCATTCACGGAATTCTATTTTTAAAAGGCTTCCCGGTTCTTCCAGACAATTGGTGTCAGCAGTCCCAAGCCAAGTCCCATCCAGAACCCAGGGACTGAGTGAGGCTTGGTGGCAAGAACCCCTTTCAATTCTGCTTTATTATTATCCACTTTGTAAATTCCTCTTCTTTTTTAATCTCTAAACTGCTAATTAACATAAATAGGCCATGCCAAAAGGGGGCAATCTGAGAGCTTTCTGAGGAGTTGCCAGTGCATATTAATCAGTTGTTAATTTACAATTTATATATTCAGCTCCTTCCTAAGTTTCGAGGGTAGGCAGGGCAAGGAAAAGCCTAGAGTCATCTCAAACCTGATACCAGGGTAATAGGCAATCCCATTCCAATAATGAGCCTGACTACAGCACCCCCAATAAAGTCAAACAAGTAATCAACAAATGCAGTAAAACTGCCTTGAAATTAAAGGACAGAGCAATTCTGGCAGCATACTGAAGTTTGAAGAAACTTCTCAATTCAGCAATTTACAGAACAGGCTCTCCATTCTCCCCCTTACCACACACACACACACACACACACACACACACTCACAGTTCAATAGCAGGCGAGGGAATTTTGTCAGCCAACGGCCCTGCCCCCTCCTTTTATTTTCACGTGAGAGAGCCTGTTTTTGTTTTTCTTTCTTTTTTTTTTTCTGTTGCACTTTCCCTAAAAGCAGTAGCAAACAGATTTCCCAAGAACTGAATATATATATGCATATATATATATATATAGTAACGTGAATCCTACAAATAATTCCTTTCTTTCTTTCCTTCTTTCTTTCTTTCCTTCTTCTCCCCCTTCCCCTTTCTTTTAAGTAATAAGGGGGCTTGACAGTCTGCACAGGAGACTTGAGGTCTTGGTTTAAAGCTGTGGGTAATTTTCCAACCCCAGGACTTCCTGTATTTTAGAAAAAGTCAATGTTATTTCAAGGGAAAATGAGCTGTTTTGCTTCCCTCCCTAGCCCCCCATCTCCTCCATTGAGTGTAGTTCTTTTCTTCTCTTTCTTCTGAATTCCAGACAAAAACGCCCTTGTGCTCAGCTCGCACAGAAGGGGATGTTTAAATATAGCCCCACACCTGAGCTACCGATTCTGTTTCTCCCCTTCCAAGGGGAGATTGGCAGCAAATCGTAAAGACAACCAAATTCTCAGCAAAACAGGAAGGTGAACAGAAGCAAGAAAAGTAAACTTTAGCTCAAGTACGTTTTAGACTTTAATTGACCAGCATCTTGTGAAGAAAATAGTGGCTTCTGGAAATAATTTCACCTTTATCATTTTCCATCTTGTCAATCAAATCATCAAAGCTAAGACAGAAAATATGTTTTCTAAAGAGAGATGGAGATGGAGATTAGCTTTTTGTTAGCCCCCTTGATGAACAAATGTGGCACGTTGAATACCAAGTATTTGGTACATGGATTTGAGGACACTGAAAGGGCGTGAGAACCCATCTGTGTTCCAGTCTTTGGGCCAATTTAACTTCCAGAGTCCTCCCTCCTGAGCTATGAATATGCAGATGCTGTAGCTCTGGTATCAGAGAGCAGTGGCTGCAGGAAGGCTTTCATAAAAGGTGTTCCTTGGAGCAACATGCCATGATTTATCAGAAGGTGCTAAATGGGATCCAGAGGCATCTGTTGAAGGCTCTGAGGTCTTATCTTTTTCTTGTATATGGATGTCTTGTTTTTTAAAAATATGGGTATGGGCTTCTGTGCTTCGTTCAGCAGAAAATGAACTGTCTTGACTCTTATGTTTGACCTTGTATTAATTTTTCTTTGTTTATAGGGACCATATTTATACTGTTGATATAGACACATCACACACAGAAGAAATTTATTGTAGCAAAGTAAGTTGTTTCAAAACCATCTTTCTAAAATGAAGGACCTTAGGATAGATCTTGAAGAGAGTATGTATTTTAAATGCATGGATGAGATGATGTGGCTAAGAATAATTTGGAAATGCCAATACACATTTTGTAAAAACCTAATTAGAGGGTAGTTTAGGATTTAATGCATGTTCTGTGCTTCGTATTTTACTCATCAAATATTTGTGTGCATATACATTTTGGAGTTTTAGCTAATTTCTAAACTACTTTAATAAAATATTGCCACTTTTATCCAGAAAAATATCAGTTTTTACAAGTAAAATTTTATTCCACAAACATATTCCATAAATATTTCCATGTTATATTTCCATATCTTACAATATTAAGTTTGATTTGACTGTTGTGGTTCAAGAATTTGATCATTGTCCATTTCAGACAGACATAAAGTATAACCTAAGCTTTGCTTATAATTCCAAGTGGGATATTTTAGTTAATAAAATCTTGTGCCCTAGAAGTAGAAGATCCCCTCAGTTCATTAATTTATGCGAAGGAGTATAACCTGAATTAAATCTTTGTCCACCTAACGTGAATGTCCCCTTTATTTTTAAGAAAATGACTTCCATATTTTAAGGAAAAAGCCTCCTTTATAAAAACTGATTTATCAACTGAAAGGAAAGGGCCAGGACATGTACTTTATCAAAATGAACATAATTTAGCAAGTTAATTTGGATATTTTATGTAAAATTTCCACACTGTTGTTTATTCTTCTTTCCTTCCTCCTTCATCTTTATCTCAAAGAGAAGATGACTATTTTGTGGTTTAATGAATAGATAGGAGTTCCAAATTAAATGAATGTTTCCAACTCTAATCTTTTGTTGTTATGGTGAATTAATCATGGAGAAAGGGTGCGGAAAGCTTTCAATAAATATATGTTCAGCCTCTAGTCTCCCCAAGGGAACTCTTTCTTCTAAAATCAAATGCAACAACTTCTGCGCTCTAATTGATTTCTGTCTTGATCCCTGCAGAAACTGACGTGGAAATCTAGACAGGCTGATGTAGACACATGCAGAATGAAGGGAAAACATAAGGTAGGCAATTTTCATTTTTCTTGCAGCTGCCACTTCGGGTTAAGTTTTTGACTGTTATCTCCCGCCGTAGACCGTGATGTAGAAATGGATCATGCTATTCCCTTTTCCCCCAGTAATTGCTTTTTCCATCAACTTATTGAAGGCTTTAATTTGCAAAAATAGTTTGCTTTTAATGTGATGAAACATTACGACAGCTGCTAGGACTGCATCATGAACTACTTAGGCCCACTGGGGATTACGGACACAAAGCTGGCCGCCCAGAGCCTGCTGAGTGCACGCCCAGCTAGCCCACCTCGCAGTCCCAGGCCCGCGGGGAGTCTGTGGAAGAGCTCATAAAAGCCTGCCGCAGACATACAGGGTTTGTGCCGTCGGTCGTATAACAACAGAAAAACACACTTCAACCAGAAGCTTTGTACATTAGGGAACCCTGGAGCATCTGGCATTAAAATTAATATGATAGGAGGTTGGCACTTCCAGGCTTGCCTTCCTTTGGTGACATAAAATAAAAACACACTCTTCCATTCTGTGCCATGTTTTTATTCACTGTTGAGATGGCAATTGTTGCTTTCGACCTCGACTTTTGGTGAACATTAGGAAGACCCCGAGTTTTTAACAGGGGAACTCCTAAGCCTTCATTTTAACCTTCCTGTGGGCAGCTCATGGTGGTATACGGTGAAGAACGGGTTTCTGTGTTGCATGGACTCGATACAAAACAGTTTGAATTATTTTTTCAGGATGAGTGTCACAACTTTATTAAAGTTCTTCTAAAGAAAAACGATGATATGTTATTTGTCTGTGGAACTAACGCCTTCAACCCTTCCTGCAGAAACTATAAGGTAAAAATGCTATTTGTCTGTTGGAACCAGACAGCCAGCAGGTATTTCATAATTTACTATGGTTGTACCTTCAGCAACCTAAGAGGGGTAATTCAACACCACCTGGGTTCCTCTCACTTGTTCGACTTAATGTATTGCTGCCCATGAGTGATCCTGAGCAGGCTCCTAAGCTTCCTGTTTGTTCAGGGTTGATTGACACATCTTTAAAGAGCTACCCAGCAAAGTGAGCTTGTGTGAGACCCTATTCTGTATTGTTCAGAAGACTGACATACTCACCATGTATACCACATGGATTTCCTCTCTCTCTTTCCCTTTCTCCCTCCCCCCGCACTATCTCCACTCTGAGCACAAAAGCACACTTATATGGTGAGTGATTCCTATTCTGAAAGGTTCCTCAAAACCATTCCATTTGAACCCGTAGACTTTCCACTAGGTAAGATTTTTCAAGAACACAGGAATTTAATTCCATTAGCACTCAGCTTACTTAACCATGGTCTGCCTTACCTTGGCCTTTATGCAAGGGAAAAAAATAAAAAACCCTCTCAAAGAGTTAGTAAATCCAGTTTGCTCTGATGCAGCTAATAGAGGCCTGCTCCCTGAAGGAGCAGGGAGCTCCCCAGCTGTGGAAGCAGAGGTGGCCGTGATCTAAGGTCTCAGCTCCACATCCGCTAGTTTTCCTTGTACATCTCTCTGCCAGTCGGTCACTCAGCAAACGTGTGTGGAGTTTCTACCGTGGCCAGGCACTGAGGTTGTAAAGACAGATAGGAGGCCCCCACCCCGGGGGTAGCTAGGCAAGGAGCAGAAAACTACAGTTCCGTGGAGTCACTGCCATGGTGACATCATGCAGAGTGTTATGGAAGCACGACACAAACATTCTTACCGTAGCTTGAGATGAAGAGTCAGGGAAAGCTTCAGGAAAGAGGCAAATATCCCCCTCTCTTCGAACTTTCCTACCTGTTTGTCTCTTACCTGGAACACAGATACCCCCACTGTAAGAAACACAGGCTCTACGAGGGCAGGAGTCACATCTGTGATTGTCCAGAGCCTAACACAGTGCCTCGCAAACAGGTGCTTTTGTGAAATAAATCACGAATGTAGTCATGCCTACCCTCTGCTATGAAGGAGGAAGGGCATTCCAGGTAGGGGGAACAGCATGAACAAAGGCATGGAGTAAGAAATGGCCTTTTGAGCTTGAGAAAGAAACTTCCTTTGGTTCTGAAGTGACAAGTGTTGACAGAAAGAGGCTAGAGAGGTAGGTGGCCCCAGGGATGAAGGGAAGAGAATAGATTCAGGAAGTACTTAAGTGACAGAAACCAGTAGGATTTAACAATTGATAAAAAGTGTAGGATAAAGAGAGAGAGCGAGGAGTCAGGAATGACTGCTAGGCTGTCTCTTGGTGGGTGGACATGGGGCTGCCACCAATGTGGACAGGAAATTAAGAACGATGGGGTTGGGGTGGGTGGTGCTCCGTTCTGCGCATCCCGAGCCCGCCTGGTGCCGTGGATGGCAGTGCCTGTGGGCGTGAATAAAGGTGTCCAACAAGAAGATGATGGGTACACCTTGATTTAGTGAGAGATGTGGGGAGAAATATACACTTGAGTTTCACCATCATAAATGAAATCCCAGGAGTGTGAAGAAGGAGAAAAGGCATGATGGGCTGGAATCAGAACCAGGGGGCTCACCAGAAAAGACCCCCCACACACACCCACCTTTTCCTGGCCTAGATATTGAAGGATTGAAGGCAGAGTCTGTTTTACCCCTGTGCTCGTCTTCCACGTTATGCTTGGAAATGGGCTCCCGCAGGGCCAGGATTAGGGCAAGGCAAGTGAGGCCCTCAGCTGAGGCACACAATGTAAAAGGGCACCAAAAACTTCAGTAATGAAGATAAATTACATTTCTAATGCAGTATTTTTAAAAATCAAAATTAGTACAAAAAAATCTATCCTAAACAAAGCATCAAGTTTTTAAGTAAAGACAAGATCCATCAGTTTATGGTAGAGGCAGCCAGTCCTACCCAACATTTATTCCGGCAGGTGACAGCATACAGCTGAAGCTCCGACTTTAATTCTGCCACTTAATATTCCACCCTTGTTTGTCATTGTTTAGGATTCATTAAGATTGATGCTTCTAACAAATCCCAAGGAATTCCCTAGCTGGAAAGCTATCTTTTAGGACAAATTACAGGTTTTCTTGGCACTGTGAGACATAGGCTATGAGTGTTCTAGCACATTCTTCCTGTACATGTTCCATTTCCCATGATGCTGCACCTCCAGTGATGCCATCACCTCTAGCTTGTTCTAGCCACATCTGCTGAGACATGTTCCGGGAGCCCGGGCCTCTCAGAATATTGTTCTTCGTACTCAGTCCCTCTCTGTATGCCTAGCACTCTGAACGCTAGTGAGAACCCTCGGCATTGCTTTAAAAAGTGTTCGTTTAGACTCGGGGCACTGTGTGACATTGCAGATGACCTGGGATGTAATGTATTTACCTGCAGGGAGAATGACAGCTTCTCTCTTAAGTGCTTTTTATCCACAGGTCAGGTTCAAAGCAAAAACAATGACCAGTCTTCCACTGAAAAGCCCAAGCCTCATCATAGCACACAAGCATCAAGTTGATTAAGTAACCTGAAGCAGGAGAGTGGCAAATTTTCAGTCTCTGCCTCTGCACCATGTCCTGATCTATATAATCTTTATAACAGAAGTAAGCAGAATGTGTTAGAAAGATTATAGCCCCAAATAAGATTATCTGGGGAAGAATTCTGAAGGCTACTCATTATAAATCTAAAACTACACTCCATACCTTTTCCTTCTCGTTCTTTTAAACTTCTGCAAAACCCAGGTCAGTTCTTCATATAATCGTCTGGACTCTACGGTGATTTAATTTCCCAGGGGCTGCTGTTAAGGCTGAGATGTGATGACTTCTACAAGGATTAGTTCTTACTTCATGGAAAGAAGGTGTCATCATGGCATTGTTTTGTCTTTGGACTTTCCCAAAGTCACAAACCAAGCCACGAGTTCTTCACTGCTTTCTCCCTTTGACTAGCAGTAGCAATGGCCACATTTTTAGGAGTAGGTACATTTTAAAAAACAGATCATCCTTGTCTATTGTTTCTCTGCTTCCCTGCTTGCACTGCTTGGGATATGGGCATTTCCGTGGCATCGTTGTATGCTAAGCATCACTTTTGAATACTTGCCAGACCCACAGACCGCAGAGTCTGCCATGGTTCAACAGAAAGCTCTTGTTGGGATACAATATCTGAAAAAGATTTTCAAAAAAATGTTCTGGGGGGAAGAGTACATTGCTTTAAAGAATGTCTAATTTGGCCATTTCTCCCCTAAAAATATGTTTATAGCACAACTGTTTTATGTGACTCACAACTACAGTTTAAAAAACGAGGGTGGCTTCAGCAGGGACCATCTCAAGGGCTTGCAGATAGAAAAGGCCTGTCATATCCCTCAAATGATTGCAAAGGGTTTAGGGCAAAAGGCACAATTCACTGGAGAACACACAGTTGCTCAGTGGGAACCGCACCCTTCCCTCCTGGGCCGTGACCTGAGCACCTTGCTTTGGGGCAGCTGCATTTACTGCCAACGGCCTGCCCGTGGGCCCTTCCTCAGCGCCAGTGCTGCCTCGGGTTTATCTGCTTTCGGTTTTCAAATCTGTGCTCAAACCATGTGACTCCAAGTGATAAACAAAATA
Organism: Cheirogaleus medius; assembly: GCA_008086735.1. Classification (NCBI taxonomy): domain Eukaryota; kingdom Metazoa; phylum Chordata; class Mammalia; order Primates; family Cheirogaleidae; genus Cheirogaleus; species Cheirogaleus medius. The sequence goes on along the minus strand of VBSM01002608.1, from coordinate 53,664,746 downwards.
CCCTAAAACTGTAAAGAGGATGGAAACAGAAATGAATATAAAAACACTAGTGATATGGAGATCATTCTGTGGACCTGGTGGTGCTGAGATGTTGCGTGCTAGGAAGAACCATGGCATGAGGAAGGAGACAGCGTGGTATAAAGCAGGAACCACTGTTTTACTAGTCAAGGTAGGCCGACCTCTGACTAATGTCAGTAGCTGAACAAAGAGGTTTATTTCCTGCTCACATTACAGTCGGGTGTGGGGCAGTGAGACAAGTCTGTCCCGCAAGGTCATCAGAAGGCCAGGCTCCATGCTGCTCGTGCCTCTGCCATCTCCCAGGATCTTAAAATGCTCTGTATCTTGGGGGGGAGAATGTGGAAAGGAAGCCAGAGTGGAGGACCTTGGGAGGTTTTGAGGGGCAAGACCTAGAGGCAGCACATGTCCTTACACTCACATTCCACTGGCCAGACCGCAGTCACATGGCCACACCCAACTGCAAGGGAGGGTGGGAAATGTCATTTAGTGCCATCTGGAGGAAAGGGAAATGGAGTTTGGTAAAGAGCTGGCAAGGCTTTGCCACACCCACAGGTGCCTGTGGGGCCAGGCAGGCAGCTTACAGGAGTTCCACAAGCAGGGCGAAGACAGATTCTGAGGGTGAAGGGGCCTCAGTGCTGGAGACCACGTGCTCATCCGAAGAGCATGGCAGGGATGGGCTATGCCTGGCTGTTGCAACTAGGTTATAAAAGGGCCTGAGTTGACTTTCCCACTTGCTCAAAAGAAACAACAAATCCAGGTTTTCATGTGACATCTCCCTTTTTTAAAAATTTGGGCTCAGTTTCTTTTTTAATTTTTTCTTCTTTCTTTTTTGAACATGCTAACATGGCCAAACAAAACTCACTAGCAGGCCAGTGATAACCTCTAGCATAAAAGAACAAGGCCTGGATTGGGCACTGGGAGATGGAAGTCAGACATCAGCTGTCCCCTCGCTGCTTTGCACTGGTGCGAGCCCCTCAGCTTGTGGGCTTCTGTTCTCATCTAAGGATCTGAAGCTGGGACACGTTTCTAAAAGCACCTCTAGAGCTGCCATTCCGTGATTCTGAAGTAGGCACAAAAGGCCACCTGAGCTCTGCTTACATCATGTTTTTGCACCTTTGCTGACGCCATACCAGGCTACCAACTAACTGGAGGAAAAATTCCAGTGTCTCCTACTGGGATTGAGTCCACAAAGGCAGCACTCCTCAGGCAAAACAAAACCAGAAACTGAGTTTTGTCTATAGCATTCATGACTGACTGAACAAATTGTTGGGCTTGGAGGAGGGTAGGTTTTCTCAGTGATGGCCTCAGAGATTCCTTGGGTTAGAATGCTTATTTCTAGATCATTCCATAAGGATATGGGAATCTGTTTATTGTAATGGTTAAGAGTCAAGCAGACAAGACTGAATTTCAGACTCTCCCAGCTATAGAGCCTTGGTCAAGTGACTTAATCTCTCTAAGCTTTAGTTTCTTCATCTGAAACCTATCGATTTATCTCAGAAAGTATTTATGAGATGATTTGCCAGCATGCATATGATTTACTTAGCACATAAGTGCTTTTAAATATCAGATGCTTTACTATTTTTGGTTGTTGTTCGTAATTAAGTTCTATTATTTCATTTAGATGGATACTTTGGAACCTTTTGGGGATGAATTTAGTGGAATGGCCAGATGCCCTTATGACGCCAAACATGCCAACGTTGCACTGTTTGCAGGTAAACGACCTGATTTCTTCTCATTGCATTTGCTTTTGCGTGTTTCCGCCTGTCGCTGGGAATCTGCTCTGGAGGATTCACAGAGTCACAGTTGTGCTTTGATTCTCTGGTGAATACTGTAATTAAGAATGCCTTTTCCATTTGAAATCAGTATGAAAATTGTACTTTTGCTTCTCAAGAGAAGACTTTGCCACACTCACCCATGATTTTGTGCCTTCAGAAAAGGATTACAGCATAGCACTGAACATGCGCTATATTGATTAGGGCATGTTTGAGCTCAAATAATAGAAAATCCCACCTCAAACCACCAATGTGGAAAAATAAAAATAAAATAAAATTTAAATTAAATAAAAACCCCACCAATATGGATTTATTGTTTAAGGTAGGATAGACTGTAGGGTTGGCTTGATTCAACAACTCCACGATATCATCCAGGATGCAACAACTTTCATTTCCCTGCTCTGCATCGACTTCATCATGAGACTGGCTGTTCTCGCAGAGCATGGCTGTCAGCCCCAATTAGAGCTACATGTCTTCTTGTACACATACAGAAGGGAAAGGGAATGAAACAGAAGGAGGCTTCTGGAAGCTCTCTCAGAACAATGAGGCCACATACCCATAAGCAGCCAACAAACATCTTCTCAAATATCATTAGCCTGAATGGGTTACACCACCCCACCCCTGTCTCTGACCAAATGATGGTGGTGGCTGAGAGGTGATGCTGATTGCTTGGCTTGACCATACTCCCCAATCCCACCTCTTCCTTCCACTGCAGAGAATATAAAGGAATAGCAAATAGGCCATTATTTTCAGATTTAGTGGGATTTTTGTGTATGAGTTTGTGTGCTTTAATTAGGAATTTATTTAGGAATTCATTACCAGCTGTGTATGTGGAGGTGGGTGTAGAGAGAAGTGTTGGTATAATAGTGATTGTTATAGCATGTAATAAAGCAGTTAGCTATAATTTCCATCACAGCAGCTAAAAACTGGCACATCCTAACTGGATGAGGGACTTTTAGGGCTTTGATTATGAAGCAAGGTTAGTTTCTGGCTCCCTGAGCCTCTTCCTCAGTGTCACCCATTTGTGCGCCTGAATCTGCAGTGGCAGACTGTAGAATTAAGAAAGAAAGGTTGCTGAGTTCTCTCCCTAAGTGAGAGCACGGTGTTACTGGGAAGCAGCACTGTCAAGAACACAGTCATGTAGAACTATCTGTAAGCAGGGGCAGGAGCAAGGCCGGCCCGATCAGGTCCCCAAGTGGTGGAATACTGCTGGAACACCTCTCTGACACTTGGAACCTCCATTAGTTGGGACCTTGGAGGATGTGAGCTGTAGGGGAGAATTTAAATTTAGCTGTAAACTAAAAAGAGGACTTGTAGCCTGGGCAGAAGAGGGAGAATGGGCAGAGTATTAGGAAGGCTGCTAAACTTCCAGGAGCTGGAGCGAGCCACATGAGATAATACTATGACTACCTCCACCCCTAGGGGTATATTTGAATAGTTTTTTCATTGAAATGTTTGAAATCTCATAAAAACTCAGCTCAGCCCTTATTAATAGAAGATCTACCTTGCAAGTGAATCGTGTCACAACCAAGAGTGGAAGGAAAATGTTCTGTTTTACAAGTAAAAGTTCTGGTGAGATATCCAGTGTTGAAATGAATATAAAACAAAAAGAGTCTTGGACAGCAGTTAGGAGGAATACCCATCACTCTCACTTACTCCACCCACTGCCCAGGTAGTAGATCTGCATGACTTGGAGCCATAAGAATACAGAGTATATATCCTATGGTCATAAAGAGAGAAAGAATATCTTTATGATCTAGGTCTTAAGTTCCATAAGAGAAGTTGTGATTTGTAGATAATATTTTTTATCAATGGAAAGGTTTGCTGTCTGCAGTTCAAATCTACCAAACTACAGTCAACACTATTGATATATAGCTGTTAATAATGCAAATATCAAGACAGCTCTAACTTGAACTTGGGAAAAGTTCACTTATTTTAAGACCAAAGGTAGACATCAAGATCTTTGCTTAGATATGTTGGCATAAGCTTTCTTTTGAAAAGACCATTATGCTTATCCTATACATGAAAGAGCTTAAACAGTACTACATTGTATGTAAGTCGTTTTGACAAACAATTAGTGAAGATATGTAATCCACTACAAATGAATTAAGGAAGTAATTTTTTATTTTGGATATAATTATTATTTCCATTTAATCTAGGTAGATTTTGCTATTCTGGAACATGCCATCTCATTATTTGTTGCCAGAGTGTTTGCAAACCCAGGAAAGAACCAAAAGTTCTAGGGACTAATCTTCACTTAATTCTCTTTTGCCTAGGGTGTACCCTCAAGCATATTTCCTCAAAAGCATGAATTCTTAAAGAAAGGCCAGTTTGAACTCAGCATTACCCCTTCCTCTTTCTTCTTTGCTTTGGCATCTTATATATCAGAATGTTTTCATTTCTTGACTTTGGAAATACTGAAGCGAATATCTGCTACTGAAGCTACATTGTCAGGGTTTTGTGAGGTTTCATAACAGAGGCGTGACTCCCGGGATATAAGTATTAATAGTAATTTAGTCAGCCCATTTTTGCTTATGAACCCTTTCTTTTTGGTTCCCATTTCCTGCTCAGGCTGAGGACTCATTTACTTGTGCACGTACTTGAAATGTCTTATGATACAGTCAGCGTCTGTCTTTCCCCGGGCTCCCCGCTAATCCACTTTACCACGGTGTGGTGGCAGTGGCAGTGTCTGAGGGTCTTTGGCCTTGAGATTTCAGTCAAGGTCCAGTTAATCAAGTGAAGCAAACAACATTTTTCATTTACTCTGTTCCCTGAGCTGCTGCTGCTTTAAAAAATTGCCATGCAATTTAAAAATGAAAAATGTTTCATCTCTGATGATCCCAATTTAAAATGGTTAAGAATGTGGGCCAAGTGTTTTCCCATCGACTCTTGGATTTTTCCCAATTGTCCTATCTCATTTGCCTGATGTAGGAAAGCAATCTGGGGGATGTCTTTATTATTCCTCCACCCATACTGTCTGGCTCCCACTCTGTGCACCTCTTTTCTTTTTCTTCTAAGATGGTAAACTGTACTCGGCCACGGTGACTGACTTCCTTGCCATCGATGCGGTCATTTACCGGAGCCTTGGAGACAGCCCTACCCTGCGGACCGTCAAGCACGATTCAAAATGGTTAAAAGGTGAACAAACAATTAAAAGAGGAAAGGAGTGGGAAGGGAATACATATCTTGTGGGAGATTTAGAGTCTGGAGGGGCCAGGCTGTAGCTTCATTTTTGTAATGGCTTCTGACAGACGGAACCATGTAAATTGCATCTTTTTGCCTCAGCTGATTTATTTACCTCCCTTTCTCCCTTCCCGTGAGTTTCTGGAGTATTAAGAAAACTACCAACGCCACCAACAATAGAATACATTACATTCATCTTTCCCTGCCTCAAACTCTCATTTCAGTATCCCACATGAAAAGAACGGAACAATTCATGCATGGAAGGGGCCAGGGGATTGGAGGTGGTGGGGAAGAGGAAAAAAACTATTCACAGCCTTTCATAAGTCAGGGTGACCAGGCCATGTGTACAAAATCCTCTCTGTAATATGAGCAGGCCATTGTGGAAAATAAAATTACAGAGATATGCAAAACCCATTTATTCTTTATTGTTGATTGCAAAGCTTCTGAAAGATACAATCTGTAAGCTCGAATGCCTTCTGAAATCACCAGCACTTGTATGTGTGAAGTCATTAGAAATGGTTAGTGTTAACCAAATGTCTAATGGCCCTACACTTTTAATTAATAACATGTCTTTGGTTACACTTGATTGAAATTCTTTTAACTCTGTGTGACATGTTCTCAATTAAAGTATCCATTTGTTTGCAGAACCATACTTTGTCCAAGCGGTGGATTATGGAGACTATATCTACTTCTTCTTCAGGGAAATAGCAGTGGAGTACAACACCATGGGAAAGGTAGGAGGAGGGGGCGTCCCTGGCTCCCTTTGTAACATTTTAAGAAACCTACTTTTGGACCAGTGTTGTTATGAGTGACCTTGAAATGAGAACCATAAATCAAATTACAAGGTCATCATTTTAAGAAGATGCAGCCCAAGATTGGCAGACGTGATACACCGCGCTATCTGGAAGTCCTATGTGCTTTTTCAGAATAGTAACGAATTACAGGAAACCTCTCAGGTATTTCTTTTTTTTTTTTTTTTTTTTGAGACAGAGTCTCACTCTCTTGCCCAGGCTAGAGTGAGTGCCGTGGCGTCAGCCTAGCTCACAGCAACCTCAAACTCCTGGGCTCAAGCAATCCTTCTGCCTCAGCCTCCCAAGTAGCTGGGACTACAGGCATGCGCCACCATGCCCGGCTAATTTTTTCTATATATTTTTAGTTGGCCAATTCATTTCTTTCTATTTTTAGTAGAGACGGGGTCTCACTCTTGATCAGGCTGGTTTTGAACTCCTGACCTTGAGCGATCCGCCCGCCTCGGCCTCCCAGAGTGCTAGGATTACAGGCGTGAGCCACCGCGCCAGGCCTTCTCAGGTATTTCAATTGAAAATTTAACTCACAGATGTTTGGTTGATTTCATACTGGGTCTCAAGTATATCGCGATGTGGTTTACAGGTATACGCCACACTTTTTTCTTTTTAATTGAGTTGCTCCACAGAGAGAGTAAATAACCAAAATCTTTAAGTAAACTGAATCCTGATTCTTGTCTTTATTGCAGAAAGCAATAGAACCCTTAGGGGATGTCAGTTGTTTTGACCAGAGAGCAGATCCAGGTCCCTAGGTCGGAGGGCAGAATAAAATGCAGGAGTGGCTTGCACAGATTCAGGGCCCAGAGGCAGCTAAGGAGGATGGCAGAGATGATGCATACAAAGTGTGCTTTTGTTTGAGGAAATAAAAAGCTAAGCAGTCTGTATGGAAATGAGTTTATGTGGCTGGGAGCTGATCCCCTGAAGGATTTATGGCTCTGTATTAAATGCCACAGCCTTATCTTTTAAAACATGCTGTTCCAATGCTGAGTTTTCCTCTTTTATTTATTTATTTATTTTTTGCTACTGATTTTGGAAAGAGTATTAAATTAAACACCTTGTTGTTTTGTCTCTATTTTCAAGGAAATGCAAATTCTAGCAAGATCTCCTCCCAAAATGAGTGCATTTCATCTTCCCCCTGTGTTTTTCCTCTGCAGGTAGTGTTCCCAAGAGTGGCTCAGGTTTGTAAGAACGACATGGGAGGGTCTCAAAGAGTCCTGGAGAAACAGTGGACATCTTTCCTGAAGGCGCGCCTGAACTGCTCCGTTCCCGGAGACTCTCATTTTTATTTCAACATACTCCAGGCAGTTACAGATGTGATTCGTATTAATGGCCGTGACGTTGTCCTGGCAACCTTTTCCACACCTTATAATAGGTAACCATGCCTGGCTGTGTTGACCTCATCAGTTCTTCCCAGCTTCCTTCTCCCAAGGGGTTCTCTTCTAATACGTGATATTCACAACTGACTGTTTTTAAACTGTTTGTAGCGAAGAAGCACTTAACACTTAGCTTTCATCAACAAATTAATAGTAATTTATAAGCACTGTTAGACTAGGGTTTTAGGGAAAGTAATTAGATAAATTACAACAATATCTTCTGTTTTTATGCCCAGCATATAAACACTACTCATGTGTTATTTCTAAATCTCTCCAGCAATCCTGAACTCTAGATAATATTGTTCCTTTTTTTCCACTTGAGGAAACTGAGCCCAAAATATTGCACTACCTGGTCCATGCAGTCAGCAGATGGAAGAGGCAGCTTTGGAAGCTAAGAATGTTTCTCCTGTCTGTCCTAGGTCATCTAACATTGTACAGTATTGACTTCCAATATTTCCATGACTGGATCAGTACTTTTTGAAGTAAAAACACTGGAAATTTATTAAAATGACCCAGGGCAAAATTTAGGATTCAGATGAGTCTATCACATATCTCACCTAAGGGACCCTGGTTACTTACTATCCTGTCCAGAGAAGTCGCCTTTGGGCGACCTCACTCAACAAGTTGGGCCACAGCCCAGATCCCAACCACAGCACCATTGTCTAACTTTGGAGAGCTCTAGTGAGGGTTTATAAGTCATCAAACATGGTACCTAGAAATGTTAAATGTCAGCCTATTTGTTCCTATTTATGTATTTAGTTAAAGCTAAGAGTTTGAGCAATTAAATGACATAGTAATAATTGTTCCTAGAGTAGTGAAAATGTGTGGAAATTAAAGAGTAGAAGGAAGATAAGCGTTAGCATCCCTCCTTAGTGCTGAATTCTCTGCTAAGCCAACAAGATTTCAGAGTCCTAGCACTGTTGTGTGAAAACGACCCTAACTCTGGGTATGGTCATGAAATCTAAATTCATGTACTCTGCTCTCCTTTCTATGTGCTTGGATGTTCTTTAAAGAGTATCTCCCTGTGAGAAGACACTGTCTTGCTTTGGATGATGCTTTTTACAAAGACTTGTAAGAACTTGAGTGCCCATATGACAGGCACAACAATGATGAGATTGGTGGATAGCATCTGGAAAGAAATGCATAGGGATTGGGTAGAGCCCAGAACAGAGCAAGCTGCAAGATGAAATCAGTTATAGAGAAGGCAAGACTCAATAGTCCCCCACTGAAGATATATAAAAATATGACCCGGTATTACAGCAAGATTTGAGTAAGCTTTAACCTTCTATAGGGATTTTTAGACTTGAGGATAGAAAATATATTAAAAAATTCAGGCCTTAATTGTTCATACATCAGAACCCATCTATCTAGGATTTTGAAAAAGTGTACTGTCTTGGCACATGGGGTTAGTGGAATTTAAGAGTGCATTTCTAGTTTTATACTTTTTTGTTTTCTTTGTATAAGAGTGTGGGTTACTATGTGATTACAACATAGTAGGTTCCTGCGTATTATTGATGCTCCGTTTGAAGTATTTCCTTAAATGGCTTCTGAGAAATATTCACTCAGTACATGCTTTTGTGGTCTCAAAAACCGTATTTGTTTGGTAAACTCAGAAAATGGTAATCTAACGTCACAGTTTAAAAGTATGCATACCCATTTTCACCTATAAATTATAGTCCCTGTCTGGTTTTTACTCCTTATTTCATCCCTCTCCACTCTATCCCTTACATGGGGAAACTTGGTCATGTCAGATTATTTCAAATCCTTTACGGGCCTCTCTTTGCCATGAGGAAAAAGCCCTGGCTACCTGGCATGGCATGCAAGCCCCCTCCTGTTTCCGCCTCCCATCCTCTGCCACGCAGCCTATGCCACGGGCACACCAGAGCTAAGATCTGCTTCTGGAATGTGCCATGCTTTGCTTGCGGGTTGCTCTCTGCGAGATCTGCCCGATCAAAGAGCATCTGCCTATTGAAACCTTGTGGATGCTCCAAGTCTCAGCTGCAGTCACCTCCCGTAGGACCTTGTGCATATTTCTTTTATATTCTGCTCTTACCATATTATCCATTTGTCGTTATCATTGCTGATAGCATTATTATACTGGCCTCCACACTGAACTGTGAGCCAACTGAGGGCAGACAGGACTCTGCGTTATTTATGAAGTGTTTACTGCTTTAGGTTAGGGATTCCATAAATATATGTTGAATGAACAGAGGGTGGGAAGAAAGGAATGAAGGAAAGATGACAAGAAGGGAAAGAGGTGGAAGAAAAGTAGGGAAGGAAGAAGAAAGGATTTTACAAGTGATTCTAACCTTGGGAAAATTAGAAAACCCTAGGGTATCTTTAGTTATTACAAGGTGCATCATAAAATACTTCAGGCAGTATTTATCATATTCTTAACAAATTCTTAACAAATTATCATATTCTTAACAAATAAGGCAAATACTGTATGTAAGCCTGTTACTTTTAGGAAAGGAAGATGTGAAGAGAGTCTTACAACATTAAATAAATAATGCTCAGGTTCTGAAATTCCAAAATAAATGCAGATCATTCTCCTATATATTCAATTCTGTGAACAAAATATACATATATATACATTTTAAAATTTATCCAGCCACCTTGAATGAAATAAGCTTTCTAATCTTCTCCCTATTTCTTGCTTTATTAGTAATACTTCAGAAATTGTGTTATGACATTAAAGATGGTATAAACCTCTCCCAATCATTTATAAAGTGATTTCCATATCCTCTCAACATTTGCAAGATCAGAACTAAATCATTCTCACTGCCCACAGATGTCCCCACACTGCCTAGTCCCCGTGTCTCCTGCTGTGTAATGGCCCACTACCTCAAAGCCTGATTAAAACTCTTGGCCAGCTGGTGCCTACAGTTTATTTGACCAAAATCAAGGAGAGACCATTGTCAAAAACAAATGTGGGTTCAAATGTAAACTGTGTACCCCCATGAATGAATAATTCATTTCTTCCCACCATTGATGAAAAAAAAAATGCCTAAGTCCTTCCAAGAGTTCCAGGCAAGGATATAATTATAGGTGGAGATTACTGTCATTATTATTATTTAGCATTTTATAGAGCACTTTATTTGCAAAGTGCTGGTGTTTTAAAGACTTAAATTGTTTGGTCTTATGCAAGTAATTAAGAAGTAAAAATTTTAATGCACAGAGACTAATATAAAATGTGTGTGGGTTTCCCCCACACACATTCTCACACCCTGAGTCCTTGGCTTGAAGAACTAAATTCAAAGAAGCAATTTGTGGACAGTTGGGGGCACATTTGTTTCAAATTTTCACCAATATTAAAAATGCAGAATGTTCTCCAGAGATTTTTGTCTTTGGGTTATTGACAATTAATATTAAGAAATTCATGAAACTTTTATCACCAGCCCAACAATTCTTCCTTTATAAATAAAAGCCATTCAAAAGGCAATGTAGACATTTTTCTCTCTGTGAGTTTGCTGTAACTAGCCTATTCTTTAAGGCCATTGATGCAAATTTGATTGACAGGAACATTCTCTTTATGCACTAAGATCCCTTACATTTGTAATGTTCAGGGTTTGAAACCCATTGACTGCCACACTAGAAAAAAAAATATTTCCATGGGTCCATGGTGTTTTATTATGAAAATAGAACAAAAACTTTGAAAACACAACAATCCTTTATTATTTAATGAAAAATTTGTTATTTTTTATTGTTTTCTGTACTTGAGTCATATGCAACTTGAAAAAATAGTTTTCGTAGCTCCCAAGGTAAAGAAATGTGTGAGTTACATATGCTTCATGAGGCCCGGGCTCAAAACTAGCATGAGTTAAATACAACTCACATGGCAGATAATGTAAATTTCAACTGCCTGCAATAGGAAAGTTTATTTGGAGTATGTTTTCCAAACTGCATGCATAAGCGTTGCGTGAGTAACACTTTTAATGAAATGTCATTTTATAGCATCCCTGGCTCTGCAGTCTGTGCCTATGACATGCTTGATATTGCCAGTGTTTTTACTGGGCGGTTCAAGGAACAGAAGTCTCCCGATTCCACCTGGACACCAGTACCTGATGAACGAGTTCCTAAACCCAGGTACGTTCAAATACATTTTATACATATATATATGACTATTTTAAACATTTAGAAATAGTGATGCTTGCTCCTCTGACAGTGAACATCCTGTAAACTGCGTATCAGTGCCTTCTGCGCTAGCCAAGCAGATACAAATGTCAGAACAATAAAAAGGCTATGAGATCATTTGCCTTCATCCCATTAACCAAACCCAGAGTTACCTTTTAATATAGTCAAAGCAGTGATTCTCTAGTCTTTTGCTTAACCTCGCTACATGTGATTTATTCAATGTATAATAGGAGCCATCTGATACAGCCGGCCCATTGGTCTATAGGTGAGGAAACAGAGGCCCAGACGTATGTAGTACAAGTTCTTCACATACCTGGGAAGATTATTTCCACTGCTCCTTCTTGTTTCCCTTCATTTTGTGGAGACCTGTGCCTTTAAGCTCTAATAAAGTGTGCAATATAAGTGGTATTCCCTGGATTTTGTGGCTAAGCTGGATCACAGCTGAGTTCAAGTTTCCAGACCAAGAGCAAGAATCCATTGGAAACAGTGGACTGTTAGAATCTCTGGTCTGCCAGGTGCTGGTCTGTTTTGGGGTCAGAAGTGGTGCAGTATACCTCCCCACCAAATCATGCCCTAGAATTGCTTTCACTGTAAACCTGTGGTCCAGAGACTTTTTAGTCCTGTGTAATCTTCTTCAATTTGCACACTAAACCGGCTGATTCATTCTTTCTAACCAGGATCGGATGGAACTCTCCCCCAACCCTGTGCCTGCCCTCTCTGTGTGGCACACACTCACACCTCCTCAAAGCATTTGCGGTCTGCGTTCTGTAGAAACTTCTTGGCATGTCTGCCTTTCCCCGCTGGAGTTCTGAGCCTCCAGAAGTATGCCCAATGTCGTATGAAGTTTTTGGTTTTCCAACTCTTTTGCCCAACCTCCAGTCTTCCCCACAAAATACCTATCCAAGTGCACTTGGGAGAAACTCCTGTGGTTCACCCACCTGAATCATCTGGCATGTTCATACTCTGTTGCTTATGGAGAACAGATTAAGTGCAAAAAGTACACCTCGGCAACCTCAGATAGATTCTCCAAGTCATTCCCTGGGACTGTTAACTACTTTCTAGATAAGCAGAAGAGGAGTTAAGCCTGAGGGATCAGGTTTCAGAAAGTTCTTATGTAATACTCTCGTTGGTGTGTAAAGATGGTGTCACTCGGCCATCACTAGGACACACACTGTAAGTGACTTTCTATCCGTCCATGGCAATGGGGTTACCCACATCCTTCCACGTGCTTGCCTTGTCCCTTGGGCAGAATCAGGATGCTGTCGTGGGGCTGGCTGGGATAGTTCCTGGAAACAGTGTCCACATACGGGTAACTCATGCTGGTGTTGTGAGGGTCCAGTCTCCTCTCCTGCACCACTGGGAAAACCGGGAGTCTGGACAGGATTGGCTTCAGTGCTTCCCTGATCTGACTTTGCTGGGATGTCTCTTGACTCCTAAAACTATAGAATTTCTTGTAGTAGCAAATTTACACCATCATTGTTCAGTTATAAGAAAATGACCTTTCAGGAAAGAACTCTCAGTATAATTGGCTTTTCATATATGCCAAAATCAAACAAAAATATAAACAACAATAAAAAACAAAACCCAAATGTTCTCGGAGCAAGCCTCAGATAATGAGAGATGGCTGCATTGAATCTTGCTGCTATGTTTTTTGAATGTCTTTGTTTTCCACTTCCCTTTGTAGAGCAAAATACGTCAAGAACCTCTAGCAGAGTTTCTGAATAACTAGGGCCATCCCTGAGATGTGTGCAAACCACACTCACTCGTTTTGAGCTCCATGACTGTTTATGGGCGTTTATTTTTGCTTCTTAGAGGAAGCCAACTGCCCCCAGCTGAGCTGAACTGCGCTGGCTGAGGCTCCTCTATGAAACGAGGAGGCGGCTCAGAGGAAATCTCAGCATATTGTATGTGGTGGCATTCTTCATTGTTCAACTTCCTCTTCTCAGCCTGCAGCACATTCTCCTTCATGCCAAGTGCTTAGAGAAGCAGTTCATTCAAAGAATTTGCCACAAGGCACAAAATAAGCTCCCTCCCTCCCACCCTTTGTTTCATTTTAGGCCGGGTTGCTGTGCTGGCTCATCCACCTTAGAAAAATATGCAACCTCCAATGAGTTTCCAGATGATACCCTGAACTTCATCAAGACGCACCCACTCATGGATGAGGCAGTGCCTTCCATCTTCAACAGGCCATGGTTCCTGAGGACGATGGTCAGGTGGGCGTCACGCAAGCCATGTCCTAAGTGGAGTTCCATCACTTTATCTTGTGCTTGTAGAACCTGTCAGTGGATCATGCTTTGAAATGCCACAAACATCTTCTGCCATCCTGGGCATTGGTTCAGCTATGAAATGTTGGCCAGTTGGGTGGATGCCACAAAACCCCCATAGCCACATTCTCAGTGAGAAATGTTCCAATGTTTTCAGGCTAGTTGGACACACACCAGCAATTAAAGGAAAGAAATATATCTCCTTCTGGATTAGTATATTAATCCAATCTGTGCAGAAATAGAGGAGCGGTGAAGGAGAACCATCGAATGGATGTGGATACCTGTTTGGTTAGATGTGACTGCAAAACATGCTGCACATGCCACCTGACATGGTCCCTGGGTTGTTAGCAGCTGCGAAGCACAGCACAGATATCGCATTTGCCAGCATGAAGGATTCATGTACTACTTTATTATTCGTTATCTGAAGTGGTGGCCAGCAGAGAAAGGATAGCTGGTTCAAGGTCTATGATAACACTGAATCCTCTTTTTTGTTTTTAAGACTTATTTCCAAACAATTCAACAGGTTTTTTCAACTACCATCCAGTTGTGGCAGTCATCAAACAAAATGTATATTAACTTTATCACCATTTTTATACTGTGACTTTACTGAAAGATATTAAAGTACTTTGATAACTCTTGCCCATAAAATGGAAACCAAGGTATATAACTTGCAGGAAGATCCATGTTTTCTGGTTCTAGCTACAGTGCTTAGGACAAATAGGTATCCATAGAATGTCGAAAGATGGAGGGATGTCAGAAAGAGGATGCCCAGTATCTTAGGCATGGCTTTCACCTTTGGCATTCAAGGGTATTATTTGGCTTGCATGTCCTTATATTTACTATATTTCCTTATATTTACTAGTAGTGCCATTAGCACTCCACCCCCCATCCTTCAGACCTCTCTCAGCCCCTCTATATACTATCAGAAAGCTTTCCAGTCTCACATGTTGTTGATGAAAGCATTGTATCTCAGAGGAAGAATATGGAAAAATGGTAGTCATTGCTTTTCTTTTCAATGCTAAATGAAATGTTAAGTGAGTTCACTTATTTTTTTACCTCTTTACAGAATATATCAGTCTTCCCCTGTTGCTCATGGAAGAAATCATTGCTGAGTAGTTTCAGATGGTTACGGCTGTCTATTTATTATGGAACTTTGCCTATACACACACACACATGCACACACACACACACACACACACACACACCTCCTTCCTTCCCTTTGGAGCCACACTAATGCTCTGCATATGGAAATAGAGGACCAGAACCACTTGAGAACGTTATTTATATACATATATTTTTCTTGAGGTTATTACTAGAAAGCTATGTCACAAGTGTTTGAAGTGGAAAAGGGGACACTTTAATGATAGACCAACAAAGAAATAAAAAAATGTGATGCTGTCATTTTAGATACCGCCTGACCAAAATTGCAGTGGACACCACTGCTGGGCCATATCAGAATCACACTGTGGTTTTTCTGGGATCAGAGAAGGGAATCATCTTGAAGTTCTTGGCCAGGATAGGAAACAGTGGTTTTCTAAATGACAGCCTTTTCCTGGAGGAGATGAGCGTTTACAACCCCGAAAAGTGAGTGGAATGTTTGATTCTTTCTCAGTAATTATTTGTTATGCTATTATGATCCCTTTCATTCAGAGAAAATCATGGCAGACTTAGGTCTTGAGCATTTTTAGATGGCTTTTAATGCTGTTCGTAAAAATTTTTCAACAGATAAAAAGCATTTTCTGCTTGCCAATAATGTGTGTGTTTATGTAGATACACACATGTGCGTGTTTATGTGTTTGCGTGTGTGCCTGTGCGTGAGGCTCTGTTTCACCTGAAGAGATCACCTTGTGGGCCGGGAAGTGGGATCTGGGGATGGTGGCAGGAAAAAGAGAACTGACTCAAGAGAGTCTATTAATAATATTATTCTGCCGCAAAATTAGATGCAGCTACGACGGAGTGGAAGACAAGAGGATCGTGGGCATGCAGCTCGACAGAGCCAGCAGCTCCCTGTACGTCGCGTTCTCCACCTGTGTGATAAGGGTTCCCCTCGGCCGGTGTGAACGACACGGGAAGTGTAAAAAGTATGTATTTCGCCCCCTTGACAACTACTGATAGAAAGTTTGCAGTGTCAGGAAGGAGTCCTAGGTAGCTCATGGTCATCTCTTCCTGCAGAACCTGTATCGCCTCCAGAGACCCGTACTGCGGGTGGGTGAAGGAAGCCGGCGCCTGTGCCCATCTGTCACCCAGCAGCAGGTAAGGAGCCCGAAGTGTGGGAAAGGAGAAAGTGGCCTCTGGCTGCTCTTCGTGCTAGACACGTGACTCTCTGCGCTTGCACATGCCACCACACAGCCTGCCGCGCACACACCCAGCCACGGGACTGTCGGCCCTTCTCCTTCCCTTTCCTGTTTCCTAGAACCTCACAGCATCACGTGTGGCAGATTTCCAATTGATTAATCATCCTCGGACTGATTAAAAACACAGAGAAAGGAAACACCACGGGATTAAAGTATTCCCTGAAGAGAGGGACAAGAAGGTGCCTGCCTCCATCATCATAGTAGGAGAAAAGCAGAGTAAAGGAGCAGTCGGATACCAATTAGATTAGCGAGTGGTTTGTCCAGCCATGGCAAAACTGGCTCTTCTAATTGACCGTTCAGGGCAGAGAAGAAATTGCAGAGCGTTTGTTAAGCAGTGCATCTGTACTGCAAGCATGGTGTATACATCCAATAAACCTTTCTCCTGAGCTGACGGACAGTTGACCCTGTAACTCATTAGGCAGTCAATCAATTCTTGGCAGTTCTCCAACAGATCAGCTAGAGCGGGCCAGTCTACCATGCCTGTGATTTTGGTGTTTAAAATTGCTACCCTGGCTTTTCATGCTTAGGTGGCATAGGCTAAGAGATTTATTTTTATGTTTTAACCTCAGTGGATGTGAAATCCAAAGTAACATTTGGAAAAATATTCAGTGCATATCTTTGACAGGTTATGGCAACTCAAGGAAGGTGCCATATGGCAGCACAGGTCTTTCCTTTATCACAGCCATTTATTCAATCTCCCCAGATCCAGAAGGGAAATAGAATCATCTTCATATTACTATGAGAGTCCTTTCCTATTTTAGAAAAGCTAGACAGATAGAAGGGCAGATCTGATGACTGCCACCTGCCTAATTTGAGGGCAAGTATTCTCATAAACAGAGCTAATGATAACTGTAAAATCTGACCCGGAAATTTGACTAATGCAGAGGGTTGACTCACTATATATTATTATAACAGCTTTACAAGTAGCAATATTGACATACTCTCATGTTAGAGCTTTATATCTTTTCATGGGAGCCCTTGAGGTAGAGGAGAAAGGATTGTAAAGCACAGTGAGGTTAGCTAAGAAATAACCTGTCTCCTTTCTATATTCAACATGTGATCAAAGGTAGTAAGACTGAATTTTTAAAAAATTATTTTTAAGTCATCATCAGAACACTGGCTTGCATATATATTTCAATGATGCTGGCTGGCATTGCTCATTGCTCAAAACATGGGGCACTCCCCTTGGAGAGTAGGCTTCAGAGCATGATGAATATTGACTCTCATTACCACTAGAAATCTTTATTCTTTGAGGATAAATACGATTTTTTTAATGCAGCAAAAGATATGCGAAACCAAACATGGTCCATTATTAGGTCAAGATGTGACTTTCAAAATAGTTTTCCTATATGGCTCATAAATAAACTGTGAAGGCAGTTGCAAAACAGGAGTTTCAATTATATGATGGAGCTAAGCATAAAGTTCCCCCAAAGAAGGACAATACTCCTTTGGATGATTCTAGTGTGCTTATTTTAAAAATCCAAACAGATATTATTAAAGTTGGTTTTGTTAATGGTGTGTACAGCACAGTGGTGACCTAGTAGATTTGTACAAAACGTGAGCACGTGGCAGAGAGCAAGAGCAATGCTCTGATGATTGGGGTCAACGGAGAGTACAAAAAATATACAAGTGGTCTCAGCAAAATGCCCCCCACCCCGGGTCTGATCCCAGACAGGTCCCACATATCCACTGGCCATTTGGACCTTTGAACACTTTTTTTATACAAGTTTTTGCTAAGCAAAGAAATACAGATCGAGAAAGGCAAGAATAGGAATGAATAAGACAATGGAGAGGAAAAGACTTCTTTTTAAGACTTCTGTATTGTTTACATGAGGAGTGTATTTTGACATCTAAACTTTTAAAAATGTTTAAGAAGTGCTCAGGGAATCAGAGTAAAAGAAAGATATAAATAATCCACAAAGTAGTTACATCTTTGAATAATATCTGGATTAGCTGCTTAAAGCATAGCTTCTCTTTGGAGACTCGAACTAGTGCAAACTTCAGAGATAAATTTTCAAGTTGTTATCTATTTCTTTTTTGCACCTGCCACTCAGCTTATCAAACTGTGTTACTTTCTTTGGTGAAACTTAAGACTCATTCCTGAATGATGACTTACATTATTGCATTTGTTTCTGTCTCTCTTTTTCCTCCTGTTTTTAAAGACTGACTTTTGAGCAGGACATAGAGCGTGGCAATACAGATGGTCTGGGGGACTGTCACAGTAAGTACAGCCTTTTATCCATTTTTATCTTTGGGCAAAGATGCTTTCATCAAATGGCCTAGAAACATCACCCCACATGTGGAACTGAGTGCAGCTGACACCAAAGTATGCATAAATAACAGAAATCATCTTCTAAATATCAAATAAAGCAAGCAGTGTGTTGTCAGTGTCGTCACTACAAATGCTGGCACCTATTTCATTATTCTAATGCTGGGGAACAGATTCACTCTAGAGAATATCAATTATAGCAAAGCAGTAAGTTATATATCAGCATTTCCATTATAAAATGACAGTTTTGTTGTTTTTTAAAATGTGCTATTACACTGTCATTTTTAGCCAAATAATAAAAAGACTGATCATTGTACTCTAGCTTTTTAATTGAGTGAGACTGCTGTATTCTTCTTGAACATATCGACTAACAAAAGTAATTATTTTTTTAAATTAGATTTATGTCTATTACCACTTGTAATAGAAAAAATTTCAGAAATAACCATAAGTACAAGGCAATTCAAAATAGCTTTTTTGTAGGAATTGACTTACTGTGCAAATCTCAGAGTTCATTTCGAATGTTATTAAATGATAACATTTTAGTTAGAACCTTATATAAAGGATCCTGGTCAAAATTCTGCCCTGTTGTCCTATGACCTGGTTAATGTCAGTATTCTCCTGAAAAATTCTTTATTAATACTAATTTAAGGAATAATACTATACTCTCAGAAAATACACTTAGTTTGTGTTATTTTAAATGATACATAGGCTGAATGTCAAGAAGCTTGCATTCACAATGGCACCAAATAATAGCTCCTAAGGGAATGAAACTGTATTACTTCTGATATTTGATTCTGTAATGAAAATCATGGGCATAACTCTAAATCTTTCAGCTATGAATACTGAAATTTCAAACTCTACAGTGTCATTCAGCTTTCTACCTTGTCTTTTTTAGAGATTAGATATAATCAAATAAAGAGGACTGTAGGCAGCTTTATCTCCAAATTCTTTGCCATGTTTTTTTCACGTACAAATATTATGCGATGGCAAAAAATTCTTATTATGTCTTTTTTTTTTTTTTTTTTTTTTTTAGAGATGGGGTCTCGCTCTTGGTCAGGCTGGTTTCGAACTCCTGACCTTGAGCTATCCACCCGCCTCAGCCTCCCAGAGTGCTAGGATTACAGGCGTGAGCCACCGCGCCCGGCTTTATTATGTCTTGACATACAAAATTGAGTTAAGAAATAAGCATAGGAAACAGCATCATCACCAAAAGATCTGTGTTATGTGTGTGTGTGTGTGTGCGTGTGTGTGTGCGCACATTCATCTGCATCAGTGAAACAGTTTAACATTTGGTCAGTGGGCCGTCATCATCTTGGTGCCTTATAGCTTCATTTTCAGGGAAACAGGTTTTAGGGTGTGTGCATGTGTGCACTTGATTAGCTGACTTTAGTGAATCATTTTCATCACATTTCTATGATCTGGTGGTCTGGGCATCTGTAGAAAAATACAAATTTGGATTGAATCAGGAAATTTATGAAAAAAAGGGGATGATGCTTGTTACTGCCTCTATAAAGCGTCCACTATCCCGCTAGGCTCGCACCCCTATCTGTGATCTCAGGCAGAGAGACCTAACGAAGCCTGTGTAGCTAGCACAGCTAGAGACCTCAGGGTCCCAGCCAGTGATTTACTCTTTATTTCCAGGGTAATCTCAGCAGTCAAGGCCCTAGACCTGCCTTCGTGTTTCCTAGCGTGCCCCCAACCTTTAACCCCACTCCTGCCGAGGCACTTAGGGTGCTGCCCCTCTGCCTGCCTGCCTTTCCCATGGCCTCTCCTCGCCCCCTACTCCTGCTGGGGCGTGAACTACTTCTGTTCAACAGACCTACTCACACATAGGCATTCAGAGAGGATTTCTGTAATTGGGGCATGATAACTCTATAACAGGATTTTAAGGAGAACTGAGGAAATCACAAGAAGCCAGGGTTAGAGCCTTCGTGACCAGCTGAGTAGACCAGTGATCTGATCCAGACACACAGCACACACACGCCTAGATATATTGCCTACTGTGTCTGTGAGTTTGGTTTTTTGTTCTTGTTTTGATTTCCAAACTAAAACCCCTGATGGGTTCAGAACATTGTGATACTAGGCAGTTCCTCACAGCATGGTCGTGAGGATGGAATGAGAAAGAATATAAAGAAAAGTGCTTTTTTTGTCATTGTGGTCCAGATACCACTTATTTTATCCACAGGCATGTCCCTCTGTATAAAGTAGGGCTTGAACTCTCGAATCACAGTGACCATCTCTTCTGCTAATTCTTGCTTTTTCTCTGCCTCTTGGCAAAGGCAGTGACCTGGAGGAAACTCACTTGGTGGAAGAGATGTATGTCGAGGTGTGAAATCGGACCGAGCATAAAGCATCTTACATTACAAGCAGGAATTAAAAAGCACTTACTTAGTATTGAGGATCGTGTGTGTCTGCATAGTTCTGTATTAGCTCATTCCGCTTTTTATGTAAGTCACACTAAGCAGAGAGTAAAACATTAAGTAACTTTCACCTCCCTTTTGTCTTTCAGATTCCTTTGTGGCACTGAATGGTAAGGAAGATATTACTCTCATAATTTAATATTGGTGGAAACCTATCTGAGAAATCCTATTTTATGATTAATCCTCTTGAGTATTTTCAAACCTTAGGTTTCTTTTTAATTAATTTTTTATCCTCATTATTTTTTTATAGACATTTCAACTCCTCTACCAGATTATGAAATGTCTTACAACACAGTGTATGGTCAGTTTATGGATTTTTTTTTTCATTCTTTAAGTCATTCATCGTGTGGTAGCTTATAGTTTTCATTTACTAAACATCATGGACCAGATTCTTTGTTACTTCAGGGCCCCAATTCACTAAAATTATTTATAATTTTAGTATGCTTCAGAGATCATTCTGCCTATATGAGACAATTGATGTGGGAGACTGAGTCCTAAATTTTTAATCCTCCATATAACATGAAATATGCCAACCTTAGGGAATTCAGTGAATACATTTAATGAGTTCTTGAGGGAGAAGAAATTGCTTTTGGACATAAGTATATCCAAGATAAAAAAAATGGTGCTTATAACTAATAGACTATAGCTCTTCAGCTGATACAGGGTACCATCCCCCAAAATGTTGGCTCTCAAGACAGTACCCTCTGCAGGGGAAAATCTGTACAGGGTGCAGGTGTCAGCTTCTTATTAGGCAAAACTTTCCGAATAGTATGATATTGGCCATTGAAATTTTAAGATCACAAAGAGTATGAATATTTAGGCGTATTTTCAGTGAGATTTTTTCAGAATGTATACAAGGAAGAGTGATGCAGTGGAAACAATGTGCAAACAGGATTTATCCCATTGTTCTTGGTATGAAATACACAAGCACTGTACTAAACAAAACTACCAAGCCCATAAGCAGAATATTCTGAACTCTTTATATGAGAAGTTGAAATGTAGCCATTCCATTTACAATTCTCAAAGTACCTTCAAATATTTATTAGGGTAAACTATTTGTGTGTTTTTTTGAATAAAATGTGGAACATAATCTGTGTGATGGCAAATTTAAGCCCCTCATTATATTGCATTATATTGGGAGCTGGAAGTTTCATTGACACAAAGCCATTTTATAGTTTGTGTGTTTAAGATATGTAACAAAGTAACAGTTCCAGGATAGTCTTTACATATAGAGGCAGGTAATAGGAAAAAGGAAAAGAAATGAAAGGAAGAGGAAGGGAAAGAAAACAATGCGGATTTGTGATGCAAAGAAATAGTTCACGATGGCGACGAATGTGCTTGATAGCTCTATGTAAACTCTCACTCCCTGTGTCTAATTAGCATAAACAAAAAGCCTCTTTGAAAGTCTTAAAAACTGTCTTATAAACTGGAGCTGTGCAGATATGGAAAGCAATGCCTGGTTTCTCCCAACTGCCCCCCACGCCCCTGAAGTGAGGCACAGTAGAGTAGATGGGCCAACAGAATTCATCCACTTTTAATGTTCTCTCATCTATGATTCAAACCAGAATATTGAACACCAAGTTTTACTATGCCTCAAAAGTGTAGCAAAGACTGGAAGAAAAATTGCTCAGGAGGCAAATGTCATCTCGCTTAGCCTGCCTTCAGAAAGAAAACCCACTTGGCATCTGCTCTTTTCCAATATCATACTTTGCAATCATTTTCTATAATTGGGTAATCTTCATCAGATATTGAGAAACTCAGATCTTGAAACTAATTGAACCAGCAACCTCCCCAGCATTCATCAATCACACTAAGACCAACTTTAACTTGTAGGTAATTTGATAGAATAATTAAACCATGGGATGCTTTTACGAACAAAAATCACTCTCCAAGCTATGGATCTCTCTTATTCCCTTTACAAAAGGGAAGGTACTTATTAATTCTTCCCTATTAACACTTTAAAAGATGATGCCCTCTTGTTCTCAGCTCTGTGACGAAGTAACCCCTGAGAAGAGTTGGAATTTTCCTTTCAGCTACTGATCTATTGCAGACTAAATCTATGCAATGTGAAATGGTTAGACGATTAAGTGACCATCAAAATGAGGGCTGGTCCAGACGGTACCTACAAAAGATAGGAGACTTTTTTCCCCACAGACTATTGCAAGAGATGCTTATTTGGAAATTAATAAACCCAGAATAGAATTAACTCATTCATTCAGCAAATACTTGTTGCGTGCCTACTATGAGTGCCCTCCAGGCACTAGACTAGGTGCTGTATTTGTAGCATCAGGAGAAGAACCAAATTGCTATTCTTATGAGCATGGATGTAGACAAGGAAGCCAACCCCAAAGTCCAAAGTGCACCCACACTTTTCTAGCTGTGTGCTTTCCATGTCCTGTGCTCTGTGCAGAACCACAAAACCAGAAATTGTCCAGCTCAGGAAAAGGGATCATTTCCACAAACCATGCAAACTTTCCACTTGGCAAAAGCTCTGTGCAACACCAGTTACATGTGCAAGAACTCCTTTTAGTGAATTGGGCCCTGATTATTTTCCTCCAGTCTTCCTTTCTTGTATTGATTTATTGTCTCTGTTTTGTGTCTAATTGGCTACAATCATTGTAAATAGGTTAGAGTAGTTTAAAGGGGCTCTAACCTCTGGAATCACAATGACTTGTAGATATAGAGAAACAATTTGATGCATTGACGTTAACTTTTAAAATATATCTATTTCTTTGTATTTTATAAGAATAATATAGTGTAAACTCCACTGATTAAAATGTGACCTTTCTTATTGGATTGACAAGGCGATATTATAGGTTCCAAATCTATCGACCTGTAATACCATATCCACAAATGATTGCCTATATTTGTAGCACTATTTTGGTTGCAAAGTGTTTAGGGACTGCATTAAAGTAATATAGCCTCTAAAATCAGATTATACGAAATAATATAAGTGGTTTCCTTGCACCATTTTTTAAGCCTGGAGAGGTAATAATAACATATCTTTGATTTCAAACTGAGGACTGCTGCTTAATGGTGTTTTTACGTGGTGGTCCTAAAACTTTTGAGAATTAGGTAGTGCTTTCTCTGACTGTTTAATTCACCATGGGCACGTGTTCCCTATGCTCAAGCATAAGTTTAAAAGATTACAAACCTCATGCTGCTCATTTTTTTCTTTCGAGTAAATAAGATGCATGGTTTCTCTAGATTTACATATAGAAAATTGAGATGTGGTGGGTATTAGACTAACACTTGAGCAATAGGAAGAAGAGGCTGATTTCTCACATTTGTGTAAAACGTTTTCCTACCTAACTACCATCTGGTCCACATTAATTTCCTCTCATAGCCATAGCTTTCCATTACCAATGAGTTTTCCATGTATTTGCAGCATATGGGCCAGGAAATCTTTCTACAGAGAATGTGTCCCTTAGGCATATATTTCCCCTAGATTACCGTATTAAGAAATGTTCTCCCTAAACCACACTTATGGCATTACCATAAAATTGCCCCTTGAATACAGTTAAATTGAAAGTGCTCAAAATGCATATCAATTCAGGTAAAAGAAATCTTGCTACTTGAAGAGGAGGTATTTTTTATTCTTCCTCTCTTTCTAACTTCCTACAAAGCTATTTCTAATTGTTTGCTTATGCTGGGTGCTAAATTTTCTCTTAGGCTGACCACATATTTTATTAGAGCACTCATGAATTCAGGAATGGAAAATAGAGGTTATGTTTTAAATCTCAGTGTTAAGCAGAAAGGAAATAAAAGAAATTCTGTATTTCCATTTCTCAGGCTGATTTTCCGGCCCCTGTTCTCTTATCTGTATTATGAGATGAAATGTGAAACCCAGAAATGTAAAAAAAAAAAAAAAAAAAATCTAGAATCAAGCATTCCTTGAATTTTAAATGAGCATGCTTTTAGCAGTTGGATATGAGGCAGACTATTTTCAACAAAGCGGATGTTTGAAACTGTGTAGGAGCCAAACAAGTTCCATACAGAAAGGGACCTCTTAAATGTGTCCAAAGCTGCATGTGGCATTTCAGTGTGGGGGTTCCATAGAAGTCACTATAGCTTAGATGAGCCACTCGGCTTACTTTTTTCTGCTAAGCAAAATTGCAAGAAGATAAATAGCCATCATATATATATATATATTAATATATACACACACACATATTTTTTACTTGTAATTTGCAATATTAAAGTCTTCTGGGGGGGAATCCAACTTTCAATGATAATTATAAAAAAAGAAGAATACAGTGTACTTATCATTATAATCTCTCTTTCTAGTGGCCAGTATTTTCTTTATCACATACATGGTGATCACACCCTGAGGCTGGAGTTCCTGTGAGCTTGTCCTACTTTCTATCAAAGGCACCAATTACACATGCACAGTAGTTTCCCTGATGTTTTTTTTTAAAAAAATTGTTCAAGAGGTTGCTATAGGTAAGATGGTTTAATAAGCCAAAGATGTCACTTGAAAATCACAGAAAGGTTATATTTTATTTCTACTAGAGAGAACAGGTAGTAGTGCTTCTTTAAATCATTGTGACAGCTTAGATCAAAGCACCTGATATAATCTGTATTTAACCTTGTGGAATGATGGAGGGAGAGCTTACGAATGAATTCACAGGAAACATCTACCGTTTTGGCCCTAACTCTCAACCTAGCCATTTTTCTGGCCTTATCCTATGGTAGCTACTCTGGATCTCAAAAATCTTTCCTTTTCTAATTTGAATCAGGCCTCAAAAACTGAAACTAATTTTATTGGAATAAGACACAAAAGGCACAGCCATAATAACATGTAGCAGTTGAGACCTCATTCCAATGAAAAGGCAGTGGAAATTGGTCCCTTTTGAAAGCAATAACTACTCCCAGAAAGAGGAATGCCCGTGAAGCTGCGTTCAAACTGAAGACTAAACACACCGTGGCACCTCCATGGCAAGAGCTCAGGGCGACCGACTTGTTTGCAAGGGGGCAAGATTCATCCACTACCATAAATTTGCCTCAAATTTGTCACAGGTGGGATCCCTGGAATGGACACTTTCTGTCTTTAGTGCTGCCACGGGCATATCAAAGAAGAACACTAATGTTTGTTGAGCACCTACTATGTGTCAGACACTGTGCTAGGTCACTGTGCTTTTGTCCTCCCAACACTGGGAGTTGTCTGTCATTACCCGCATTGTGTGCACAGAGAGAGGCTAAGTGATTCCCCAAGGACCACCCAGCAAAGTAGCAGAGACAGGATGTGGTCCCTCATCCTCTAACTGCAAGTTCAAGGGGCCTTTTGCTGAGCACACCCCACACCACCACCATTAAGCCTTGCCATTTCTAGAGTGATCTCCTCTCGCCTTACAGCCAGCTTGGGCATCCCACCTCCTGGCCTCTGAGCAAAGGGAATGTGGGTCTCTCTGGTGACGTTTTCCCTAACTGTATTTGTGATGAAAACAGGGCACTCCAGTTCCCTCTTGCCCAGCACCACCGCGTCAGATTCGGCGGCTCGAGAGGGGTATGAGTCTAGGGGAGGAATGCTGGACTGGAAGCATCTGCTCGATTCACCTGACAGCACAGACCCTTTGGGGGCAGTGTCTTCCCATAATCACCAAGACAAGAAGGGTAAGGCCTTGGAAATGCCTCTTCCTCTGGGGGAGAGGGAGGGAAAAGCGGGGAGGACTGTGTAACTGCTTCCAGCTGAATCCTAGCGGCATTTAAGGAACCTCCAATGCACGATGATTGAAAGCTGCTCAAAAAGACTGCAACCCAATCCTCTGTTCGAGGCTTCATCCTAAATTACTCCCTGACCAAGGAGAAACCACACAAAACAAATAACACATCCTATGAGCTTCCTCTACCCAAAAGAGGTGTGGCTTGGCCAAAGCAGACGCTGGCTCCTGAGATCCCTTTAAACTCTTCTTAGTCTCATTCTGTGATTTCTTGGACCCTCTTTTCCCACCATAATGTGAAGGAATGCAGTTCGGGCTTTGGCAAGGGAATGCGATTGAAGTAAAGGCCCTGTTAATCAGTGAATTGAGAAATAGCAAGGCAAAGTCTTTTCTGGCTGGTAACATCTCTCACTTTCGCGTGGTGCTGAATTTGAATAGAGCCGTGGTCCTCAGATGTACTGTAACTGCCCTCAGAGGACAACAGCTAAAACAAAAATATGTTATTTAATCAAGCAGAATTGCTATGCATTTAAAACGGAAAGGAAGCCGCACGAAATGAAAGGGACTCTACTGTGAACTGTCCTAAATTCTCCTTTGCTTTCTTTTGCTTAACTACAGACAGGAAATGTCATCTCTTTTCTCGCCATTTGCTGCTTCTGGTAACACATCCTACTTTGGTTGCAGCTGCAACCAAAGAGGCCTTTACTTGTCCAAAAAACAGTCTTGTAAATCAGAGACTGAAAAGCCCAGTTATGTTGCTGAGCTGTTTCTCCCCATTCAGAATTGTTTACTTCTATATGTTTTCAAGAGTTTCATCCAAGAGGGGGTTTGCTTTTGGAGGGCAGAGCCGCCACCACGACCCTTGGGAGACGGTGTCTAGCGAGCCCTCCCCCGAGTGTTCTGCATACATATTTCCGTCTTTACGGAATGTTTTCTGGGCAGACGCTCGTGCTAAATTTTCATCCTCTTTTTTGCTTCCCGTCTCCTGAGAGTGCCATGCGTTCTGCTGTTCTCCTTGCCAAGCCGAAATGTAAAGATGTAGCCCCTTTGATCTTGTTCTTGAGCATGTCCCCTTCACTGATTTTATTATTCTTCTGTAGACTTCCTCTTATTAATACGCCCTGCCCAAATTCTTTAAAAAGCAAACAAACAAAAAAAGTGAATATTGTCTCATCAGCCTCTTTCAGTTCAAGGGGTTCCTGCTCTTACTACCCCGAGAAAGCACCAGGTAGGGGAGAAGCTGTCCCGGCTGCCCACAAGCCCTAGCACGTGCCGTTATTTGTTATGTGTGGCTCCGGACCTCAGACATGTTAGTTAGTCTTGGCTGTGTTCTCAAGAAGAGACAACTTAGGAGAAATCACTTTGTTTTTGCCCACTGCGATTTTCTGAAAAAACAAACAGCCTTTCCAGTAAAGCATTCAGATATGCCAACCGAGTATCTAGCTGTTGGTTGCAGTAATTTTCTCCTCACTTCCCTGAGAGAGGAGGGGTGTGAATTTTCTCCAATCGTTCACTCCCCCAAGGAATGGAGGTTCTCAAAGAGTCCAATTAACACTTTGACAGATCATTTTAAAATTCGGCATTGTTCACTCTCTTGGGGCTTATTACGGATATTGACAAAGCTGGAAGCAGTCTACATATTGTCAGACAATGGTGGCAGACGTGATTGCATGGGTGTTTAACATGATCACTGTTCTTGTGCTCTTAACTCCTTGCCTTGTCCTGTCAAATTTGAGTTCGATTTTTGACAATTGGTTATGTGTTTGATGGGGCAATGCCAATGAGTTGTTGTGCGGAAATTAAAGAAAAAAAAAAAAGATGTAGCTTACTGTTTCTTTTATCATAGTTTTTATGATTTTAATTTCCATTTTGCTCCGAATTATTTTTCTGTTTAATGTTCATGATTTGTTTTAAGCTTTTGTTTCGTTTTGCCAAGCACTGTGTGCTATGACTTGGTGATGGCGTTATTCCGTTGGAAAAGTCTTGTTCCTTTTCTGACTCATTATGACGTCCTTTAACTTGAACCAATCTGTGATGCCCTCGCTTCTTTTCATTCCCTGACGTTGGTGCCTTAATGATGTCACATCCGTGTGTGCAGATCTCCTGGGATGCGAGAGTTTCACGGGCTTTCCGAGGGCCTCTGGATGGGTGCTCTTTTGCTCTTCCTACTGGGTCGATTGTCTCATGGGAATGTGACATTTGTGTGCCCCAGCTTTAGGAGCTAAATATACTCTGGAATTGTTTCTAAAATACCTCACATTTCCCCGCTAAGCAGAAAATGTGTCCGCTGACCGGCTAGCCGAGGAGGAGTCAAGTGTCCAATGCTCTTTTTATTTCGGCCCCTGAAAAAAAAAGGCCGATGATCAAAACAAACCCACACCCCTACCCTGCAGAGATGCTGACCGCCAGTACACTGGTTCTCTTCTGTGTCCACTTCACCCTCCAAACAATTCCGCATTTCCAGAGTATGTTTGCTGCCTTTTTCTTTCTTTTCCTTGCTATGTCCTTCGTCTTGATTTAATCCTGTGCGTCCCTCACATTCTGTCAAAACACCGTTCCTCACCTTGCAGTCAGTCTAACCCCCTTCTGCTGCCATTGTTCTTAGCCTCCCCCTTTCAAAATAACAGACCCACGCCCTCTGCCCCTCTGTGGAATGTTCCAAGGCTCTTTCCTTCTACACCGTGAGTAGCGTTCTGATGCTGTGTGTATGCATAGTCACACTAACAAAGCATGAGAAGAGACCTGCGAAACACGCGGAGGCATTATCATAGAAAATGAAGTAATTCTCTCTCTCGGTAACTGGCCTTGCCCTTCATTACCCCTCCTGGCCTTGTCTAATGTCTCTTGTCCTTGCTGCTTTTCTTTAAAATTGCCTGATATCTTTCAAGCCCTAGATTCATTAGTGAAAACGCAGCCAACTGCTCTGTTTTATCTCTGGGCCCCTAGATGTCTGGAGCCTCTAGAGCCGGCCCTTTAATCGCCAACTTGATAATTGAGATGCAGCTCTGACTACTTCTTTCTTGGTTTTGCCACATTTAAAAATATGTATTATTTATTCATCCTATCACTGTTGAGGTGGTAATGGGTAGTTACAAAGGGACTCCAGTTACATATAAATAAGAAAGAAAATCAGGTTTATTTTTAGGTCTGGCTTATTCCCCACCACCCCTTCCCACAAAAA
The DNA here is from genome assembly GCA_008086735.1 of Cheirogaleus medius. Classification (NCBI taxonomy): domain Eukaryota; kingdom Metazoa; phylum Chordata; class Mammalia; order Primates; family Cheirogaleidae; genus Cheirogaleus; species Cheirogaleus medius. The sequence goes on along the minus strand of VBSM01002608.1, from coordinate 53,635,315 downwards.
AAGAAATAAGAGCTTTCTTTTTCAGGTTAAACAATACTGAGAACAAATAGCCACTCTTATGCCTCTTACTCAAAGTAACAATACTTTAAAAGCTGATTTCCAAGAAGACTATAAGATGAATGTACAGAGCTGCCCAGAGGGCTGTGTACACAAATATAAAATGTAAACACTGACCACTGCCATTAGGACACAAAATAAATCCTGAACGAAAGAAAAATCTCTGACTTCAGACTTTATTTTATAGAGTTCTTATGAGCTCTCAGAGAATAAATGAAATAATAAATGCATAGAAAGATGTTCCCATTTGATTGGAAAAGCCAGAACTGTAATATGCTTATATCTGTTGGGAAATCTTTAAAGTGAGATATTATCACATTATTACATTTAGTCGAGAAAATATGCTCATTACAGATATGAAAAAGATGTAGAAACAGAATTTAAATTAGAAATTAGATGAATAATTTAAAATGTATAGCAAATGCTGAATATATTTTAATCAATATAGAAGTTATTTGTGTAAGCGATTTTTAGTTTGAAAATAACATTCCAGTAAGATTCATAAGGTCTATAAAGGATGATGAGTATTGTCTGCACTGAATAACAGTCCCGAGTGGAATTTTATGAATCACAGAGTTTATCAGTAAACCTCGTTACAGTCAATTATTTATTCCTTAAACGCACGGCAGCCTTCAGCTCCAAGTGGGCTGAGTCGTACTTTACCTGGGATGATTTAGGTTGACTCAGGGACATTGTGGCCTTCAAGAATATTGAGTCATGTGGTAGAAATTTATGCCCTTTTTATTGCTCTTTCGGTCTTTTTGATTATGTCAAGGGAAAAGTCTCAGTTTGGTACTTTGTCATTAACAACTCCCTAAACTTGCTACTATATCCCTTTTATGCCAAAGAGAGAACAGGCTTTAGACTGGGGTTTGCCTTGCAGCTGGATCTAGCTGGAATTAACATTGTTTTGCTTTCAGTTAATTTTATTTTTATGCTTATGGTTTCTGTCTATGAAAAGTGATGCTTTTTCTGTTTATGATAACAATATAAAGTTCCCATTTGAAATACATCTTAAGGTAATTTAAATAATATAGTCAGTAAAAAATAATGCAGGAGGTATTGGGGATATTAAAATACTGAGTAAATAATATTGTGAGTGAGACTCATTGATATGACTAAAATTGTAGTATTAATAGTTGAATGACTAAAATTTAGGTAACTCTGGCCTGGAGCAATTGCAGAAGTATAAGAAGGATTAAACCATTAGCAAGAACTTTGCTTCTCACTCTTGGAAGACAAGATTCAAAACCCGCTGTACCCTCTGTTGGCTGGGCACTGCAAAACCAAGTCAGTACGTGCATCACTCCCGAGTGTTGCGATTATATGATCTCGTTCTCTTCTGATTTCTTTTCCAACTACTGAGCTTCGTGATTGGGGATGGGAAGTTTGGTTAAGTAGGAATTTTAAGTAAAATGGATTTAGACTAAAAAGGAATTAGCCACTCTAGGCTTGTTAAGCATCTGGCAAGATTTTTCTCCATACCAGCAGTGAGCACCCTAGTGTGGACTGCAGTTGGTTATAACCCAAATTGTGGCCTAGGGAAAGTTTACCTTCAGCACTTCCACTTCTCATCTACTTGTCTGATGTCTGTAAGGACTCTTTTGCTATGGAATATCCCCCTGGCCTGATCTTTCTTCCCCCTTTCTCCCATTCAAACTTCACTTATACTGAGTCCCACACCCACAGAGCCAGGCTTTCTCTATTAACAGACTGAGAAATCCCAGGTTAGGTGAGTGTGGTTAATAATAGATCCTACCCCTGCTTACTCTTGCATTTTAACACTCTCCAAATGCTTAATGCCTAACAAATTTGGGCTTTTAAAGCATCCCAGTTCTCCCAATGTGGAAGGTAATTTTTTGGCTTCTATCAAGTCATGTGTAAGGGATTTTATGGACAGAGAGAATTATTCCTGATGGCAGTAATAAAGGAAGAGAAATAGGCCTCTTCTTTTTTCCTGACTTCTAAACTTGGGACGAATTTTCTCTGCCATTTCTTTGGTAATGTTACCGTAAAAAAGAAAGAAAGAAAGAAACCTTTTCTGAGGTGTCTCAAGCAGAATTTATCACTGGTTCTGTAGCACAATTTGGATGCCAATAAGGAGTTAGAGGCTATATTAGAGAGAGACATGGTTCCTGTCCAAGAAATATCAAACCACCAGACAGATGGAGCACACATAGACATGAAAGCACACTAAAAATCCTTTATGACCACCACTGTCTTCGTGAACAGACAAAGCCAGGCACGGCAGACTTTAGGGAAAGACACTAGACGACTGAAGATGACCTGGCTGAGCACATCAAGGACTTCACACTCTGAAGCAGCTTCCCAGCCCCTTTTCTTTAGGCCTCCCCTTCAGTGCCAATATTATAGCAGCAATATATCACTTGACAGAGAAGACGAGGAGAATGAGGGGTGTTCGGTACAGGATTCATATTTAAAATTTTTGTGGGAATGTTGGCAAAGTCAGTGGGTTTTCTTAATAGACTGATCTTTATTTTTTACAAAATAAGCTCATACTAATTTGCATTGCTTTTATTAGAAAAAAACTGCAGTATCATCATCATTTTTAAATGTGATAATAGAGCAAGGCAGTCTCCGAGTAAACTCTGGAGAAAGGGGTTCTGTCTCATGGAGCAGACTGCTAGTGGCAGGATAAGGGCCTCTCACTGCCATTTAACAATCGAAAATTAACTGAACCAGGTAGAAACATTCACTTATTTCTGTTTTTTGAGGTTTAGAGGAAAGCTATCCTTCCAAGTTCATGAGAAATGCGGTATATAAGCTGCTGTTGTTGATTATGTAAAATAAAATGCAGTTCTTAAAGTTTAGTCCATTAGTATTTTATGTATTTGTAAATTGTGCTGTACCTGCCCCATAAAGATTTAGTGTCATTTTTATTACTCTATGTTAAACTATTTTAATCTCCAAAAGTTTAGAGTGGGCCTGAAAAATGTTTGTGGAAGTCATTAGAAGCACATTGTTTGGGATGGAGGAGTAGGGTTGCTAGGCAAAATACAGGATTCCCAGTTAAATTTGAATTTCAGATAAACCTGACTAATAGTTTAAATATTGACATAAAACTGAATAATTTTTAGTGTGTAAGTATATCCCAAATATTGCACGGAACATACTTTTAACTGAAACATATTGTTTATCTGAAGTTCTGGGAGTCCTGTATAGTTTTTGCTACCTGGCAACCCTATTGAAGAGGTTGCCAATAACTTACTAGTGAGTATGTAAGATCTAGTCTCTAGATTACCTTTGCCCTTTAACTCTTGGAAATCTAGAATAATTTATAATAGAGGAAGTCAAGTAAAAATCTTATTCTGTGAGAAATATTCTTATAATATACTTAATTTCAGAGAATGATCACTGAAAGTTATATATGTGTTTGTAATGTGCAACAGAGTAATTGAAAAGATTAACACTGAAAGCAGGCTTTCAAATGTCACTTTTATTAAGTGAAGAAGGCTCAGAAATCAAATAGAAGCATGATTAAAACTATTGGTTCTTTTTCATTTTATTAAGCTGAAGTTTTTATCAACTGTTATGTTAAGCACATATATTTTTTCCTTCTTAAATTATATGGCTGCCCTTTTCTTTCTTTTTTTTTTTTAATATCTCATTTTCATGGCTTTGGAGGGGAAGAACTAGAATCCAGAAGTACTAGAAAATAATAGTTTAATAATGATAACAATAAGCCTAGTCTCAAAGAAAGGCAGAGCAGCAGGCTTTCCTTCGTTTCGGTCTTCATGTGTTCAACAGACATTCAGTGAGCGTGTGCTGTGTGTAAACCCTATGCCAAGTGTTACAGCAGATACTGGTTTGAATTCAATGTAAGCCGGGCTCTCAGGCAGCTTACAGTTTAGTGGGGGATACACACGGATGATCTCCTGTCGAACCGGCAGGGCAGAGTGAAGTCTGAGAGTAAGAAAAGTCAAGGAAAGAGGGATGGGTGGAGCATGGAGGGAGCATAAAGGGAGGGACAGCTAATTGGGGGGGGGGGGCGCTTAGGAAAAGGCCTTGCAAAGTCTTGAAGGAAAAGTTGGATTTCAGGGAGCAGAAAAGGGAAAGGTATTCCAAACTTGCATGACTGAGACACCAAGCTGTGGAAGTACAGTGTGTACAGTGTGATGAGAATGAGGCAAGGAGCCGGGGGCAACCATATGCAGGGCCAGGATGGGAATCACGGTTGAAACAGTGGTCTGGAGACTGAGTGTCATGCTAGGGAGTTTGGTTCTAGCGGGAGGCAGTGAAGGATGGGAAGGTAGGTGGTGGGAAGAAAGAGAGCAGAGGAGGGTGTAAAGGAGGGAAAGGCGAAGACAGAGGAATTGATAGATGATAGATGTATAGTAAGTTGATCATTTTTTCATACTATGTTATTAGTTACATGGACAGAAAACATTTGGGAAATGGATTTGTGCATCAGCTTTGGACCTAAAGCATCTGTCTCTAATGTTGCTGGCATTTTCCTGGATGATGATCCTTGCCAAACCGAGACCTCTATCCTGGGAAAAGCCCAGGCAAGCTGAGCAGCTTGGGGCTTCTCTGTCACTTTAGTTGAAACACGGGGGTGCGTGGCATATGACAGACTTTGCATCCAGGACAGATTTTGAAATCAAGCCAGGTAGAAGACAGAAATACTATAATCCAGGATGCCACTGTTTATTTTTTTGCTGTGTTAATATCTCTTTGTCACCTACCAGAAAAGGAATCTATTTGTGGTCCCTGACTTTTCTTTGAGGGACTGAGGAAAATGACAGTGGCAGCAGGTCAGGTGCTGAGCTCTCAGAAGGAAGATGGGGACGTTTCCGTGCGTGCACATGGTGGGGGGTACCGAGCAGCCCATGTGGAAGGCTGTAATTGTTCTTTCAGCAGCGCAGGCATAGATGTAGATTTGATCTAATTAATTTTGTATCCTCTTGACAACTTGCTGAATTTATCTAAGGTCTTGATGAGATTATTGTGGAAAGGGTAGAAGAAAAAAAAAAGTTAAATGTCAGCCATGTAGAAAGCTGTTTCATCTCCCTGCCTGTCTGAATTTGCACACCAATATTTGAATTTTCTTTTCTAGAGATACCCACTAAACCTCTTTTTTCTTTCACCTAACATCTATCTTCTCAAAAAATGAAGGACTTAAATTATAATTATAGAGACTTGAACTTTTGCTTTTAAAACAGCAACTTAAACCTTAGAGTATTAAAAAAGTCAGTTCACCTTCTAGAGGTGCTTCTTACCTTGAATCTGTAGCCACTTTTTAAAGCCACATCATCCTTGACATGACACTTCACCCCCACCCTTTTCTTTCAGTCTCTTTTTTTCCCCATTCTCTCCCATCTTTTGTACAAAAACACACACAATGACAAAGTTTTCTGACAGCTTAATGGAACTTTCAAGGACTACAGGGACTAGGTTAGGCGTGATCTTATTAACAGAACATCTGGAGTAGTTAAAAATTTGCTCTTTAATTGGTTCAACTGCACTGTGTTCATCTAGATTTTGTTTTGTCCTAACAATAACATTGTGAAGAGTCGATTTGTAGTTTGGCTCATGTACAATAATGGGAAAATAATATCTGCTTTGTCTCAGAATATTTTTCTGATAGCCTTTTTTTCATGACGTTAAAAAAAAAAAACAAATGCTTGTTAGAAGTTTTTCTTTGCAAACCTCACTGCTCTGTAGACAAACTAGTCTACAGAGAGCAAAACAATGGAAACCAGGTAATTTCCTGGGGATAGCGTCTCCTTTCTTGACATTACACATGAGAATGGCCTCCAATGCTGCAGGGCTTTCCCAGAATGCACAATGCATGCCATCGCCATAGAGAGCGGGAAGGGAAAGCTGCCGCGTTCACTTGCTGGTCCCAGGGAGATGCGAGCTGTGCAGGTAAGATATAAACTCCTGCGAAGTGTAGGGGCTGCTCTGAGGACTGACAGGAACCGCATGAACCTCATCATCTGTAAATCTCTCAGCACCTTCAATCGTGGAAAGGTGCTGAAGTAAACTAGTGAAATGTAGTCGGGTATATGCAAATACACCGGGTGCACAGTAGACAGGATCTTAATCAGTGTCAAAAAGCCAATTACAGGCACTGTGAAGGTTTGTCATCTTTAATTAATATTTCTTAAGCTCTTGTAAGTCTATAGCCTGGGAACTATCTTTGTAAAGAGATTCATTTTTAATAGGGTAATACAAATTTTTCCACTCCAATTATTTTTAAATTTCATATTTTTTAAAGGGATGCATTTCTTTTCAAACATACATATCTGCAATTACATTCTCTTCACTGAAGTCAGAGGCAGTCATTATGACCTATATAGAAATAATGGAAGTTCCGTATAGTCAACCACTGACAATGCTTTATTAGGAGGGAAAATGGTGTCAAGAAATTTATAGGGCAGCAAACTGCATTATGCCTAACCTTTTGGACATATTAAAGCATGTCATTTCTGGTCTTACAGCCTCTTGTTATTCATAAATAATAGATAACACTGGACACAATCATCTGGTATTTGTTAAGGTAATAAATATACCCTAAGTGCTGATGGGTCTTGTGCTCCATGATTTAAAAGCACACAGCAGAAATTTAACGTAACTTAAAATGTCTTATGTAATTCTATGGATTTGCAGATTTAGTTCAACTCAGCAGATCTGTAAGTCCAGAGCTCTGTTGAGTGCACTGTTGTGCTAGGCATTTTTATTATTATAAAGCAGGACCTTAATTTGAGGAATGAAACATGAGCTCGGGTCCCTCCTTTCAATCCAGGAATATAAAGGAAAGGAGCCACCCTAAGTTTCTTTTCTCTTGTCTAGTCATGCAGAGGTAGGAGGTAGAATGGCTGTGAGTTGAGTTTAAGGAGCTGATTTCAAGGAGCTATTAGATGCAGGCCTTTAAAGGAAGCTACTCTATCCAGTGGGGGGCTGCACTGAACATTCTGCTGCTTCTGCCCTTGGGACCCAATCATGACTGGGCTGACCCCACCTGGGACATATCTGTGCTCTGTAGTGCCAACAGCTACCTCATGGCCACTGTCACAGAGATGGGTAGCATCAAAAATTACCCTCCATGCCTTCATGCCAGGGAAAATAAAGAGACCACAAGCATTTTTCCAGCAGGCTTGGTGCTAGCAAACTGGGTTGATTCTGTTCCCGAGTAGCAGCACAATATTTTAGGCCATATTTCACACTTCTGTCAGGTACCAAGAGAAAGTGTTAGAGACTTGATTGTCTTTCCAATAAAATAAAAAAATATCATTTTGCATTCTTTGTCAGAGTATAGTAACTGCAGTGAAGAAATTACACGTGAAACCTATTAAAGACCTACTGAAGAGAACATACTTTGAACATCAAGGAAGACTCTGTACAATTATTTATTATTACAGATCATTTTGAAAGTCTGGTAGTACCTTGCCTCAGTGGTGTCTGAGGTTGGGCTTTAAAGCTAAACACGTGAATGAGTTCTCTGGAACGCATTACAAATGACTTTATTCATGTCATTTAGGACAGTGCTTCTCAAGATTTAGTGAATGTAAGAATGATCTGGAGGCCTTGTCAAAACACAAGTTTCTGGGCCCAACCCAGAGATTCTGATGAAGAAGTTCAGGGTGGGACTTGAGGATTTGTGTTTCTAACAAGTTCCAGGTGATGCCGATGCTAAGGAGCACTGATTTAGGACACTTTCCAGTTGCTGATGGGCTATCTCATTTAAGCTCACTAGCCAAGATTTTGTTGTATTTTTTAATCTTTATTTTTCTTCTCTTGGCTAACACAACTGTACCCTACCAAAACGTTGCCTTAAAAATAGACTATCTTGGACCCCGTACAAGGCAGGCAACTTGTCAGAAATTCTAGAAGCACTGCTCTTAACATTATTAATTATTAACATGTGTCCTGTACAATGCCAACTGTTTATTAATACATACGTTCGCTTATTTAACCTATTTAATCCTTCCAATAATGCTCATCTTATAGCCAACACTACTGGGGCTTAGAGAGATTGAGTAACATGCCCTAAGTCACATGGCTAGTTATTAATATATTTGTAGAACCAAGACTCAAACCCAGGTCTTTATGACCTCAAAGTTTATGTTCTTAACTAATAACATCCAGCCTCATCTGCAACCCAGATCCCAAGAACGCTATTTCTAGCAAGTTTAAGTTGACAATTTTATGAGTATTAAAACAGACCTGTTTCCTCATATTTGTTTTATCTTTGCTTTGTAGAGAAAAATCAAAGCACTCCAAATAATCTAAACAAAGGATCACCCAAATTTCACAGTTTTATAAGGAGATCCATTTCCCCATTCTGTAGCTTTGATGCCTTGTGAGGGAGCAAAGGAAGAAGATGGGACTAGGAAGTGGAAAATGGAAATGCTTTGTCTGGTTTCAGAAATCACTTACATGTTGGGTTTCCAGACTTATTTAGAAAGAAAACCTCAAAAGGCAGGAAAATACACCTTGCAAATTCTGTGAAATCTTGACCGATCTAAAATAATCGTTACCTTTACAGGCACGGTAAGAGTTCTAACACATGAAACCACAGACCAACATTCCAGAGCATGGCTTTTAAAAATTACTTTGTCTTGACTCTCAGTGTAGACATCAATCCGCACTCAGGGTGTAGCACCCCCTCCCATTGGCAATGCCAAGTCTAAAGCAGTGGAAGAACAGCGGACTGATCACTCACACTGGCACAGAGGGAAAAATGAAGATGTTTCTTCTTAAAAAATGAAACCGAGTTTCATGTTCATTCTCCCTTTTGTTCCTCTGATGGCATCCCAACAAAAAAAAATGCATCACTTCAAAGGTGATAGAACTGGAAGTGGGTTCACCTTCTGTCAACCACAGTAAGCATTATTTCAGTATGTGAGAGTTTTAAAATAGCTTCCGAACTGAGGATATTAAACAGCCAGGCCAAGAAGCTGCCTCTGCTTTGGCATGGTCGGTCTTAACTTTATACATCTTAAAAACCATGGCCCTCCCAGCATCTAATCTTCAGCCTGCCAGGAAAAAGAAATTAAAGGAAAAGGAAAGTTTGAGTTATAGACTCTGAGCCCATTTCCATGGCTGCTGGCGTGTTGGTTTATTCCTAGGCCATCATCTGGTTCCCATTATGCCGAGACGAGAAGAAGGCTGCTTCCTGCCGAGATAACCACAGAGAGTTCCATTTCGCGTTCCGTGTGGTCATCTCGATTGGCTGGGGTGTGGCTCTGAGGATAAATTGTCTCCAGTTAGGGTTTGTCCCCTATCTGTTTTCTTCTCTTTTTAACAGGGATCACGGTGGGCGCTGGGTGGTTAGCGACAGTGATGCCTGGCCCATGATTGGTTCATTCATTCATGTTGCCTCGCAGGACCATGAGCCCGGCTGGCATTTTGTTGCAACAAGATTTTCAAACAAGAAACATTGGGTTGTTAGATTTCATTCACTCAAGTTGTTATGAGGATTTCAAGGAAATTGCAGGCTTATCTTACTATAAAGCAGAATCAAGAGTCTATTTTTAGGGGATCCTACTCTGGGGCCTTTCTTGGTGTGTTTCCACCCTCCTTACCTCCCAGACCCAACAGGAGCTCTCCCTGGCTCAGCGATGGAGGAAATATCCATCCTCCCTCTTCTTGCCTTTGCACGTTTCTCTAATACACAGAGAGGCTTTGTTGTCTTTGTGGTCACTCGATTCGCTTTACACAGATGCCTATTAATCACTTCACTATGGAGACAGACACATCCATCATATCACAGCAGCCCAGAAACAGGCAGTCCAGTGAGCGGGGTGAGAGGGGAAAGTGCACACTTAACCATTTGGAGCTGGCGGCTGCCTGGGTCTTACACACTCAGAGCGATAATTAGGGTGGGGGTGGGCAGGGCTCTTCCTTGGTATTTAGCTTAATAGCTGCAATTGATTTTATGTATTTGTGTTTGCCTGTTTAGCTTCATATTTTGTTACTTTGGTAGGATAGATAACCATGTCCCAGCTAGATGTGTAAGGTGCGGGAGATAAGTATACTTAAAGACTGAGAGTTTTAATTTTAAAAACATCCCAGTGATGATCATCCCAGTGATGATTTTAGGATAGAGGAAGCCAAGAGCTCTGGGGGCACTTGTGGAAGGAGGAGCTCACCTGGTCTGAGGACCTGTGGAAGGCTTCCCTATTTAAACTGAGACCTAAAGATAGGATCTGATGAGTGGGAAAGTGGGCAAGGATAATCCAGGTAGAGGGAACAGCCTGCATGAAAGCTCAGAAGCAAGTGAAAGTGCAGCCGGGTAGCTCGAGCCTATAGCCTAAGAGACTAGAAAAGAATTCAGCTGTTTGCTGTTACTGAATACAGGCTTCACTTTCCTTCCCTCCAGGCCGTGGTTCTCATTGCTCTCCCTACTCCTGCTGAAATCTTATGCATCCTTTAAGGCCTAATTCAAATGCCATCTCCTACGTGAAGCTTTTGCCCACTGTTGAAGTAGAAGTGATATCTCTCATGACACACCCGCACTATGGATGAAGTTGTGTGCAAGCACCTGTCTTCTCCCCTACTGCTTTATGCCTCATGCACCCTTGCGCCCTGAACACTTAGCACAGTGCTTTAGTGTGCTCACTAATGTCTGCTGAAGGCAGCCACAAAGATGCTTGGAGCCAAAAACTTCTTATACCAGGAGAGTGGTAATAAAGACACTAAGAGAATCACAGTCCTACCCTGTTAGGGGAAAGCATCGTTTCTAAAGCAAATTGTCCCAGAGCCTGGTGCGGGGCTCCCTGTGCAGGCTAGTATTCATGAGCAGGACTACTAGAAACCATATTTTTAAATAATGAATTTGGTGTTTGATATTTCAAAATGTATTAACATGGTTATCATAGGAAAAGTCGGAACTCTATGAGCTTCTTCTGTTTTTTACAGTTTACAGTTGCTTTTATTTTGAATCACATGTTGCAGGGTCTGGGGGGCAGGGTCTTTCATAATCTTTTCATTGCTTTGGCCTCTAAAAAGCTTCAGACTGCCTCTTTGAGGCTCCCCTCCAGTATCTGAAAACTCTCTGCACGTCAGGAGTAAAAAACAACCAGTAGAGATTCTATTCTTTCTCAGTTCTGCCAATTTAAGGCATGATTTCAGAGAAATCTCAAAGCCATTGTGTGCCTTGCTTCCTGCAATAGGAAAGTGGAAAGAATAACCATTTAGCACCTCATGACTAGTGAGAAGTAACTGGTGGTTAATGAATCAATGCAAAGGATTTGTTCAGATACCATTTGCATTACTAATGCCTCGTTTTCATTTGGTGAGAGCGGACTAGGAGTTGGTAGAGAAAGGCCTTTTAAGACCTCAGGGTGGAGAAGCTGACTCTGATTGTTCCGCCTGCAGTGACGGGACACCTGGGGAGGGGAACATACCGCCTTACAAAGGCCCTTCCACCCGCCCAGGGCTTCCAGCAGCATCTGAAGCAGTGGATGCTCATCTGGGCTCCAGCCTGCAGCCCTTTGCCCTTCACAGAGACGCATCTGTTTCAAATTATTCACTTCCACGAGAGCACTCAGTTTTTGCAGATAACCCATTTACCCTCGTCTCCCCATTTGGAATTATCCCAGAACCAATTTCTTTTCATTTTTGAAATAGTTTCACTTATTTTTTGAACAAGTACTGAGCACCTTTATAGATTTCGTTTCCTTTCTTTGATGGATGCTACTATTAAAAGTCTTTATACGACTGGAGATATAATTTATTTCCGTGACTTCAAAAACCAAGTTAATGGTCACTCCAGGGTTGACCCATCAAGTTTAGAAGTGCATTTAAAAATGTCTCTACAATGTATTGAAGACCTATTCATTCCACAATCATTTATACAGTTACCCAGCTAAGAGCCCTGGGGATGGCAAGGATTATAAATGCAAATAAAATAAGGTACCTGCCCTCAAGGAGCTGATTGGAGGATTATTACTCCACTGGGAATCTAACTATAATTGGTGTTTTGCTCAGCATTTCCCACTTTTGTTGTCTTAATTATTTCAAAATTCAGGAGCTAGAGGCAGTCCTGAAATAAAAGTATATATTCCCTTATGTTGCTTCAACATTTCATCTCACCTCCTTAGCAGCACAAGGTTTGGAGCTGGAAGCACAGGTCTCCCCTCTCCCCTGGGAGAGCAAATGGAATCCAGTGAGAGGCCGTGACTGTCACTCAGAAGCCCTCTGTGAGCTACTAACCCACCACTTCTCTGTGGCTTCTTTTGACCTTTAGATTTGTCCAACAAACGATAGCATTTAAGCTCTTTCCTATTCTTTATTTTGTTTGGCTTTGGTTAACCCCAAATTACAGGTGAAAACACTGAGGCCCAGAGATGTTAAGTCACCAGACAGTAAATGGGGGCTTCTTTGAGGTCTTCTCCAGTTGCTTGCATGAGGCCTCGCTGGCAAGTCTGGTGTGTTCAGTCCTTCACATGGCCACGCCACAAAATTGATTGGATCGTTTCTGCCAATGTGCCTTTGCCTTTTTGCATGATGTAAGCAGGAAGCTTTAAGTTTTGAAGGCATTTACAAAAATAACTTTTACCTTCTTATCTTCTTCAACTTAACTCTGATCTGTTTCTAACTTTGGATGCTTCAGAATTTGCACAAGCAGATGAGGGAAGCCCCCAGCGTCCCCACAGATGTCTAAAACATAAAGAGATGCAGACATATTTTTAAGGTTACTATTTACATAACAAAAGGAGACGGAGGGGAAACTGTCTGAGACACCATTTCCCTCAAAGGTCAGACCCTACCTGACTTGTTAACAACCAAAAACCTGAACTCAAATATCATCTACTAAAAAAGAGTGTTTCCCAGTGAAAGAGCAGGTGGTTTCCATGAGTCTAAGATAGCCATGGACCTTCAGACAGGAAAGAAGAATGATATTTGGTATTTTACTTTTAGTAAAGTTAAGAAGCAATGAATAAATGTGAAAATTTTGCAATTCTCCCAGTGAAATAAATGAATTGCTCTAGCTTTACTCTTCCAGCTGAGAGGGCAATCTAAATTGAATGCCAAAGTCAACTGTTGATAGCTTCCTACCATAACTACACATTTACTGGGAAGACACAGTCCCCTTAATATGGTTGCCTGGAAGGGCTCCATGAGCTACTCATCTCCATGAAAAAATTACCTAGCACCCCCATGAGAGGGGTCTGGCCTGTGTTAGACTCCAACTGAAATCACCAAGTCAATGAGGGAAATTAAACCCATTTTATTCACAGGTGTACATTTTTTTGTGCAATTATGTGTAGGTGCTTAAAAACGATATTCAATAGAACCCCATACACAATCAAAATTGAAGAAAATCAGTTGCTATTTTAGCATAACAACAAGGGAATGCAAATTTAAGGAGGAAATTTTCATTAGCACATTTCCTTGGTGAATAGGTATTAAGACATATTTGAATGCAAGACACCCCACCGTTTTGGGGAGCACTACACATAAAAGGTATGAGTTATAGCCAAATTTCCCTCCTGTTTTTTTTGCTTCTAGTTTCAGCTCCTTAAAAGCCCATGAAGATAAATCTGGAAATATTTGTTAGATGTCACATTTGGAATCCATCTTACCATCCTGTACACTGTTTCCTTAGGGTGAAAGAGAGTGAATTGCCTCAACTGCCCTTCATTACCAAGTGTCTTTGTTTGATCACAGAATCTTTTGTTTCTTGAGCAATATTTGCTGCATCTGTTATTCCCACCTGAAGTCACAATCCTTTGTCACAGGACAATTATTTCCACAGCAACTAACTATGATGTCACAATTGAGGGAGGAGGACTGTTTAAAAAGAAAAGAGAAAGAGAATGTACTCTTCGGGCTAAGGTTGCTGGGTTTTAAAACCATCACCTCAGTAATCAAAACATTTTAGCAGAAAAACCCCCGTGACAAAGCTGCATTTCTTCAGGGTCTCGGCTGTGACATAAAAAACATTTCAACAGGAGTTTAAGGGTTGCATGTTGTGGGTTTGGGAAGGGGTAGAGATTTTTATTTCATTTCATTCTAATTCTGTGCCACTGATACCTGCCAGTAAAATACATTAAACATATTCCAGAAAGAGTTGATTTAGTAGATGAAAAATGTGTCTCCGGAGACCGGAGAAGGTACATTTTCTGTCTTGCTATGGTTTCCATAATAGGAACAATGTTTACATTTCCTCAGCCCATGCAGTGCTCTAATGTATTCCTGTTCTTTCCGTCTCCAGAGGCAGGAATTGAGGTATTTGAGATTTTATTTTTTAGCTACTGCATCAAGCACTTAAGATCTGACAATTGTGATGTGTATTCTCACTTGGTATTAAAAAAATAAAAGCCTCAGCGTTTGCATCTGATTAGAGCCGCTCAGCTTGGTGGCTGATTAAGCAGGAACAGGGAGAGCAACTTTCTTCAGAAACAGCATCTTGGCTAATGTAGTGTAAGATTATGGACGGGTGTAGTCACATAATTTTTATTAAATTGAAGAGATTAGCTCTGCTGAAGAGTCTACTGTGACAACAAACTCCAGGCATAATAATGGGACTTGACACTTCTCAAACCCTCTACAGGGCCCCAAATGGTCTTCGTTTCTAAATATTCTTTCAGTTCCAGGAAGGAGAGAGCTTCATTCATATATTCAACAGATTTACCTGAAATTGAGTGTGCATGGGTTTGTTCGGGTGTTTTGTTTTTTGGTTTTTGTGTTTTTGGGTTTTTTTTTGGTAAAATGATGCAAAATCAGCATAAACATTTCTAATCTGTGAATTTTAGCAATTTTCTTTCACTGTAAATGAAAATGACACACACTTTCTTCCCTCTAGTTGCTTGAAATGCAAACATACTTTTCTCCAGACAGAGGTTCCGGTGCCCACAAGGAGGTCTTCAGAAAAGACCCCAACTGGAAGCCTGGAGTGTTGTGTGATTTGTTCATTTAACGTGCATAAAATTGTTGCCTCTTCCTCTAGACTCAAAATACCTTGGTTATCCCAGTTCTATGAGGGGAGGATGGAAAAGAGACGAAGAGGGAAAGTGAGATAAATGACTTTTGAAAGCCAAACCCTGCCGTATTCCATGGAGTGAAGCAGAGTAGAGAGAGTATATTCTGGGGAGAGTGAAAAGCACTTTTTCAAAACACAAAGAAGGCAACAAATGAAGTCTATTTACATACTTCAAAGGGGGTGTGTGGGGAGGATTAATTAGTTAATGTTTGACAAGCTGAGCCTTGAAGACAAGTGATGCAGAGGTGCTATTGTCACTTATTACAGTTATTAATTAACAGGGTGAATGCCAAACAAAAATAAGCCTTGCGGTATGCTTTCGTTTCTTAACACCATATGCAATGTCTATTGCAGGAGTGATTCGGGAAAGTTACCTCAAAGGCCACGACCAGCTCGTTCCTGTCACCCTCTTGGCCATCGCGGTCATTCTGGCTTTTGTCATGGGGGCCGTCTTCTCGGGCATCATCGTATACTGCGTGTGCGATCACCGGCGCAAAGACGTGGCCGTGGTGCAGCGCAAGGACAAGGAGCTCACCCACTCGCGCCGGGGCTCCATGAGCAGCGTCACCAAGCTCAGTGGCCTCTTTGGGGACCCCCAGTCCAAGGACCCAAAGCCAGAGGCCATCCTCACACCGCTCATGCACAACGGCAAGCTCACCACTCCCAGCAACACGGCCAAGATGCTCATCAAGGCTGACCAGCACCACCTGGACCTGACGGCCTTGCCCACGCCAGAGTCCACCCCGACGCTGCAGCAGAAGCGGAAGCCCAACCGAGGCAGCCGCGAATGGGAGCGGAACCAGAACCTCATCAATGCCTGCACCAAGGACATGCCCCCTATGGGCTCCCCTGTGATCCCCACAGACCTGCCCCTCCGGGCCTCCCCCAGCCACATCCCCAGCGTAGTGGTCCTTCCCATCACGCAGCAGGGCTACCAGCATGAGTACGTGGACCAGCCCAAAATGAGCGAGGTGGCCCAGATGGCGCTGGAGGACCAGGCCGCCACCCTGGAATATAAGACCATCAAGGAGCATCTCAGCAGCAAGAGCCCCAACCATGGGGTCAACCTCGTGGAGAACCTGGACAGCCTGCCCCCCAAAGTCCCGCAGCGGGAGGCCTCCCTGGGCCCTCCGGGAGCCTCCCTGTCCCAGAATGGCCTGAGCAAACGGCTGGAAATGCACCACTCCTCTTCCTACGGGGTTGACTATAAAAGGAGCTACCCCACGAACTCGCTCACGAGAAGCCACCAGGCCACCACCCTCAAAAGAAACAATACTAACTCCTCCAATTCCTCTCACCTCTCCAGAAACCAGAGCTTTGGCAGGGGAGACAACCCGCCCCCCGCCCCACAGAGGGTGGACTCCATCCAGGTGCACAGCTCTCAGCCGTCCGGCCAGGCCGTGACTGTCTCGAGGCAGCCCAGCCTCAGCGCCTACAACTCACTGACCAGGTCGGGGCTGAAGCGTACACCCTCCCTAAAGCCGGACGTGCCCCCCAAACCTTCCTTTGCTCCCCTTTCCACATCCATGAAGCCTAATGATGCGTGTACATAATCCCAGGGGGAGGGGTCAGGTGTCGAACCAGCAGGCAAGGCGAGGTGCCCGCTCCGCTTGGCAAGGTTCTCAGCTGCCTGGAGTACCCACCAGACCAGGATGGCCCGCGGCAGAGCTGAGGACGCCGGGTCCCCCACTCTGGGACACAGGGGTACTCACGACAGTTGGGCCATATGGTTTGGTGAAGGTTTGCAACGGCGGGGACTCACCTCCATCCTCTTCCTTCATTCTCCCCCACACCCCACAACAGGTCGGACCCACAAAAGACTTCAGTTATCATCACAAACATGAGCCAAAAGCACATACCCACCCCATGCCCCCATACACACACACAAAACACACACACACACATACAGAGGCAAACAGCAACTGCAACATTTTGTTCATGACTGCACGGGGCATTGCCAAACCGGGCTAGTGCTCCAAACTGCAAAACACAAGTACATGTTAAAAAAATCATGAAAATTAAAAAAGACAAAAAAAGAATCCATTGATAATTCTAACTCAGACTTTTAACAATGGCAGAAGTTTACTATGCGCAGATACTGTGAAATGCCCACCAGTGTTACAGCTTTCTGTTATAGCAGACAAAGGCCATGTTGGGCAACTATGTCATAGATTTCTGCTCCTCCTCTCTTTTAATGAAATAACGTGACCGTTAACGCAAGTAACTCTTTATTTATTGTTCACCCTTTTTTTCCTTAAGGAAAGGACTCTTCCACATATCATCCTATGAACAGCTCTTCTGAAAGCCCATCGAAAGTTAAACTATTTAACGTGAAATCCATTAACTGGAATAATTGAGTTTCTTTATTTTTACAATAAATTCACTGAGTAAATAAGTTGGAGCTGGAATTCTGAGCTTTGTGTTTGGACTGTTTGGTCTGTAGCTAAAGGAAAACATTAAGAGGGGAATATTTATTTAAATCTACCAGTTAATTTGCTGGTCAGGTCTCTGGCCTATAACATGCAAAAAATTAATTGCTTTAAAAGTCCTTCCAGATCCTAACTTCTAAAGCAAGCAGGAGAGAAGTTTTTAGAATGGCACATCCTGTCCCATGGGTGCCAACATGGCTTTGTTCGTGGTTTCCACTTTCTGTGAAGGCACCAGCTTGTGATCCGCCATCTCATTTCACCTTGCATGTGAGACAGCAAACAAAATCCACAAACGGTGTGAACTAATTAATATGCTGGCTGCTACCTTGCATAAATTAATGGTTTGATCACACGGGTTTTTCGTGGGGTTACATCTGTGAATAGCCTGTTTTCCACATGTAAATTTGTGCCTTACACCTTGAGTTGTGTACACTTGTAAACTGTCGTTATGATCAACTTTCCCCCCTTTCGAAATAAATGCAGATATTTATTTAACCCTCCCCTCTCCCCTCCCCCACTCCAGCCCTCCGGAAGATTGGAATCAGCAGATGGAAAAAGAATGTGGTGGCGATGGTTGTAGTGCCGCAGCCTGGGAAAGTTGGGTGGCCCCACACCCTCCAATTCACGCTGCCTTCTAGTCATGCCAACTCGAACCACCCTTCGGCTGTGCTGCCACGCATGGACCCCAGTGTTGTGGGTGGCAAATCCCCCTTCTTCCTCCAGAGCTCCCACTTCCCTTAGATCATTTCAATATGGTGATACCCTCATTAGCTGGCAGAAAAGGGGCTAACGTCCCAGTCCTCATTCTGCTGTGTCCACTGGCTGGAGCACACGCTGTGTGTGTTTGGGCAGGCACCTGGGAGGAGTCTCCAAGCCGTGTGCTCAGCACACGTGCAGTGTACACAAAGAAACAACATGGAAATAGATGCAGGCAGGCTGGTCCCTGCTGTGATTAATGAGTAACTCCAAGTACAAGGCCAACCACAATGGATGCTGCAAAAATTGTAGACTGGGGCAAAAGATTTTTTTATTTTTATTTTTTTAATTTCTTTACTCTTTTGTTGTTATTGTTTGTAGAGGGTGGGAGAGGGTGGTGTGTGTTTTTCTCCCCTTGGTTTTCATTTGCTCAAGCACACAGAAGAAGGGACTTTTGTTTACTCTATCAAGAGCAAAAGAATCGTCAACATACTATAAACCGTGAGAATTGTTGTTGTTGGTTTTTTTAAAAAAAAAAACAGTTAAACAGTATATTTGGTGGTCTGTTTGTCTCTTTTCATTTCTAGTTTGATCTTCTGGGTTTAGTTTTGTCTTTAAAAAAAATTTTAAAAAAGACTTGACAAGGACAATTTTGAGTTGGAAGTGAAACAGTGGTATCTCCATAATCAGAGTGGTCCCTTTGAGACCCAGGTATGTAGTTGAGGGTGAGTGCCCGGCCCTTTTTTCGCAAAGCCCATTGCAGTTTTGCTATTGTTTAGGGTAGGTTTTTGTTGTTCTTGTTACATTTTTGTTTTGTTTTGTTTTGTTTTGTTTTGTTTTAGTGGAATCAATGTTCACTCCCTATGAACTCTGTTCCCTGAAACCCTGAAGTCTTTTCTAGAAACCAAGATATTATTTTCCTCCTTGAATTTTCTTGAGAAATGCAGAAGTTGGCAAGATGATGGGCACATATCACCCTGTTCCCTTCTCCCCCGCGCTTGAGTCCCCAGAGTAGTGATTGTGCCGGGCCGCCGTCCACAGGACGACGAGTCTTATCCCCATGTCTGCGGGCGTCACTGCCTCTGCTGCGTTGAGAAGACCTGTGTCAAAACGTACGTCCCACATCCGTACATCCCTCAACCTGTCACCTGCGCTCTTAACCCTAAAATGCTCACTGTATTGAGCTGGTCTTCTGCATTGAAGTATTCCCCCCCCCTTTTATTGTCCCCACTGCGTGTGAGGGGAGGGTCCATAAACCTGAGTGTGCCTTTGCTTTCCACCCTTGCTAGACACTGGTAGATGCAACAAACTCAGATTTATATTTGTTGTAAAGTTGTAAAAATCTTGTGATGTCACCGATTCTCTTCCATTTCCACATCCCCTAACATCTGATTCACTACTTAATGTATGTTTTAAAAAAGGAAAAAAAAAAAAGAAGAAGAAAAAAAGGGAAAAAAGAAAAAAAGCAAGAAAAAGGCTCTTTATTACTTAAAAGTAATAAAACCAGACTGTTCTACATTATCTTTTGTGTCCTGAATGCTTTTATTTATCTCTTAATTTTTCCCTTTTTTAATGGCTCTCCTCCGAGCCCTCCCCCTGACCATTCTGGGTCATGATTCTCTCTTTCCTCCATCTCTCTCTGGTTTCCTAAGCATAGATAACTATGTAGTCAGATGTATTTGTTTGCAGTATCCACACCCTGCCACCCCCACCCAAATTATTGATGTCCTTCTCTGCTTGCACCCAGCCCGGAGCAGGATTGCAGCAGAAGCCACCGGTAATTAAAAGGCAGAGCACGAATTGGCTCCCTCTACTCATTTTATGCATTTTCTTTTTATGGGCTTGTTCATCATCAAACATTTATGGTAGGCTTGATAGTTTAAGAGATCAAGGCTCAGATTCTAGTATGTAGGGTCCACTAAAAATAGATCCTTGCACAGATGTGACTTCAGCCTTTTTACATATTAATCAGGTGGAGGGTGCTGGATTTTACTCCTTGTTAGCATTTATCTCTTGTAACCCAGGGACACGGTTGGAGGTATATTGGGATGCAGCACTTGATTTTTGTTTTGCAGAATAGCACTATGAAATGCCTAGATCAGGTTTTCCCCTCTGGGGTATTTTTTAAAAAGTTATTTAAATAAGTGCTCAGCTATGCTATTTTACTTTTGACCTTCTGGGATAATTTTGTTACTGTTTTGGTCAGTTTGAGTGTGGGGTGCCCTCAGTTCACAGCCACAGTGGTTTCTTGGCCTAGCCCAGTTACCTTTAAATACGTCATTTCCAATGGTGCCAGACACTGTTAGGCACAAAATTAATTAGAATGTTTTTCCTGCCTCCATGCAGAGGTAAAAGCAAAGTCCTGAGGAAGCTTCCCAGGGGTTAGGGTCAAAGGCAATGTTTGAGCTGGTTCGTATAGAATGAGTTCTGTGGACAGTTAGCCCAGGCAGAGGGGACAACTTCTGCAAAGGCATCGAGTGTGCTGTTTGGGAAGCAAAAGGCTCAGCATGCCTTGGGCAGGGTCTGTGAGAGCCTGGCAGGGCAAGCCTGGGAAAGGGCGTGGGGACAGACGTGGTTCCCATGTGCTAGGATTTTGGTGACGGGCAGTGGAGTGCTCCCCTGCTTTGCAGTGTATGAAGCAACAGACTCAAGTGTCTGTGCTTTAGAAAGCTACCTGGCAGTAACCTGGGAAATGGATTGGTCCAGGGAGAGGCTGCAGGCCCGCCAGGCAGCAGGCCAAATGATATGCCAAGTGGGTAGAAGCAACACAAGTGAAAACTCCACATCCCATTGCAGATTCTTTAGGGCACAGTTGGAATCAGCTCTAGGATTGGCCCCTCTTTTGCCAGACAGAAAAGCTTCCATCTTAGGTGACTGACAGGTTCGCCCTGCCCAGGTGTACCCAAATGTCTTCCCATAGACCTGAGAGAATGGCCAATAGCTAGTCTGACCATTTCATCTTTAAAAATGGGGCAAGCTGAGGTCCACTGAGTGAAGGGATTTGCTCATGACCCAAAGCTAGTGGCAGAGCAGCCGTTCTGAAGACAAATCCATTGGCTCTTACCCCCATTCATTCAGAGGATTAGAATAATACTAGCTAGAAAGACTCGAGACCCCAGACCCAGACAGCATCTCTGGCCCCCTCAGTCCTCCTTTCTCACAGGTTCCCCCCCATTCATACACACCCACCCTGCCCCACCGGGCACCCCACATTCCTTCATCTGGGCCTAGGCTAGCGGGTAGGCAGACGCTTGGATCACATGAGTTTGAAGCAAACAGACCCTGCAGTGTAACCTGACGCTGAGTCTGGTGGCTTTTGATGCAGTCAGCTTTATTCTGGTCTGGTGAAGAGGTGACAGAGGCTGAACAGGTGTGGCCAGTACTGCACCTGGGGCCCCAGGGACGGTCCCGCTCGGACACAAAAATTTCCTCAGACAACACATATTTTTAATTGTTATGTTTGTTTGCTTGCTTGGCTTGATTGTTACAAGGTTGGAGGTTTCTGCAGAGTGTTTTTAAACTGTTGTCCCTAAGGACTAGCTGTCCCGATACAGCCACCAGGCTAGGTGTTTCATGGGGCCAGAGCTGACACCTTGACCTGACTGTTTCCCTTAAGTGCTATGTCTGATAAACACAAACTGGCCTCATTGTTCAGCCTTGTAATTTGTTAGAAGCCAAGCGAGATGCCCCAGAACCGCAGTGCCTAGTTTCACTACCTGAACAAAAGCTCTTTCAACAAAAGTCATTGAGCAAGTGGAAGTGTCAGAAAGGCATCTCCAGTTTCAGACACTCGTACATTTCGCTTGAGGGAAAGGGGTGAGGGGAATTTAAAAGAAGACTTTAGTAACAAAATAACATGATTAAGAGCATAATCCTTTTCCTGGCTGGGCACTGTGACAGCCGGGTGCTTAGCCTCAGTAACCCTTAGAAACCCACATCTCACGCTTGTCTTAAAACCAGGTGGTGACGTGTCTCTTCTACAGAAGTGGGAAGGAAGGGCTCACGTTTATTGATTGGGACTGCCAGACAGATGGCAGTCTTCAATATTCCACTTAGAGCATTGTGTATCCTTAGCTCTAACCCCCCCGGGATGCGTGGAGGTAGGGGGTGGTTGACCTCAACAGAGGGCTAGGGCTGAACCTCAGTGCATTAAATACGGCTGGGCAGGAAAATGTGCAGATGTCTGTCCCTCTAGTAAATGGAAATGAAATTTGAGCAAATCAAGAAGGGCAGCTGAGTGGCAGGGGGAGGGGAGTTCCCATCTCCCTCTGCAAACACATCCACGAACACGTGTGCACACACAAATGCTATCACGGGGCTTTTTCTTCTTAATGTCTATAACCAAAAATGTCACAGAGGTCAGAAGCCATGCCTGCTGAGGGTGGCCTCTTTGGGAGGGCTTTCATCCCTTTTCCTGGTAAAATATGGGCTCCCCCTAAGCACTCCTTGGTCAAAAGTGAGCTGCCATAACCTACAGCTTCAGACATGGGAACTGGAATGTTTGCAGAAGAGCCTGGACACGGGTCCCTTACAGCTGGCTGGGTGGCTAACAACTTTTTTATTCTTCCTAATCACCTTCAGATAGAAGACTCTCTTGAGAATCATTAGCATCATTTCCAGAGCAAGGCATCGGCTCTGCTAAAGGGCTGCAGTAATGGTCCCAGTAAGGGGAAGCTAACGAAGGGGAAAAGTAGGTAACCATGAAATCAGAAGCATTTTTCATTGGCGGTTTTCAGGAAAAAGGAAAAAAAAAAGAAACAGATGAGGGTGACATTGGACAAAATATCAAATGCTAGGACACCAACACAAGAGATACTCAAGCAGGATTCCCAGGAGTTTCCTAGGATGCGAGAGATGATGAAAAACCAGTCCGGGGGGAGGAGGGGAAGTGGATCACTCTCTTCCTGTGTATCAGGACAGCTGCCTTTACCGCGTGGTTGGGGGTGACTCGCCAAACTTAGTATCGGTTCTCTCCTGTGAATACTGAACATTTTGCTCATCTAGTCCCATGTCAATGCAAAAGTGTGAATTTCAATAACATGGCTAAAGTTTATTTAATTAAAAATGAAAAGTGAAACGGTACCCCTCAGAGAGGGGCAAGGCTTCCAAATGTCAATAATAATGGCATTTTGCACTTGTAGCAGTTTACAATTGGCAGACGTAATCTCGTCCATTATGTTGCTGGAGCCTCAGGACAGCCTAGGGAGGTGGGCAGCTCGTGTGTAATTACCCCTCTTTAGAGTTTGGAGAGAAGGGATCTATTGAGCACCGATCGACATAAAAATGTAGTCATGTTTCGAAAACCTGTGTGTTGACATCATCCCCTCAGCTCTCCTGGGGGCACCTCGGGTTACACAATTACTCTGCTTCACTGAAGGGGAAGAGCCTCCCACAGCATTTCCCAGGAGAGACGGTTACAACAATAAAGTCCCCAAAATAAAGGCGAGGTGCACACGTTCTATTTTGAGGGCATTGTGCTCTGATATTTTTCCATCATTAAAGAACACATCTCTTCCTTCCTGCGTCTGCAGAGCCCCGATGCCAGCGCTGTTATTAGGGGCTGTCAACAAAGCAGGAAAAGAGGGAGCTGAAGCCAAATTCTGTGACCTCCCTTCTTGAGGAGCACCCTGCCACTTCAGGGGCTGTGACACAGACTGCCTCAGTGGAAGAAAAGGATGAAAGGCTCAGCTTTTGCAGCTGCTTCATCCTGCCCAAGCCACAGAGATCACAAAGGAAATTTAAGAAGCCTTCAAGAACCCGGGATGAATTGGGAGCAGGGAAGAAGAAATACCCTCTACCTAGAAGGGTGAAGAATTCGCCCGGCCTTCTCTTCACAGAAGACACAGGTAAAGTCAGTGTGAAAGTGAAAGATAGCGAGAAACAGCCACTGCTGCCTTTTCAAGTCAGTCCCAAGGCCACAGTGGCACTATGACCCACTGAACAATCTGACTTCACCGCTCAGGTCAGTGGTTGGATGATTTGGTTGAGTGCCTAGAAAACTCTTCCGGCAGGAGACACAACAGAGATCACCCCAATCTAGGGACCGGTCCTCCTCTTCCACGTCATGGCCCCACGTTCCACGTTGCCACTGCCACAGAGTCACCCTCCTGGAGCTAATGAGCTGAGAGTGCGTGTGGCATGGGAGGGCGCTGCCATCCTCTCTGCAGTGGGCACCCGGCCTCCCTCCTGCCCCCGGGGGCAGTGTGGCCTGGCCAGTCACCAGCCAGGGCTCCAACACGGCACTCTGCAGAAGCCAGCGTCTTCCACTCTGCCCTGTGGCAGAGGACCTCAACAGAGTCCACTCAGAGGGAGAAGAAAAGGGATGTTCTCCTTAGAACCCCACTGTTCTCTTTGTGTTTGGTTGTTCCTGGGTTTGTTGTTTGTCTGAAGACAATTGAAGCCCTGTTCCCGGTCCACAAAGCTGTTTCTCAGTACACAAATGTGTTTTTTAGTAAATAGGAAGGCTTGGTTGCAATCAACTATAGTAGCTCTGGTATAAAATATGTATGTAATTCCAACTGCCTTGCAACGAATGCTATTTGCTTAATTATGTACTCAATAAAGGTAACAACTTCGGAAACAATTAACTTTCCCTGATCTAAGGGGTCAGAGTCCTTAGCTGGTTAACTTTGGAGGGAAGTTATATATTCCTAGGTGTGGATTCCAAGTGCTATAGTGGCTCTGAAGACCTTCGTCCTCCTTTCCTGGGGACAGGATTGTGTGTGTGTGTGTGTGTGTGTGTGTGTGAACAAAATTGTCTGTTAAAGGTTGACGTAGGTGTTGGCTGATTTGAATTCTTATTGGTGTTTAATTTTATTTAAGAACCAAAGATTTATCCCCCTCTGTCTCCAGGGTGAAGAAGAGGCCTGTGATCACATTTCATGCTTGGGGAGAAAAGATAATGTGTTAGACTTATACGTATGAATAGAAACAGGTAAATAGTCATATTTCCTTCTGACTTTGTAATTTAAACAGTGTAAGTCAGTAGGGAAGGGCTGTAATTGGAGCCGAAGTAAGTGAGGTGAAAATTACTAGGTGTTGGAGCATCTGCATCTCATTTTAATTAGGTGACTATAATAGCAAGATCAAAACCTTTTCCTTGTCACTCAGTCTGTCGGGCTTTCTAATCGGGAAACCA
Source organism: Cheirogaleus medius (assembly GCA_008086735.1). Lineage (NCBI taxonomy): Eukaryota > Metazoa > Chordata > Mammalia > Primates > Cheirogaleidae > Cheirogaleus > Cheirogaleus medius. Next base: position 53,610,039 of record VBSM01002608.1, on the reverse strand, counting down.
AAGGGAGTGTTTAGTCTGCAGGAAACAGTGACCCAAAATGATCCTCTCTAATTACCTGGCCAGAGCGGACACATCCGGGCTCAGGGACAGAGCTTGGCTGTGGGGGTTGGTGCTGTGAGGACGAGGTGCTGCAAGACCAGCGCCACAGGGCCAGCCCCGAAAGGCTCTTAGGGGCAGTCGCTCCAAATTCAGCAGCTCGGAGGCAGAGCAGCTTAGAAGGAAGTGCATCACATTGTGAGTCTGTGGTCCGCGCTGGCCTCACCATTTGCGGGTCACCATTCGGGGCAGTCATTAAAACTCTTGGCAGCTCATTTTCCCCATCCGTAAAATGGACTTAACGATGCTTGTCCTGCCTACCTCATAGGAGTATGTAAAAGTCAAATGAGGTGAGTGTTTCACTGGTGCTTGCAAAATGTGATATCCCACTACATCCTTCTGGTCCAACACAGTGTACAAAATGAGATCCCAGCCCTCTCAATCTTTAAATTAAATGATTTTGCAGCCCCATCCTGCTGATAACAAAAATATCTCTTTTTTCTCTTCCCTAAATATTCCTCAACAAAAGCAGACAGACGGACCTGGTTAAACAAAAGCCCTGCTTGTCCTGATAGAGTGCTGGCTCCTTTTCACAGGTGAGGCCCTCTCAGCCACCTGATCCCACGCTGAGACCCGGGGGACTCCAGACATGGTAGTGCTGTCCTCTTGCCCATTCCTAGATAGGCGGTCTGGGGAGAACTTGTCGTGTCCTCACCGGGTTCTGCCTCTCCTGCCACCGGCTCTTCCTGACTCCTTGGCCCCAAATATTGCCCCTGGGAAGGACTTTCCAGCCTCAAGAATGAGGCCCACCGTGCACTGCAGGGAACACAGTGTGAACTCACTCGCTGCCTTCCATCCGTGAGGCTTACACTCATGGACACTGGTACATGCTACATGGTGGCCTTGGCGTGCCTGTGTGCTTTGGTGGCGTGCTCTTTGAGCTGATACACTCACATCCATTTTCCCCAAGCACATCTGCAGTGCTGTCCTGTCTGGACACAAAGTGTTTCCATTCTTTAGCTACAGATGGCCTGGATAGAAGTGTCACTTACTCATTCCCAAGCCTATCCCTATCTCCTGTCCCAAGAGTTTGTGACATTCCTTTCAGGGGAAAATCTCTACTTTGTTTCAACTAGAAACCATTATACCAAATATGTGATTATACGTCTCGTGGTGCTAAAAGATCTAGTTCAACACCCTCCTCTTGGAGAAGAATAAATCAAGACATGAGAGGTTGCTCAAAATTGCACACTGCTCATTTGTGGCAAATCTAGGGGCAAAAAGCGGGTGTTCCAATTCCTAATTCATTGCACAAGACTATATTCTACTAAGGTACTGACTTAACTTCTGAAAAAAGTAACCTCAGAACATGGAGGTGAAAAAAAAAGAGAGAAATTGATTTCACTCTCATGCCACAGTCCAGAAGCACATGGTCCAAATCGGTGGGATCGCTCTTTCATCTTCAGTGCCTGGCTTCCATCTTCAGATTCAAGAAGCTCTTCTAATTCTGCCAATTTCTTAGTCAGTAGGAAGCGCAAAAGACAGAATGTGCACAAAAGCATGCCCTGTCACTTTTGAGGGCTAATCTTTGTGGTTGCACAGAGCACTAGCTCACATCCCACAGGCAGAAACATAAACAGGCAGTGAGCAGCAAGGGAAGCTAGAAAAGTGCAGACTTCAAGGCCTTGTGCTCTGCTAAAATTCAGGAGTGTGTATTATTTTTTAAAAGGAAGGAGATTAAAGATGTAAATGTAAGGTCTGAAACTGTAACACTCCCAGAAGAAAACATAGGGAAAGAGCTCCTCAATTGGCGATGATTTTTCTGATAGGACACTAAAAGCTAAGGCAACAAAAGCAAAAATAGGCAAGTGGGACCACAACAAACTAATCGACTCTTGCACAGCAAAGGAAACTATCAACAGAATGAAAAGGCAACCTACAGAATGGGGGGAAATATTTGCAAACCATGCATCTGATAAGGGGTCCATATCCAAAATATACAAGGAATTCACAAAACTCAATAGAAACAAAAATGCAACAAACCAAATAACCTTATTAAAATATGGGCAAAGGACCCGAATAGACATTTTCAAAGAGGATATACAGATGGGCAATGGGTATATGAAATGGTGCTAAACACCGCTAATCATCAGAGAAATGCAAGTCAAAACCACAATGAGGTATCACCTCACACCTGTTAGGGTAGCTATTATGAAAAGGACAAGAGATAACAAGTGTCGGTGAGGGTGTGGAAAAGGGAATCCTTGTACACTGCTGGTGGGATTGTAAGTTGGTATAGCCGTTATGGAAAACAGTATGGAGGTTCCTCAAAAAATTAAAAATACAACTACCATATGATCCAGAAATCCTACTTCTAGGTATATATTCAAATGAAGTGAAATCAATTTGATGACAAGTTATCTGCACCCCCTTGTTCATTGCAGTGTTATTCGTAATAGCCAAGATTGGGAAATAACCTAAGTGGCTAGTGATGGATACATGGATAAAGAAATTGTGGTACGTGTATACAACAGAATATTATTCAGCCATAAAAAAAGAAGGAAACCTGTCATTTACAACAACATGGATGAACCTAATGCTAAGTGAAATAAGTAAAATGAGCCAGACACAACTGCATGATCTCACTATATGTGGAATCTATAAAAGTTGAACTTGTAAAAGCAGAGGGCAGGATGGTTGGTTTCCAGAAGCTGAGAGGGTGGGAAATGGGGAGATGTTGGTCAAAGGCTATAAACTTTCAGTTACAGGATGAACACGTTCTGGGGATCTAAGGTACAGCATGGGTGGTGATGGTGTGTTAATTAATTTGATTGTGGTAACCATTACACATGTATATGTCTGTCAAATCATTACATCATACACCTTGATTATGTTCAATCTTTATTTTTCAATTTAATATTTAAACAATTTTTTAAAATTTTAAACAATAAGGGAGAGTAGATTTGCGGTTGACAAATCAGCAGTTGGCCACACTCGGTACACATGAGAACATAAAAATCTTATTGCACAGGAGAATATATATAATATATTAATAGTAACAATCATAGTAATCGACCACTGCACATGCTACATCAACACCTGGTTTAGGTATCCCGCCTCCACCAAGCCTTCCCTGAGCTCCCAGGCAGTGGCATGCTCTTCTCTTCCCTCCCAAAGCACCCTGTGCATAAAGTTTCTAGTACCTACCAAAATGCATTGGAAAACTTTGCTTCTGCATTAGACTGTAATCATATCAAGGGCAGGAACTGTGTCTTTTTCACTTCTATAAGCCCATAGTCTACAGTGAGCCTGGTAAGTTGAGGGGTACAATAAATTGTTTGTTAAATGGAGTTATCATTATCAGACATAACATAGTAAGAGCTGAGTCTCCATGTACCACAGAAACCAAATTACTGCTAGTGGCTGCCATGTTGTCATAATAGTTGTATCATAAAGTACACACTCGCCAGGTGTTAGGCAATGGGCTGTGTTTCTGGGGCATTAGGTCATTTAATCCTCACAAAAATCCTACCAGGTAGGTACCCTTTGTTATGCCCTTTGACAGATAAGGCAACTGAAGCACAAAGAAATTAAAGAGCTTTGCCGTACTCACCAAGCTAGTAATGGGTGGATCCGGGTGTATGTTTGGGTGATCCCATAGCCAGTGCTTTTAATCATCTTGTCTTATTAGGTGGGGTGGGATAGGGGACCCTTCTTTATTGTGATAAAGAGCACCTATCAGAAACCAAGAGACAGCCGACACTGGAGGAGCCTGAGTGATTAATGACACAGGGATGGGAGTCAGACTAATCCCTCAGCAACGTTCTCCCAACAACGCACAGTGACAATGTGCAGCCGAGCCACAGACATTCCATATGTGCACACCCACGTCACTACCGCAGAGGCGCTCGTCCTGTTTTCCAAAGTTAAAATGTATGAGATAAAGTTAGTAGCTGAAATTTCAAGTGTGTAAAACAAAACAAAAAGCTTTCAATACCCTAAACCCTTGACCCTCACAAAAACCACACCACTGCGCACATTCAAGCACCTCAGTCATTTTTGCAAAAACACAATAGCAACTGAACATGAAATGACAGCGGAATATAAATCAGAGATGACCCAAGACAGCAAAGTGGGCATCGGAGGATCATAAGCTGGGGGATGGGGATGGGCACAGACAAACACATCAGCTCTGGAGACTGAGCACATGCAAACAGATCTTGGCTGAGCACCAGCCGGAGAGAGAAAGACAGAGAGAGAGGTTTATTTCTCTCTTCATTAATGCTCTGCTGTGTAAGTGCTGATAAGAATCTCCTAAAACTATTTTAGGAGATTTTTTAATGCAACTCGAGTGTGTAGGGGGAAAAGACTCATGATTTGGAGGGGAAAAAGACAACAAGATTTGATTTCACAGATGCTTCCGAAATAATGGCACAATCTTATCCATTTTCAGCAAATATAATCTGAAGCATTCAACCTCTGATAAAGGTGTATCGCCTTCATTCGTGTAGCAAACTGCAGATTAAGCTTTTTTTTAATGCTGTTCAAATTGCCTGTGAAGCAACCTTTTATGAGATATGATGGTTCAAACAATTTTGCAAAGAGCAGAAGACAAAGAATACATTTTTACCCTGAGCTGGTTTCCTAGGAAACACTGAAAAAAATGTAATACGATATCTCTTAGAGGTAGTTCAAGGACCAGGGCTCCTCTTTACTTATTTAATTTTTTTTTGAACGATGTTTAATATCTACCTTCCCCTCTCCCTGCTGTGGAAACCTAGAAAGTTGAACAAGCTCTCCTACCCAGCAGCCCGAGTGTCCTCTCATTTGTTAATTGAGTGCCCACTCTACACAAAGGAAAAATATTTGAGCCAAGTTGAGCCTTCATTACCCTCTGGAGCAATTTGAAATAAGAAATTAAAGAAATGAAATTTGAACATTTTGCTCTCTCTACCATTAAAAAAAAAGTCCCCAGATCCTAACAAAGAAATTACCAAAAAAAATAAATAAATAAAATCTAACCCACTCTTTTCCAAGCCACATCTAAATTAATCTGTTTCAAGGTCTTTAAATATCATTTACTTTAGCTTTATTTATATTTTGGCTCTTCATCTGTCTCTGTGATGCGCCGGCATATGTGGGCTGAGAGAATGGTGCCCAAATTAGCAGGCGTGCACATTCCCCAAGTTCAGAGGCAAGGCCACCAGGGTCTAGAGGGGGCAGAGATGCCCAGGATGAAGCGTTGGGGCAATCTGTGGGTCAGGAAGGTTTTAAGAGCACAATGTTATTTGCAGTGACATCTCTGCAGGCCCCAAGTTCCATCATTCATTACTCATGTCAAGAGGAAATCAAAATAGGAGAAGTGAAGGAACATCTGGGCTGTGTGGGAAGGAGTTAAATTTGATTTTAAAATAAATAAGGCATCAAAGCTTCAAGTTTCACTTACTCCAAAATTTGGGATGAAAAGCAAACTGTTGGTTTAAAGAAGTTTGAGGACTCTTTGTGGGTGAGTGAGGGTGGGAAGGGGCTAAAGCTTCACACATAATTCCTCACCCTCCTCCCCTGAGGAGAGGGCAGCTGGCTGAGAGGACAGTTGCTGACGGTGGACTTCCCCAGCTCTTCACGGCCACCAAGTCTGGGCGAACGTGACATTCCGGGAAGAAACCTCTTCAAGCTGACAACAATACCATTGTTTCTCGTTTGGGGTCTTTGAGGAAGAGAATTGGTCTAAGGGTCTTTAGGGTCATTGGAGCACATTTAATAACTGCCGTTTTAGATGGGACACTTGTGAGGAGTTGCCCAGGAAGAGGGAGGAACTCAGAATTTGAAGGCTTTCACTAAGCTAGGAACTGAGAAATGCCAAAGCAGCAGTAGCAGATTGACATACACCGGGGTTATCCTTAAGGCTTCGTGGAATCCAGGCTCATATACTAAAGGACACGGCAGGTCTGGGAGGAACCTCAAAGCCCTACTCTACCTATTGTTTAACGCAGGTTGAACTGGATTTAAATGAATATAAGAGAGCCCATCTGAAGATGGGAAATCCAATTTTAAAAGCAGCCTGTGGGATGAATGAAGGAACAAGGCAACCCTCCCCATGCACCTTGGTACGATAAGGAAGCAGGTTAACGTGAAGATGCACACAAAAGCCTCAGGTAGTGGTAGAATTGATTTAAACTGGTTTCCTAGGAACCATGGACCTTTGGAAGCCACATCTCCTTGCTTATATTTTTGATAACAGTGTCCCGTTGTTCCTTTGAGAGTCAATGACCCTTTTGTTATGATCTTCATGGGACCATGAATTAAAGAGGCTTGCCCTCTCTTAACCAAGAAGTGGGCAGATGGTGCAAGCTAGGTCAATCTAAGTCTTTTTCCCAGAATCTTTAGGAGAAGGGAATATTCCATGGTTGGTGCTTAGGCCTCAAGAGATCAACACTCGCTGAGCCCTTGAAGGCCCAGGCCCAGGCTTCACAGCTGGAAGCTGCTCTGAGTATAGAGATGGAAAAATATGCATATGCAGTAAGGACTGCCAGTAAGCACAGTTTGAGGGAAAAAGCACATACTGGTAGACAAGGAGGTAAGGCCAGAAGTGGAAGCCACCACATGAGTCCTCTGCCTAGAACAGGTGGGCAACAGGCAGCATCCTTCAGCTGGGTCAGCCTGGAAGACCTTCTGGAAGGCACTGGTGAATGCTGGGACAGGGCACTGGACCTTCTGGACACAGAGCACAACTTGGCGACCAAATTAACATGACCTATGGTCCAGATTCATTTGGTTACAAGTAATAGAAACTCACTCAGACCAGGTTAATTAGGTGAAATGGGAGTTTGTGAGAAGATAAGGGTATAGCTGGCCTGCTGTATCTGCAGGTTCTGCACCTACAGATTCAACCAACCACAGATTGAAAATATTAAAAATAATTATAATATCAAAAAATACAAATACAAAAAAATACACTATTAACAACTATATACATAGCATTTATTGTATTAGGTATTATAAGTAATCTAGAGATGATTTACAGTATACAAGAGGATGTGTGTAGGTTTTATGCAAATACTATGCCATTTTACATAAGAGACTTAAGCACCTGTGGACTTTGGTATCTGCGGGGGTCCTGAAACCAGTCCCCTATGGACACTGAACAATGACCGTATCTCAAAGAACCTGATGCAAGAGTTCGCTGGGCCTCCTGAGGGCCTGGGACCCAGAACTAGAAATCATGAAGCAGGGCACTTTCTGTGTCTTTCTGGGGCCCCTTGGCCTCTAGTGTCCTGCCCTAGTTCAGCCCCAGAGACTGCCACTCTCCGATTCTCTGTAACATGGTCGAAAGCAGCCACTGCAGAAAGGCACCCTGAGCTCCCCAAAGTACATCATTCCCCAATTCAAACAGCTGGCAGAGACTGGCCACCCTCTCTGCACCTCCTCAGCCTGGGGACTTGGGACTAGAGCCCAGGGTTTGGGGTCTATAACTGTGGTGGCCTATGTCAGTGGGGCCTGGCAGCCCCCATCCCACCTGAGCAGATCACAGCTTACCTGTGCTGCCTGGAGCCTGCATTTGGGCATGGGCATTATCTGCCCTCTACAAATGTCTCGTGTCATCTAAGGACAGAAGGAGGGAGCACAGCCTGGTTCTGGAATTCAGTAATTACCACTTATAAGTTGGGCAGCTTGGAGAAATTACTTAAACTCTCTCAGCCTCACTTTCCTCATTTCAAAAAAAAATGTTGGGATTTTCTTGGAGATAATTTAATTAGATAATTTAAGAAAAGCGGCCAGCACATACTGGCTCTCAATAAGCCATTCTCCTGCCTTGCCTTGCATACAGAAGGTACCGGGAGATCGGAAGACAAGGACCCTTTCCTGTGGTGTTCACGTAGTCCTGGGGACTCACGCACATGCAGGTACAGTGGGTTTTTCCTAGCTTTTCTGCAGACCTGTTTTCCCCATGAACACAAATTTACTGAGTCTGCTGTAACATCCAGACTCTGAGTATGAGGCCATTAGGCTGAGTGACAGGGCTGTCAGCAGTCTCTGTGACCTGCATGTGTTTAAACAAACATGACATTCTACAGGGCTAATGTGTGCTCAGTAGGTGCTCAAGGTATTTTTATTCTTTAACGATAAAATTTTAAAACATTTCCCCCAGAATATCAGAGCACCAGCAGTCAGGTGAGGAGAAAAAAAATCTTAATACAGGAATTGTATTCAGAGCTGGGGGATGTGGGGTCTGGAGTGCGGTGGGCAGGGAACGGAGTTTTAATCATCAGACTCTCTCCCCTTGGCGAAGCCTCGCTCTGGTTGTTTTCGGTGTTCAGCCGACAAGAATTGTGGCATAATTCTAGTGGCCACAAAAAACAAACATATTTTCCCAAAATGCCTGTCAGAAGGTCTGAAATTGATTCCTTCCGTCAGCAAACACTCTTTGCCCATCATAGTCCGTGTGCCATTCTGGGGGCTGGAGAAGTGCACAAGGGATGAATGTGACGCAGGGGACCATGTGCTCCCATAAGGTTCCATGTCACCCACTGAGAAGCCAGAGGAGGGTCCCCTCCCCACTGTGGGGCTAGGCTGGAGGGGGCTTTAAGAAGGAGGAGGTAACCCCCAAGTTGTGCTTTAAAGGATGAGTAGCAATAAGCGACAGGAGGGGGGAGGATGGTTGGGTTTGGGGGCAGATGGCATAGAGGGGCTGTTCCATGAGAAGGAACATATCATATATAAAGGCCCAATAGAATGCGGCTCCTATGAGAATGTGCCGGCACCCAAAATCTTCAAACCCAAGATGGACACATTTCTTCAGATGTTAAGGTCTCTGAAGGCAGCACGCATTCTACAATCACTATCTACACATAATGTTGTTTTTCCCTGGACAGCGACCCCCCAGCACACACGCACATCATAACCACTGTTGACAATTTGACATGTACCCTTACCACATACTTCGTTTTTGCAAAATTTTTTCAAATATAGGATCTATCTATATTCCCACTCACCATATATCGTGAATCCCGTTATTTGCATTAGCCAGATAGCCAAGTTAATAGTGATATTATGCTTCATAATATTATAAATATCATAAGTGTGTAGCATCAGGCATTTAGGTGTTCCCATGTCAACAAGGCTGTAACACATAAATTTGAAAGTGTACCTTTAAACACTGACATTATTTTTATTTATGAGATTATTAGAAGTTGGCTTACTATGACAAAGCATATGTGTATTGCAATATTAATAATTATTTTTGAAATTCACTTAAAACTATTCCTATAATTCATAGTAATGCCAATAACAAATGAGATTTCCTTTTCCTCACACCCTGAGCACCCTTACGGGGACTCCGCCTTTTTAAGTTTGCCCAATCTTGTGGGTAAGAGGGCTCATCGTTGTTTTAGTTTCCATGCTTCTGAATAGTAGTAAAGTTAAGCAACTTTTCCATTTTCTTAAGAAAACAAAAAGAATGTTTTCTCTATTTCTATGGACTTTCTCCATTTTCTTAATTTATTTTGATATGTGCCCAAGGCAAGGCATTAATCTTATCTTCCAAACAAATAAAAGGTTATTCTAACCCTGTTTATTAAGGCATATTTCCCCGCTGTCTTGTAGTATCAGTATAAATTTGAACTCTGTCCATTCAGCTAAGCTGCAACTCTATTTTCCAGAATTCCCTCTCCTGTATGGTTCAAGGCTATGGCTACAAGAATAATTTGGAAGATGGCAGTGACACCGCGGTCATTGTGCTTTGAAGGTCACTGTAGGGTGCCAGGCGCTGTTGCCAGCTCTTGCTCATTGTTGGTCTGGGGCAGCATCTAGGCCTAAAAAGCTCCTTCTGCTCCCACCAGGTCTCCTTCTTCAGCTTCTCCGAGTTCGAGGCCAGGTGCACACGTTTGCAGACCTGAAGCACAGGGCACCGGCTTCTCCTGTAGGTCACCCACGGCATTGGGGTTGGAGATGGTGACAGACAGAAAAAAACAGGTTCCAGTTTGCTTTCATGCATTCCAGTTTGTCCTTGCTCCTTGGCTGGAGTTTGTCCTTTTATGCCCACCTGTCTGTCCAGGTTCCGTTCCTGACTGCTAGCCAGACTGACCTGTGCTGACTGGGCCCCGAGAGCACGGGCAACAGCCTTGCCTCCACTTCTCCCTGAGTCTCACTGTTGCATGAGGTCAAAGTCTGATAATAAATCTTTGATGTAGGGGTTTCTCAACCTCATTACTACTAACATTTTGAGTAAGATAATTCTTTGTTGTGGAGGCTGTCCTATGCACTATAGGAGGTTTATAGGATCCTCGGCCTTCGTGCATTAGTTGCCAGTAGCACCTGTTGTGCTACCTGTTGTCCAGTTGTGGCTACAAAAAATATGTCCACACATTTCCAAATGTCCCATGAGGTACAAAATTATCTTTATTGAGAACTACCACTCCATCTTATGGATAGTTTTTCTGCTTCCGTGATTGAACTCCTGGTGACATCATCACCTTTGTCACATATTGTTTCCAAATTTACTTGGATTTCTTTCCTTATTCTATTCAATTAATCGATTCGTGTATTTGTATCAGTAGTCAGTACTATGTTTTGGGTTTTTTTGTTTGTTTGTTTTAGTTTCTGTTTTTGAGGCAGAGTCTCACTATATCGCCCAAGCTGGTCTCAAACTCCTGGGCTGAACAATGCTCCCACTTCAGCCTCCTGAATAGCTGGGACTACAGGCACCCCCCACTGCACCCAGCTAGTACTATGCTTTTCAAAATGATGGCAATTTTAAAGCAGGTAAAGCAAAGCCATCATGCTGTTTTTCCATTTAAACATTTCTTTGGTATTTATCACATATTCATCCACCCACATAACAACATCCTATTTAAACCATCCTACAAAGAATAGGTGTTTATAGTGGAGTCCCTGACCTCCTTGAAATTGTATGTAAAGTTGTGTGTGTCCAGAAATGGTATGTAACGGGGTCGCTCTGAGTCTTAACATCTTTCTCATCACCCTGGCTTTTCAGAACCTCCCACCTAAGCAGCCCCTGCTAGACCAAAATCAGGGTGGTTCATCCACAGTAAAGATGAATTCATTGTATGCACAGAACTGTATCCCTGAAATTTGTGAAAGACCCTCTCTCTGGAGAAGGGCATGAGCAAAGGACTCTGTCCCCAGGTCCAACTGGAACTGAGATGAACAGCCACAGAAACCTCAGTGCCTCCTGAATGTGACCCAGAACCCAGGGTGTGCCTCTCAGGGGGCCGAGAGCACACCCCACACGCCAGGAGGGAAATTTCTGGCAGGCAGGGAAACATCATGAGTGCACCTATCATATGTTCATCTCTCATCTATTATTTATCCCCCACCTGCTTCCTAAAGGATGTGACATGGCTTTCAATGCAAAGCATAGATATGAAAGAACCCTACAAACTCTAAATCTAACGTCAGATTGTAGCAACCAAGAAGGAGAAGAGGCAATAGGAGGAGGGAGTCTGTAGAATCATTATACTGGAAAGTGCTGGCTTAGCTCTGAACTTCCTGTCCTCCAAAAGGAAGGAAGAGGAAGGAAGGAAGGAAGGAAGGAAGGAAGGAAGGAAGGAAGGAAGGAAGGAAGGAAGGAAGGAAGGAAGGAAAGTGGGGAGAGAGGGAGGACATACAATGGCATATAGTTGTCTTTAGCTAGCCACAGGAAGCAGACCCTCAGGAGAGGCATTAACGATCTGCCAGGAACTCCGGTGGCCAGCAGAGAGCCAGGCAAGGAGAGAATAGGTGTGAGTCCCTCCCCAAACATTTATCCTCTGCAGGGACCTGAGCCCATTGAAAAAACTGCTAATTTTCTGGAGTCCAAGGGAAAGTCGCCTTTGCAGAACTGTTCATTTCACTCATCCGATATTTATTGGACACTGGCTCTGGGCAGACTTGGTGCCTATGGTTTAAAAGTGGGAATAAGAACTTAGTGCCTTCCTGCAGGGAACTCACAGTCAAGCGAGCAAGGCAGACATAAGCAAATAATTAAAAGGAACCACGATAAGGTTCCAGCACAGGGATGAACACTGGGCATGGGAGTCAGAAGGAGCCAGGAACTGGACTGGGGAGGGACGCCGGTGTGCAGGAGAGCAGGATGGAGGGAGATGAGTACTCCCAGCTGAAGACACTGCCCCCCACCCCGTGTGTAAAGGAAGTGCGGAACTGGGCAGGCAGTTTGGGGGGAGAGGAGCGAGGTGGCATGCACGAAGTGTAGAGTCCATGGTCATGGTGGAACAAGTGGAGACTTGAGTACTTGGCTGCAGTTAAATCGTGAGAAGTCTTTTATGTAAGGCTAAAGAATCTGGGCTTTGGCATGGAAGGCATCAAAGGCTTTTAAGTAGGGAACGATGAACTCAGATCCTGGGTTTTGTGTATTTGCTTAAGATCCTCACATTTTTACCCACAAGGCTTACGAAGAGGCTAGAATTGGCCAACAGATCCTCACCTGGAGCAACCCAGAGCTGAAACAAGGGCATTGCGTACAAGCTCAGTGTTCTTTTGCAAAGCAGAACTGCGTGTCCTTTCTCATCATAAAACAGGTAACAAGGGACTCTGGCTCAGCGATCCTACTTCGGCACAGCCAAGAAGAGAAGTAAAGTCAGCAGCAGGGGGCTGCTTCCAAGAATAAATCTAGGAGTTTGGGGAGAAAAAAAAGGAAAAGATGTATTTTGTGAGTCATCTAAAAATACATTCCATGGTGAAGGACGCACAGGTACTTTCTGCTTTTCTGTGTAGTTAAAAGGACAAAAAGTGGCCAGCTCCATTAGTACAAATGATAAAAGTGAGTTTCTAGTGGAATAAAAAGCCAAGGGCAGCACAGCTGAATGAGGGGCAGAGCCCAGAATGGATTGGGGACCAAGGACAGTGGCTTCAGGCAGAGCCCAGTGATTTGTGGGGGATGTGGGCAGGAAACAGGCCTGTTCTAAAGCCAGAGGAAGAGGACAGGGAGGCCAGGAAGGTGCTGGAAGCTGCAGCTCTGCTCTCCCATCTCTCTTCGGGAGGAAATAGGGCGCGCTGCCTCTTGCTCAGTCTCTGACAGTAACCAAATGTCCTTCTCAGTGACCAGTCTCGGGCACCCGCCCCGACTGAACCCCGGCCCTTCACTGGGTCGGCCACTGTGAAAGTTTGCTCATGACATGTGTTCTAAGCCTGAAGAATTTAACAGGACAGGAAATATCTCCATAGTTTGAACGTATCAGTGATTTATGAGGCCAGAAACCCTCAAGTCGGAGCGGGCTGCAGTCCAGCCATGACACTTTGATTTTACGACTCGCAAGACCTCAGCCTGCAGACCCTGAGAATTAATTGTGACCTGCTGTTTGGTATAGGAAGTCCTCCCACAGGGCTCCATGATATCATAAGTTTGTTTGCCTTTTTAAAAGCCAGAGTTATTTATTTTCCCTCTACTCTTTCTGAGAACCAATCTTTCATCATCTCTCATGGCTTTTATGACTTCTCTGCAAACATGTCTGAGGCCGGCTTTGCCTACAGCCATTCGACACCTCAGGTCTCCCAGCATCCCTTGTGGAGACGTTCTTGGAGCACTAAACCCAGTGCTCTCCCTGGAGCTTGCCTCCTTCACTCTCTGACCCCGTTTGGCCTGGAGAAACTTTAGAAAATGGCTACCTTGAAGGGATAGTGCTTTGTTAATAGAGAACTCCCAGTCCAAAAGTCAGAGTTCCGCTTGGACAAACTGATGAGCCAACACACTTTACGGTTGGGGCCATAATCCTCCCTTGCGTGTCCCCGTCTCCTTTGGCACTAACTTCCCGTATTCCCGACACCGCTCTGGGATTTGGATACTTCCCTTCTTCTTAGATTCTCTACCCAGATTGGCCTCATCACTTTCTACCTTCCAGACCTTTCCCGATGTCCACTCTTCCATCAAATCACCCAGTGTCCTATCTCCTTGTTCCCTGCGTCTCCAATTAATCTAATGGTCAAGTGGCACCGCTGGGGAAAAAGTCACCCCAGATGGTGGATTGCACGAGGAGTGCTTCTGCTCCTAGAGGAGGCATTCAGCCTCCCCGGGCCTCCTTGCATTTCCTTGTAGCTGCCCTCATGTTGCCACAGCAGAGCCTTGTCTCCCCCATAACATGCCGCCTTATGGGACTGTCAGTCGGGTTGCACAAACGAGCAGTGGACACCGGACCCCAGCCAGGCCAGTCAGGCTCTCCTTGAGATGACCAATGGCCGGAACTGACGGACGTAAAACGAGGGCTCTGGAAACGCCAAGCACTGATCCTGGACACCCAGCACTTCACACCTGGCCTGGGTCCTTCTTGTTCTTTCTCGGGCCTGGACAACCGCCCAGTGAAGGGCCTCCCCTTCCTGCTCCCCCTTACGTTAGTCAGCAGGGCAAAAAACCCTAACTCTATTTCTTAAACTACAAGTATGGTAACCTGTGGACACCTTCAGAAAAGGAAGGCTTGGAAGAGACGATTTTAGACAATGTGGTATCCGGGGAGGTTTGAGCGTGCTCCTCCAGAAAACAGGAAATGCCAGTCTATGCTTCTGGCGTATCACAAGGCCGCCCTGTAGTCCCACCGGTGCTGTCCCCGGAGGGGCCGTCAGAGGGCCGAGACTCTGCATGAGTATCCCGCTGGTTTCATGGTCGTCAGGAGTGACTCCGCCAAGGGGCCTGGCCATGCCGTCCCCGTGGCGCCCTCTGCGAGGTGACACTGCTGGGCAGAGCTGGCTGCCATGGCCACAGGGCGCCTTGGCCTGACTGTGCACAGTGAGGAGCAAACTGGAAGGCCCAGAAGAAAGCTTCCTCCTTCTCCCCTCAGCAGACGGCTCTGGCTCCTGGCTACCGACCCCGTACACAAGAGGCGGGGGATCACATCAACTGTGGTCAGAGGTAAAATGCCATGAAGCTCATAAGGCTCAAGCTTCAAAGTCCGTACTTGCACCAGCCCCTTCCAGTCTCATAGTGTATAAAGATTCACTTCCATACCAAATGTTATATTGTTATTGTATATATTTTTCATAAAGCAAGCCCTCAAAATCATGTAAGCTTGGGCCCACAAAACAGGGATTTCTCCCTGGTCGCAATACAAACAGAGCAAAGAGAGAGAAAATCAGGGAGCTCAGACATGGGCGTTCTCGAAACAAAATTAAAAACTAAAAATGACTTTTACTTTTGAAATAGAATAAATATAACCTGGATGTGTCAGGACCCTCCTTCATTCTGTCTCACAGGGGATGTCCCTCACCACCTAATGGGGGCCCGGGGTGAGCAGAGAAATGGTCCCTCGGGCTTGGGAATTGTCTCCTGGTCTGCACTGGACTCCTTCTAGCAGCCTAAAGGGGAAGGGCCGGGCACTGCTGCAAGGTGATCAGGAAACAGGTGCTTCCCTTTTGGAAAAACACACCCTCATCTTCCCCAGACGGAGCCTACTCTGAACTCAGCAGGGCGTTTCACTGAGGAGTCTAGAAGGTGTCCTAAAGCAGACACAGCAGATGAGCCGGAAGATGGTGCTTTATTTAACTAGCATTGTTCCTCGCCCCGTGCAAGGCTGGGGATGGGAGAACAAAGCCTCAGAGTCTGAGCCTGCTGGGGGTGTCCCACATGCAAAGTCCTTTGTTCTTGCCCAGAGCAGCTGCTAGGTTATGCTGTGCCTCTGTGAGAATTAGAACAATGAAGCTTGCTGACTCTAGATGTCGCTCTGCATGCCTGACACCTTGGTAAGTGGAGCGAGGGCTGCATTCCAGCCCTGGGTTCTAGTCCGTGCTCGCCTCCAGCTCCTCACTAATGCACAGTGCGTTGACCGCCCCGCCTGACGTGGGGGACCAACCCCACCTCCAGCTCATCTCTAGGACTCCGCTCCACCCCGTCTCCTGCAGCCCCTGTCTACACTCCGATTCTTCCAGCTTCTTGTCCCCATCTGTCTGGATACAGCCCTTCCCATGGGATATAAGCCAGCAGGGCCAAAGCGAGTGAAGTCTCCATGTCCTCTGCTTTCTTTCTCTGACTACAAAGTGGAGAGAGGTGGCCCTGTCCCACACATGGAGGGGATCCACTTTCGTTTCTCCAGCCCGGGTGGCTCAGGCTGCCTCACGATTACCTAAGAGCAAACGACCTCATCCAATAAGAACTCGTGTTCTTCTGGAGTCATTACAATCTGATTGCACACAAAGTGTGCTTGTTTTTTCTATTAACAATAGCTTGGCCCTGCTCTTAGAGAAAAAATAATCCTAGCATTCTTATCTCAAAGGAAATAGAACCATCTCTAAACAGTTTTCTTCTGATATGAAATCCCCTGCAGCTGAATAAAGATGGAGGAGAAGTTTCTGTACATGACACCACAAAGTGTTTTCAGGGCTTATCAGAGGAATAAAGCTCGCCAGCCCCTTCTATGCACAGTGATTCACTTTGTTCTGCTGCTTCCCTGAAACAGTGACTTTCTCTGCTATTTAATATGTGCAGCATTTATTAGGGAGTGTGAAAGCTATAAGGCAGTTATCCATTAGCTATTGCAACAACAATGCTACATAAACCCACAGACATACAGCAAGCATTGATTTCTCCCTTATGCAACTGCAGGTCATCTGGGGTTCAGCTGATCCAGGCTGGCGCCACGCTGCAGGCTGGGTCCAGGTCTCCTCCACACCTCTCCCCTCCTCTGTTTCCCAGCAGCTTCCTGGGGCATGTTGTTCCCATGGTAAAAAGTGCGAGTGCAAGAGAATAAGCTCAACCATAATTTTAAACACATTTCCAGCCTCCACTTGTGTCGTATCTGCTACTATCGCAATGGCCAGCGCAAGTCATGTGGCCAAGCCCAAAGCAAATCAAGTCACCAAACCCAGTATCAGCAGGGCAGAAAAATATATTCTGTCTCCAGTGGAAGGAACTTTAAAGTTACATGGCCAAGGGTGCACAGAGAGGGGTGAAGAACTGAGAACAATAAAACCACCTGCAATAGGAGGGAGAAGAAAGGAAAAGGCGGCAAAAGAAACTATAGTTTTAGGTACATGCTTTGTACTAAGTACTCTTCTATGTGCTTCAGGCTCAAAATGTTATTTCATCCTCCCAAAGCCCTGTATTGTAGATGGGAAACTCACATCCAGATGGGAGCCCGAGTAAGCAACTAAGCCAGGACTTGTACAGGGGTCTCACGGAATCCAGACCACGCCACTAGGTTTAGAGCCTAAGACAGCAAACTCTGGAGCTGTTTCTGGCTCTTTCAGAGCCACAGGTGGATATTGAGCCAGGAAAGAGGGAAGTAAACTGTGATAATTTCAAATGCAGGCTTCTTCCAATGGGCCTGAAGCAGGGACATTATACTTGAAGTGATAATCGGAGCCCAGTGACCCACGTTCTTCACCATTACGCTGTGGATTCTCTGCTCGCTTATTCCCAGAGCTCTTTCAGGCATTTAAACCAGTCTCGGACTGGATGATTCACACTGTTCTGTTCCAACATCTGTTATAATAGGATCAGGAGCCATTTTCACGACCTATATAACAAGTTCGGGTTTTTACGTGTTTCAATTTGCTTTCCTGCATTTGACTTATTTTGTGTCAGGGCAGAATGCACGTACAGAAGAAAAGAAGATAATGTTGTCAGACAATTTCCCAGGTGTGGTTGTGACTCTCTTAGCACCAAGTTTTAGACTGACTAGGATGCTCTGAGGAAGAACAGGACACAGACGTGTGTGGATCGGGTATTAAGTTAGCTGGTGCTGAATAAATATTTGTCGGAAGAATGAATTCATCGACAAGGATGTTCCGCCTGTGCTGAGCAGCTATGCTGTGCTTTGTGCCATGGGTGCTTGGGCCTGGAAGGATGATCAGGATTCTTCTAAACCACTAATATGGCTCCATTCAGAGAAAAACTCAGCCTCTGAGGTTTAATCCAACCTGCTTTCTCTCCCTTCTCCTTTTAGGCATCTAGTGGCCTCCCAGTGACTCCCCTGTGTTCACTGATGATTTGGGCTCGGGTATTACAACATTTTCCTGCTCCACTGGCCCCACCCCCTTCCTGGGGGACTTGGATACCTCTGTGAATGGTCACGTGATACCAGAGCCTTACAGTTCCCAAGCCCTCAGCGCCAGTGGCCTTGGTCTTCACCACACTCACCCACCCTGTGACCCAGTCTCTTGCCCTCGGATATCACCCTGGGCCATATTTACAAAGAGCAGGTCAGAGCCATTGGTGAGTCATGATGCTAAAATCTAGTCAGTTGCAGCATTTTTATAAAATAAAATAGAAAAGTAAAGAAGATATCCAAAGCATTGCATATAATAAGACTTTGTTTTTTGTTTTTTTGTTCTTTCATGAAACTTTTGCTGAGACGGTGCTCAAGGAATGTGAACCTCAACCAATTGCTGTGCTGGTCTGTCCGCATCCCAATTCCAAATTCCAAATATATAAACTTTTGTATATATTGATGAGTGTACAGGGCTAGGATGTCAGATATTTTTTTCCTGAGAGTTAAGGTCAAAAAAGTTTGAAAAATACTTTCCTTGACTTTTTCATTTGCAGAACATTCCATTTTTCAAATGTCATTGTCTCATAGCCACCTATGAGACATCCGCTCACTCTCTGCTCTTCAGACACCACTGTTGCCGCTGTGGTTCCACGCCGGCCCACCAGCGCAGCAGGGAAAAAGCTTACGAACATGGATATTGGCGCATTATAAATCTCCTGCTTCATCCCCATTCCCTCTGACACGCGCATACGCACTCACACAACACACACACACACATTGCCTAGTGTGGATGGTGTGTGTGAGCACAGGCACAGGAAGGAAAATACACCTGAATGCATATTGAGACAGGTGAGTGGCACAGCCGAGCTGACATGGGACAAAACAGAGACACCCTACAATGCCCAGGAACTCAGACATGGAAGTTTTTGAAATCTTGGGCAGAGGGGTATAAACTTGAAAATTTGAATTAATCTCATGAAATTAACTCAAGATGCAGAAAGATTTCATCTGTCATCTGGATTACAAAATCATGACCCAGAAAGGAAAGCCCAGTATTAAAAACTCAGGCCAGAATCTAAACTTTGATTCAATTCAGAGTGTCAGGCTCAAAATTTCCCTTTGTATATTTAGATATAGCAGGGCTTTTCATTCTCAGCACTACTAATATTTTGGGTTGGATATTTCCTTATTTGGGGACTGTCCTGTGTATTGAAGGATGTTTAGCAGCATCCCTGACCTCTACCAATTAGATGCCAGTAGTACTTTCCCCTCTACCTTGTGACAACTGACAAATGTCTCCAGACATTGCCAAATGTCCCCTGGGGGGACTTCACCCCGATATAGCAAGGACACCAGAAACAATGTCCCAAAGTGCCACATTGTTGCTAAGTTCCTCTCCAGCCATGGCCTTCTTTGGCGCACAGAGCAGCCCTGCGAGGTGAGACAGGCCCTGTTGGAGCTGCGGATTTCCCAGGGCATCTCAGTGCTCGGGAGCTTAGCCTCAGCTTTTCAACTCTGAATTGGAGAGGCTTTGGCTTCATGTCGTTGAATCAATCACAACATAACCCACCTGCTACCCCATCCTCAGGGCTCTGGTAGTGCCAAGTCAGGAATCAAAATACCAGATGCCAAAAATGCTTTAGGAGGCCAAGTTTGTACATTTTCAATTTGCGCCGAATCATGAGAACGTAGACTATTCACGTTATTTGTCTCCTCATGTGCACGAGGCTAAGGCCCAGAGAAAGAAATAACATCTCCCACGTCAAACAGGTATCGTGGTGCCTTGTGTCCTGGGCCCTGGGTCCCCTGATGCTGAGACGGTGCTCAAGGAATGTGAACCGCAACCAATTGCTGTGCTGGTCTGTCCGCATCCCAATTCCAAATTCCTGGGCGCAAGTCACTGTCAGGCTCTCAGGACGACAGCATTGCAAAGCTCCAGGGGGCACCATTCACACGGAACACGGAAATCCCACCATGCCTAGTTCCAGAGAATGAACAGGGCTTCAGGGACCACTATGTGGGTAAGCAGCAAATCTCAGAGATGGTGGGAATGAACTGGGCGGGCATCTCAAAAGGGTCTACTGAAGTGATCACAGGCACGTCACTAAACTTCTTGGAGCTTCAGTTTTCTCAGCTCAATTTGCCAGTTTTAAAACATGGGCCGCAAATTCTTTGACCCACCTCCCATTAAGAAGTATAGGTCTTTGCTCCTTCCCCTTGACTCTGGGCTTTGGGACATCATGAGCTGTAGATAGTGACACAAATGCTGCTATGCTAGTGTCCAGACCTGGGTCTTTAAAAACTGCAAATTTCTACTTTACATCTCTTGAAGTGCTCACTCTCGGGACCCAGTCCCCATGCTGTGAGGAAACCCAAGTGGCCCCGGGAGAAGTCCAACTGGGCGGCCAGCACCAACTTGCCAGCCAGGTGAGCAAACCAACCTGGAAGTTCATCTTCCGACCCCCAGTCCAATTGTCTCAGCTCATTCCTCGTGGAGCACAAGGGAGCTTCTCATGCAGCACTTCCCAAATTGCAAACCCATGAGGCCAATAAATGATTGTCCGTGTTTTCGGGTGCTGTGCTTTGAGATGAAGTGTCATGCAAGAACAACCAGGGAAGCTCATACTCCCAGCCTTCCTCATGGAAGCATTATGGCAATCTGATAAGACAGAGGGCATGAGAAGTGAGAGTTCTCAGTAAACCAGAGAGAGTCCAGTGAGCTTTATTTTGTATTATTCCAAGGTAAACAGGCAGCAAAGCCACGGTTCTCGGAGCCAAGTCAGCAGCTGGCCGGCGTTCAGGGGAGAGGAGGTGGTTGCTGAAGGCAGAGCCCAGAGGAGCCAGGTTGGAGGAGAAGAGAATGAGGGAGGAACCGAGGACAGAGTGTTGCAGTCTGTCAGCCTCAGGGCTAAAGGTGACCCTGTGAGGTTGTCTGAGACCCTTCCTCCAGACAGATACGTGAGGAATATTGATTGTATTTTAAAGGTACTGGGAGAAAACAAATGCCAGTGTCTAGCAGTAAATTTAAATTATTCTATATTCTCTGTCAGGAAATTCTAAACCAAGTCCCTCTGGTTTCCTATTTGGCCTGTGTCTTTGGGTTATGTTGTCAGATATATTAGGGGACAAAAGTAGAAAG
The DNA here is from genome assembly GCA_008086735.1 of Cheirogaleus medius. Lineage (NCBI taxonomy): Eukaryota > Metazoa > Chordata > Mammalia > Primates > Cheirogaleidae > Cheirogaleus > Cheirogaleus medius. The sequence continues at coordinate 53,588,934 of VBSM01002608.1, read as the reverse complement.
TCTACAGGAGAAACGATTTAGGAGAGTTGGCTAGAAATGAGGAGCCAAAGTGATGGCCTGCAGAATGGGACAAGGGCCAGGGTGGGGGACAGGGGGACCCGCCAGGCACCTGCATGTGCCAGGGCATCCTTGGCCGAGGTGCATCTGGCTCCGGAGTGTTTCCAAGAGTCTCAATCACTGCTAAGGGTCGTTACTTTGCTGTCTTTTAAAAAATATTTTCCCCATATTGTAGTGTGTATTTTATAAACCTAGTAGAAATCTGGTAGACCCAGTCCCAATTTGGTGACAGAAATCCATAAATTACTTTGCACATCAAGATGCGTACACCACCAAAGGGGTCTTTCTGAACCAAGTTCAATGCCGGGTCATCGCCTTCCAGGGGTTTCCTCCTCTGCCGTGCAGAGCTAGCTCTGGACTTGTTGGAAATGGCCTTTGACCTTTCTGCTACACTGGATCTGCCAAAAAGCTAAAGGGAGGTGGACTGGAGCTGAATGTATCTTGGAAACTACGGAAGACAGTGTAGGTGTGGGGCTACTGCCACCGTGTCAATACCATATAAAAGCAAGACAGAAACCAACTCACAGAAAAATGGAGAGAAAATGAGACCCGAGGACATTTTCTTAGCCCCAGATCCAGGCGTGCTGAAAGCCAGTCCTACTCCTGTTTATTGCCGCTTACATGAATCAATACATTCTGTTTTATCTGGAGACAATTTGAGCCGGCTCTTTTGTCACTTGCAACCAAGAGTCCCAAATGACCATACTAGACAAAGAAAATGTCCTGAGGTGACTGAGACAGGAAAAGCATATGGTAAGTGGTCCTACTCTTTGCATAAATATTATAACACAAAGACCCGCATCCCAGGGGGAGCTCTTGTTTTCTCTCCCAGCTATTTGAGACAAAAAAGGACACTGGTAGATAACTCCTGACCATCCACATCACCTTCCCTCTCACTGCCGAGCCTCAAGGCATCGACTCAGTTCCTCCTTTCTCTCTCCCCGCCCCCCAACCCCGCCCCCTTAGTTTTGACCACACTAGTGCATGCTTGTGAAAGAGGCCAATAAGTCAAAAGAAACAAGGAATTAAAGTTTTGGACAATGTATAGCTACTTTAGAGCCAACCCATAAAAACCCAGCATCGAACAGCACAAACTGTCTCCAGGTGGATGCACTTTTACCCCTAAGAACAAGGCCCAGGAGGGGCAGGAGAAGACCCTCCACTCAGAAGCTATTTGAGTACAACCATCACTCCCCATGCTTTCTAGAACTGTCTCACTTTCAAATATTCTATCCTGTGACCAAACCATGTCCCTGATTTGGGATGCTGAAAATATGGCTGCTGTACATAAAGTAGCAACCACGCTGGCTTTTGTTTTCGGCTCCCAGGTGTGAGGCAGGGCCTGTCTATACCGTCCTTTCCCAACACGGGGGGCGGGGGCGTGAGAAGTGGGGGAGCTGGCAACCTCCAGTTCTCAGAGCCCCTGAGCACAGGGGAACTCCTGTAGTAAACCCTCAGGCATGGATTGATTACCAAAGTGGAATATTTCGGATGATTTTTGAGTGCTACACAAACATTTTTTATTTCAATTGTCATGTCCTAATTTAAGGATGTTTTAGAAAAAGATATAATTAGTAGGTAATTTCATGAATAGTATTGCCTGAGATGAGACCAAAAGACTTTAAAAGCAAGCCCATCTAAATTAAAATATTAAATAGATAATAGCTCAGTTATCTATTGTGATGACAAAATTCATAAAGATGGTAGAGAAAGAAAGGAAACTTGGTAAACTCGGCCTCTGGTTATCACTGCGATGTCCTCAAAGACGTCTGCTTTCCTTCACCTCTCACCCACCCGCTGGCCGAGCCCAGAAACGTCACAGTTGGCTTTGTATTAATAAAAATAGTGATGAGGCCGTTGGGCTTACAGTAACTTCCCAAACTATGTTAAGAAGAGCAATTAGTCATCTTGTAAATGTGCCACGGTGGTGATATAAATTTTATGTGATTCTAATACACACTTCACATGTAGACTTCACAGTAGAGCGTGTCATGAAAGGTCAGTCTGTTCACGACTTTATCTTGACCGTGGTCCAGCCCCTTTTAAACTTGTACTAAAGGGTATAGCTGTACTAGGTGCCAGGGTGGGGAGGGGTTAGGGTGGGGCCTGGTGGAAGAGGGACAGCCCCCTGTCCACGCTCAGGATGTCCCCGCCCAGAGAGGGGAAGACGTCAAAGCCACACAGCCCATTTCATCTACAGTTCTCTGCTCCTGGTCCGGGCACCTTTCAGTTCCTCTTGCACAGAACACTCTGTAGACTGTATTTCTACGTCTGCCTCAAAGCCAGGCAAAGGGGACTCTCAGACCACGGAAGTAAATTTTAGAAAAATAACAGACTTGGAGTCTTAGAACTAGTTGTAACCCTGAAAGATGCACCAGAAGTAAAGCCACAAACCAGAACTTTAAAGTCAGAACACCTGGATTCAAATCCTCACTGTCTCACATCTTGGCTGCATGATATGTTCGTTTACTTATTTCTTACATCTTTAGCCTTAGTTTCCTCGTTTTTAAAAGTGGATTGCCACGTCAATCTGCCAGAGTTCTTGTGACGATTCAGACAGATTATTTGAGCGTTTGGCTCACACTTGACAAATACTGACTGTTCATTCCCTAGTTTCCTCTCCTTCCTCCTTCGTGAGCACAAGCCAGCAAGAGGAGGCTGCCAGGAAGGGGCCGGGGTGGGGGCGGAGGGAAGGCGGAGGCTCAGCTGTGGTTTTCGAAGGCAGAAAACTGCAGCTATGTGCTCTTTTCACCTCTGCCCCTCCAGGCCTTGGAGACAGGAACACTTTGCTGCGCTCTCAGGAAAGCCAGCCGTGAGGAGTAGACCTCACAGACGGAGACAGGGTCAGACAAGGGCAGAGAAAGTTGGGCTGAGACAGGCTTCCTTGCCAGCGGATAGATTTTGAATTTTCCCTCCTATGGATGCTTTCTGCAACTCACAGGCCTGCTTGGCAACCGGACTGCAAGTGATGGGCTTTGGCAGGTCGTGTGGCTTGGACGCCATCCCAGGCTCCATGCAGTTTAGATGGTCGACTACAGTCATGGTGCAATGCATCAGAGTCAAGAAAGGAAACACTTCTGTGCTCTGTCTCTTTTACTACTATTAGAAAATGACTATATGCTTACACTAAGTAAGGGGCAGAAAACTGAGAAGTTACCAGCAATCTTGCCTCCGGGAGATAACCATCATAAATGAGTCTTATCTGTAAGCACCTCGATTCTCCCTTGTTGAAAATGGAATTTCTCTGCCACTCATTTCTTATTAAACAGCTTTCTTTTGTTAGAACAAGACATTTGGCAAGCAGTTTCTATAAGGAACATTCCAAGATGATCCAAGGTTCTGCGTGAGCCCCAGTTATAGAGGAGAAGGTGGAGCCAGTCTGGAGAGGATGCTGGACACATCCCCACACGTCCCACACCCAGATGAGCCCCTCAGTGGCCAGTGCTGGGGACAGGTGCTGCATGCTACTGGGAGCCAAGCCAGCTGGCCCCTCTTTGGGCTCAGAAACTCAGCAGAGAGGAGAAATGGGATTTGCTGCCTCCAGATTTCTGCAACCATAGGACAGGTAGAGAAAGACAGGTACAGAGATGGACTAAATGGACTCTCCACTGCCACACTCTGGGCATTGTCCCCAGCTGCAAGGCCACTCAAGGGCAACCATTCTGCTCACCTCTGCATTTTGAAAGGGGATGGAAAGGGGTATAATTACTCCATATTACTATGAATTAAAATGATATTCAATTAGTACAGTGTGCATTTAAATTACTTATTTATGATGCATAATTGATAAAGTTTTGTATACACATCTTTGCCGAGTCACTTTTTAAAAGTTTCAAGGCCTTAGGTGACAACTAAGCTTTCTCTTGGCACTCGGTTTCCTTGCCACCTGCTCTTTTGGGCCTATTCCACCAAAAAGGTGGTAGTTCTTGCAACTCCCAGGTTTCTGACTTTCAAAGCAAAAACGGCTGCATCTCAGTTGCTGAGAAGCCAGGGGAGTCCTTGTATTCTGGCTGCCAACTCGGAAGGGAAAGACAGAGTAAACAGCAGGTGTGGACACCGGAGGCTGTCCTCCAGGAGCTAACGGAGCAGAAAGGAGCTGCTAGCTGAAGTTCCACCATGCCAAGGGTGACAGGAACGCTCCCCACCGCAGCCTGTGCCTCCAGCCACGTGTTCAGGGAAGGCTGAACACCTGGGTGGTAGGTTCACCTGTCTTCCTGTCTTGGAAGCTCATGGGCTGCCTTCATTAATCATGAGTTTGCAGCCCAGGCAGCTGAGCAGGCAGAAAAATTGGACCTGGGGCAAGTTCATCTTTGGGGGCTGTATTCATCTGCAAGGGCTGCCAGAGCAAAGAACCACAGACAGGCTGGCTTACACAACAGAAAACTTTTCTCTCCCAATTCTGGAGGCCAGACATCTGAGATCAAGGCTTTAGCAGGGGCGGTTTCTTCTAAGGCCTCCTCCTTGGCTTATAGATGGCCGTCTTCTCCCTGAGCTGGTACATGGCCTTCCCCTGAGTGTATCTGTGTCCCAGTCTCCCTTTCTTATAAGGACACCAGTCACATTAGATCACGGGCCACCCTATGACCTCATTTTAACTTAATTACCTCTTTAAAGGCCGTGTCTCCAAATACAGTCACGTTCTGAAGTACTGGGGATTAGGACTTCAACACATGAATTTTAGAAAGATACAATTCAGCCCATAACAAGGGCCCTCTCAGCAGCAGGGTGATTTCCACTCATTCTGTAAATGTCTCACCCGGGCCTCTGTCTGTCTTTGTCCAGACTCCAAACGGCACTGGGCTGCGAACGGGAGAGCGGAGGGGAGGTCAGATTCAGTCACATGGTCACTGAGGAGTAGCTATTTCCTCCCTGCTAATCCCCACCCCAAGGCATTTTTCACTATCAGGCCTTGAAAATGATCTCATTTCATTGAATTTAATTTAGCAAGTATTGTTTAAGCGCCGACTGTATTGGACAAGGCAATCACGGGCTGGTCCCTGTCATAGCGGCTGAGGAGGGTTGTTCGTTGATCAGAGGTGGCTGATCTGAATCTCATGGCTGATCTTCCCACACACAAGCACGGCCGACGGCTCAGAGATATTCACCTGACCAGGGACAGACAATTAACTTTTTAATTATGGAAAATTTCTTCCTAACCGCAAATGATACGGGCTAGGTCAATCTGATTCCCCACCCCCCATATAAACAGGAAATGAAAGAGGCTGGCCTCTGGTAGTGGGTGACAGAGAAGACTCAGGACTAGGAGTTGCTGGGCCACACTGGAGTGTAGATACTCTCTGACCCCACTGCCCTACGCCTCTGAGTCACCGTGGACCCAGGCACACCTTCCGAATCCAGTTGCCCTGAGCTGCACCTACCCTGGGGTTTGAGTTCTGATGTTTCCAAATGTCTGCAATATTATTGTTTCAACATGGAATCAATATAAAAATGCTCAGTGAGATATTTAGAAGTCTTCAACATCTGGCGTGTATCCCTTCCAGACATCTCAGCTTGGGTTAGCCACATGTCAAGTGCTCAACAGCCCAGGGGCTACCGCATTGGACTGTGCAACTCTGGGGACTCTCCCAAGTGGAGCCTTCAGACCCACCAAATACCCAGTTAAAGGCATCAACTAGATCACTCAGGTCCTAAGCTCGTCTTTTTCTTTATTGTCTAGAGTGATTTTATTTCTCTAGAATCCCGACTTCAATTGTCCTGGAGCACAAGGATGTATTTACCTGTGAGTTTATAGAGCAAACTTCACCTTTAGATTTGGCAAAAAGGGAAAGAATGGAGTGATTTGCCACCTTAAGAAAGTGTGCCAAGTTATTCAGCATCATGTGAACCTGCCCAGCTTGTGCCATGGCGGTAGGACAACCCTGAAAGCTCACAATAGTGTCCAGCCCTGTGCCAGGCAGGGTCACAAATGTTATCAAGCTTAACTGTCAAGACGGCTATTGCAGAGTGGGCGTCACCAGCCACCTGCCCCTTACAGATGAGGAAGCCGAGACTGGGAGGTGAGGTGACTTGCTGGAATCCACTCACTCAGTACTCAGTAGGTGGTAGAACCAAGATTCAAATTGGGGTCCCTCTAATTCCAAAACTGGTGCTTTTCATGACACCCCAAGGTTCCAGGGACTTTGGTAAAGCGATACAAATAGATCTACCATTTGATCCAGCAATCCCATTACTGGGCAT